>LR738712.1:239172649-239206081 GCA_902687465.1 Secale cereale
GAGAGAGAGAGAAGCAGCAGCAAGTTGGAGAAGTTGAACGGAGGAGGAGCAGCAGTAGGGACGAGGGTTGAGAGAGCAGCAGCGTGGAGGGTTGAGAGAGCAGCAGCAGAGGAAGAGAAGAACGACCAGAAGCTTGGGTGCAAGAAGAGCAGCAGGGGCGCATAGGAAGAAGGAGCAGCAACAGGTTGCGTGGAAGAAGGAGCAGCAGCAGGGGACGTTGAGAGAGAAGAGGAGCAAGATTGGGGCAGCAAGGAGGAGAGAGGCGCGCGGGGGATCAGACGCTCGTCTGGCCGGGCGCGCGAGTGGCTGTGCTGGTGGGTGGCGCTGGTGTCGTTGGTGGCGGTGGTCTGGATGGATGATGGTGGATTCGGGGAAGGAGAAGAAGATGGTGGAGCAGCGAGGTCGTGGAGGCGCGCCGCCACGATGGCCTGGCCGCGGCGGCAGCCAGAGGTGGAAGAAGAAGTGGTTGGGGGAGAAGAGAGATATGCTAGGCCCCGAGGGGAACAGAAGCTGCGCGCTAGGGATTTTGATCCCCTCGATCTGATCTGCCACTTTGCGGTTTTGCCCTCCTACTTCTCTTCTTTCTTCCCAAGAACATCCCTTCTCCCTTTCTTTTGCCCCTCGGTTACTTCATTCCTTCATGCTCGGGTCCCTCCGTAAATTACAGCAACCATAGTTTCTTGACACTCTCCATTATAGAAGGATTTTGGGCCTTTTCGCCCTTTTCTGCAAAATGTGGAGTAGTGTTGTAAATGTGACATAATATGAGTATTTGAATATCTTTTAAGTAAATAATGTGAAATTAAGATTACAATTTGATGCAAAAAGCCTAGAAAGATTATATGAAGAAATGCTCTATCAATTGTACATAATAAGGAGGCACTTGCGTACGTACGGCTATGGCCCTAGTGGGCCCCTACTGTCAACCAGTCAAAATAAAGTCATCTCCTGAATCCTCATGTTCATTGACCATGTTAACAATGCTCGGCGCCACTTGAGCGCAACAACTCGAAGGACGACGGAGAGGGCCTCGTGGGCCCTACGGATGGTCAGATATAGTGCCCGCTACTCATTCAGGCAGCCAGGATCATCGGACACCTATGAGCACCTTCGAGAGACTGTGACAGCATGAAACGGCAAGGCCGCGCTTGAGAGCTCTGGTTTATTTCACACCTGTATTAAGATACAAGTGTAATTTACTCGTCATCGGAAACAACGCGTAAAATACAGGCGTAATGAAACCGAGGGCCGAGGTCTGTAAGTAAAACCGGCGGGTTACGCGTGTAATTTGAGAGACCGGTGTATATTTTACTAGTCGAAATCGACCAACCAATCGCTTCGCCCGAGACCATCTGCTTTTATTTACAAGCGTCAGTTTTACAAGCTGTTTTGGTTTGAAAACGACGATCCAATCATGGCCTAAGATGATGAGTTGGTTGGAAGATTATATGGTTACACGTCTAACCTACCCAACTTGTCGTATAGGCTATCAATGAAACATACGACGATGAACTTCTTAAGCACGGAAACAACATAAGAGGATGATCTTCCTAACAAGCAAATCACTGGCATTAGATTGACATGCAAAACAATATGAAGCATTATTCTCAGGAGGCACGGTGAACAGCTCGGGATGCCGCATGCCACAACATTCCAAGCTCAACTTTGCAATCAAACACAAAGCCTGGCATTACATAGACAATATTCGGAACAAACTCTTAAAATATCTTAGATAAGTCAACATTCATGTGACTATGCATCTCAGCGGAGTAAATATTTACTTCTGAACTCAAGACAGGAATAGGAAAAAACGATCGATGTTGCTCACAGTAAGGGCATCCCACTCAAAAATATCAAATGCATGTCTTCTGGCTAACATCAATGAGCAAAAATTGACAAGGTTTTCCAGTTCCAATATACTAAACTAATGTCAACTTTGACAAGCTTTTCCCATTCAAAATATGTAATGCCTATGATTGTGGAATGGGTAGGGTTTGTCATCAGTTTGTCATCTGATAGTCCGGTGGCTCAAGGTGACGACAAATGATTAGAGAACCATTCGATGTATTGTGCATGATGAAGTATTATTATGGAGGACATGAACCATCTGAACATTTTGTGCAGTTCCACTAAAATCAAGCTGAGCATCCCTATGGATTTTGTATTTATATGCTGCCAGAAAACAAAGACACATCAGCACTGATGGCTTCTCGCCCCTCGTTGGTTACCCCAAGTGGAAGGTTGAGATGTAGCGTAGCGGCAAATTTCCCTTGGCAAAGATACCAAGGATCGAATCCCGTGAGACTCCGAGGGTCGACAAGTAGGTGTCAACGGCGCCATAAACTTAGCGGTTGACGGGACCTGCACACAGATACAGATAACTTTGCTCCCAACGAGTACATAGAGGTTGTCAATCCCTCCGGCCTTGTTGTTTACAAAGGATCAAACACAAGAGATAATAATGATAGCTATGACTGCAACTAGGAAATAAAAACAGGAAGTAAATAGAAGGTGGGATCAGCGGTGGTAATATGGACCGGGGTCCCATGATGTTCACTAGTGATGTCTCTCTCCCAAAAGACGATAAAACAACAAAGCTAGGTAAACAAATTACAGCTGGGCAATTGACAGGATTATGTGCGCAAACCAATGCTAACTATGCTGCAAAGAAAGGTAGAGGCTCAAAGGCATGGGCGGTACGCCAAGGCAAGTAGACCGAAATCCATCTGCATCTACTACTAATCATCCACCTTGAGATATCTATCCGGAACATCTCGCTGGTATTAAGTTGCGAATCCCACCCAAAGTGTAAACTCAAAGCAACAGACAACTGCATTAGAAGAACTTGGCGTAAAGTAAACAATCCTTGCACCCGAAAGTACAAGCACCATTGTTTTCCCCTTGTGGCAACAGCACATCCCCTAGACTCATGTTTCTGTCACTCAAGCTAGTCATCAGGGGGCATGAACCCACAATCAAGCATAACGCTCCCTCTTGGAGTTACTACCTACTACTTGGCCAAAGCAATAAACACCAACGGAGAACATGCAAGAATTACTCAAGAACAAAGATATAAAAGAGGTGAATCAAATATATTACTCAAACACAATCTGAACATAGTCTCATAATCCATCAGATCCCAGCAAACTCAGCAAAGCAACAGCAGAAAGATTACATATGTGCATCGATCATGTAGGGCAGCTCACGAGGTTTAAACCATGAAGAGCAAAGAGGGGAGGAGAACATCACATAGCTACTGATCATGGACCCATGGTCCAAGGTGGACTACTCACGACTCATCCGGGAAGCGTCCATGGTGGTGGAGAAGCTCCCGGTGGTGGTTCTCCCCTCCGGCAAGGTGCCGGGAAGAGTTCTCCTGATGCTCCCGATCTTGGAAGCGCTGCGGCGGCGGAACAGAGGCGAGATCGCGAAAAAGGGTTTTGTCCTCGAGGGTTTCGGGATGAGAGGGATATATAGGCGAAGGGGGGCAGCCAGAGGTGGAGCAGGGGCCCCAGGCACCCCCCTGGCGCCGCCAGGGGTGGGGCCACGCCAGGTGGCCGCCTGGGCCTCCCCTGGCTCCCCTCTGGCCCATCTTTGGTTCTTCGCGAAGCTTCTTGTACGCTGATTTTTCCTGTATTTTTCCTGGAATTTTTGGAGCACTTTTAATATGGGGGAAACCTGAAATAGAAAAACAGCAGAAAACAGGAACTAGCACTGTGGTGCACTGAGTTAATAGGTTAGTCCAAATATGATCAAAAGGTATGGAAGTGCATCAATATCATAGCAATATCACACAAAAGAAGCATGGAGCAAGTAGAAATTATAGATACGTTTTGGACGTATCAACATCCCCAAGCTTAATTCCTGCTCGTCCTCGAGTAGGTAAATGATAACAAGCATAATTTCTGTGGTGACATGCTACCAACCATATAAGAACTTTTTAAGTAAAGCAATCAAGGCATGTAATTCAATTCAAGTCAAAACAAGCAAGAGTCTATATTAGCATTGTAACAAGCAACATAAGAACATAAAGGTGCAAGAGCTCTCGCTGTCCGTGACTCGAATGTCTCCAAATGGTGTTTGCGTGCAAGAAAGGGGATAGGGATATACGAGAGAGTAAAACATAGTTTTGTATCTTTGAGAACTAAATCTACTAAAGTTTCACACTTGGTCTTCTTTGGAATCTTATCTTGACTCATCCCCAGACCACTAGCCAGGTACAAGTCAAAATGATCCACTTCCTTTCGATATTTTGAGCACTCATGCAATGGATGAGCGTAAGCAAGAAAGTTGACACTTAGGATGGAAAAGAGAGAGAAATGATGAAGGGGGAAGACAAAAAAGGTGTGAAAGGCTCACATCAATGAGGACAATCATAGGCGAGAGAAAGCCAAATGATAGATATGATGTGAGGAGTAGGGATTGCCATGCAACGGATGCACATATGAGCTAAGGTAAGCTCTCCAATGGAACTAGTGGGGTGCATCCAACTTGCTCGCTCAAGAAGACCTAGAGCTCTTTTGAGGAGGCTCGTCATTGGAATATACAAGCCAAGTTCTATAGTGTGAAGGTCCCCACATAGCTATATGCATGAATGATAATCTCTATGGAGTACAAGGTATAAGATGGAGTACGAGTGTGGATCTCTCAAAAGGAATAGTAGTGTGCCCCCTTCTCTCTTTTTATTTCTTTTTCTCTTTTTTCTCTTTTTTTATTTTTTTGTGGCCTCAATGGCTCTTTCTATTTAACTCTCATTTGTCCTCTTTGGGATCTTTTGATTTTGTCCTCTTTGGGATCTTTCCTCATTTTAGGGGCAACACTCTATGTATTACAAGAAGTATAGAAGATCTTTCACACTTTACAAAAGTACTCAACATAAAGAAAATGAAACTATCATGATGTATGCAAATGTATGCCTCTGCCGGTGTATCAGGATATGCAATGATACTAGCGCGTCATGTAGCAATGATTAGGGCAAGGCCCAACTAGCATGCGGCTCATCGATCAAGCAAAAGCATGTATGACATGAAGATCAAGTCATGAGAAGATGGATGTTGCATGCCAATGTATCTCGGAAAGGCTATGGAAATGCCTTGATAGGTAGGTATGGTGGCTGTTTTGAGGAAGGATATAATGAGGCTTATGATGACAGAGCGTATCATGCCAAGGATTTGGATGCACCGGCGAAGTATGCGCCAACTCTCGAGGTGAGAAAGGGCAATGCACGGTACCGAAGAGGCTATAAAAATATGGCTAGGTGGAAGTGTCAACTTTCGAATACTCACATTAGTCCGAAGAACTCAGGCACTTATTATCGGTAATTCTCAATCTAATTAGGAGGTTCACAAAGAGACAAGTACCCCGAGGAGGAGTGTATGGGGGTTTGGTTATCCTTGCGCATCCTCGACTCATGGTACGTGAGTGTACTCTAATATTCGATCCCTCCAAAGATTAGTGATCCATCTAGTAGCTAAAGTTCTCAACTATTTTGTAGGTTTTCAAAAATAAACATGGATTGCCCAAAATACGACATCTATCACTAATAGGCTAAATCTCTTGACACCAAAAGTTCAGACATTACTCATGGCAATACCTCAAAACTATTGCAAGTTACTAAAATTAAATAGCAACCTCAATTACCTACTTTAAGTTAAGACACACAACTCAGTGCAACAGGCAAACTCTCTTAACAAGATAAACATGAAAACTCAAGAGAGTTCAGCAACCAACTAAACAAAAGCTCTTTAAAAAGAAAAGCATGAAAACTAAGAGCTAAACATGACATCAGCTATGGAAAGACAAAGAACACACACAGCAAAGATAAGCATGAAAATCCTATGTTGTGTTCTAGGTTAAAGTGGAGCGTGTTTCTCTCCCACACAAAGAAAGTTGGGTTCTAACTTGTTATGGACAGCAAGCAAAGCTAAAGAAAACTAAAAAAGTAACTAAGAGCAAGACGCTCCAAGAATAGCACATAACACATGAAGTGATAAAATTATAGTGGAACGAAAGACGAACTGATAATTGTTGATGGAGAAGGGGATGCATGGGGGCATCCCCAAGCTTAGACGCTTGAGTCTTCTTGAATATTTCTTGGGGGTGCACGGGGGCATCCCCAAGCTTGAGCGTTTGACCCTCCTGAATCTTCTTTTATCATCTTCCCTCGCACACTTGAAAACTCCCTTCATACATAACTCATCATAATCTGATTAGCGAGGTTAGTACCCACAATAAAATAATTTTTCCCTACTGGAAATAAAAATAATCTTGAAGAGCTACTGTTTCTCAAGATTGCCAAAAGGATTTTGCAAAGAAAAATCAAGCTCAAGGTTTTCAAAACGAAGAAAAGGCAAAACATGACAGAATCTGTGAAAAACAGACCAGCAGGTAGTAAATAATTTTTTCGGGGCACTTCCGCAACTCAAATCAAAAAACTCGGAACAGACGCTCGAAAGCCAATTTGAAAGTGCAACTAATCCCCGGGTGGTTTTGGCAATTAATAACAACATATATATCATTGAACTAATTGTTACTTGAGAATCATTTCAGAGAAGTTCAGTGATACGGGTATGGAAATGACTGAAGAAGTGGACCCCTCAAAATGCTAAGGCAAGCATTGGCAAAAGCTCAAGACTCCATTTTTGGTTTAGTGATCCAAGATCACATTGAGTCCATAGGAAAAGCCAATACTATTAAAAGGGGATGAGGTTGTGTTGATGATCTGGTTGCTCAAGTGCTTAGTGATATATCTCCCTCAACTATCAGCAACTTTCACTACTATACACACTCATAAGTAATCTCGGACAAACCGATTTTCCAAACTCAGTCCCACCAAGATGAACCACCTCAGCCATAAGCCAAACCCTAGAAAAATCGGTCATTCCGAGTTTGAGATCGGTCTCACCGAAACACGGGCTGCCAACCTTCTGTAACCGTTTGTCGTCATATCGGAATATCCGAGTTGATGATTTCGGTCCCACCGAAATTGGCAAGTTCATGTCTTTGACTCGAATCGGACTAACCGAGATGGTATTTTCGGTCCCACCGAAAACCCCAACGTTCACTATATTTGAACTTTTGGTCTGACCGAGTTTTCACTTCGGTCTCACCGAGATTGCTCAATTATGTGTGTAACGGTTGGATTTTGTGTGGAGGCTATATATACCCCTCCACCCCCTCTTCATTCATGGAGAGAGCCATCAGAAAGAACTACCACTCCTACCTTACACTTTCTGAGAAGAGAACTACCTACCCTTGTGTTGAGATCAAGTTGCTCCATTCCTACCATATGAAACTTGATTTCTAACCTTCCCAAGTTGCTTTCCACTCAATCCTTTCTTCCACCACAGCCATATCAGTGAGGAGAGTTGAGTGTTGGGGAGATTATCATTTGAAGCACAAGAGCAAGGAGTTCATCATCATCTACAACATCTATTACCTTTTGGAGGGTGGTGCCTCCTAGATTGGTTAGGTGTCGCTTGGGAGCCTCCGTCATCGAGATGTGGAGTTGAACCAAGAAGTTTGTAAGGGCAAGGAGATCGCCTACTTCGTGAAGATCTACCCCGAGTAAGGCTAGCCCTCCGTGGGCGTAGGCCATGATGGAATAGACAAGGTTACTTCTTCGTGGACCCTTCGTGGGTGGAGCCCTCCGTGGACTCGCGCAGCCGTTACCCTCCGTGGGTTGAAGTCTCCATCAACGTGGATGTACGATAGCACTACCTATCGGAACCACGGGAAAAATCATTGCGTCTCCAAATTGTGTTTGATCTTCTCCACCTCTCTTTACTACATGTGCAATTTACTTTCCGCTGCTTATACTCTAGAATTGCATGTGTAGGGTGATAATTGACTTGATCATAATTGTGAAACTGCCAAAAACTGTTCATGATCAAAAGACAGAATTTTTATATTTACAAGTAGTCTAATCACCCCCCCTCTAGACATACTTTCGATCCTACAAGTGGTATCAGAGCTTTGGTCTCCATTGTTTGGTTTCCATTGCATTGGACTCCATAAGCTTGGTTTCACAACCTAGGAGAGTATGGCGTCTAGTGAGGGTAATTATCGTAGAGGTCCTTACTTTGATGGTACAAATTTTGCTAGTTGGAAGCATAAAATGAAAATGCATATTCTTGGTCATAACCCAGCCGCATGGGGCATTATTTGTGTTGGTATGCAAGGTGAATTCTTCGAGGAAGGACAAGTTCCGGATCGCGAAGCCACACCTGAAGAGTTGCGGATGTTGAAAAACAATGCTCAAGCTTGTGACATTCTCTTCAATGCCTTGTGTCCCGAGGAGTTCAACAAAATCAGCCGTCTTGAGAATGCTAAAGAGATTTGGGATACTTTGGTTGAAATGCACGAAGGTATTGAATCTGTGAAGGAATCAAAGCTAGATATTCTTCAAGGTCAACTTGACAAGTTCAAGATGAAGGATGGTGAAGGAGTCGCTGAAATGTACTCTAGGCTTGCTCTCATCACAAATGAGATTGCCGGCTTAGGAAGCGAAGAAATGACCGACCGATTCATCATTAAGAAGATTCTCAGAGCTTTGGATGGAAAATATGACACCGTGTGCACTTTGATCCAAATGATGCCAAACTACAAGACTCTCAAGCCAACTGAAGTCATTGGAAGAATTGTTGCTCATGAGATGACACTTAAGGATAAGGAAGAGCTTCACAACAAGTCAAGTGGTGCTTACAAAGCTACAAGTGATGCTCCCACAACCTCAAGTGACAAGTTAATTTCCAATGAAGAGATAAGCCTAATGGTTAAGAACTTCAACAAATTCTACAAGAATAGAGGCAAAGAAAGAAGCTCAAAGTCTAGATCATATGATGAAAAGAGATCTTCTAGTCGTGATCGAAACTGCTACAATTGTGGAAGACCCGGACACTTCTCAAATGAGTGTACGGCTCCCCACAAGAGAAGAGAAGAATCTCCAAGAAGAAGATCAAGAGATGAGTCACCTCGGAGAGAGAGAAGGAGTAGAGATGATCGTTATGAACGAAGACCCTCTCGGAGAAGCAAGGATTCGGAGAGGAAAGACAAGTCATCAAGGAGCTACACTAGAAGAAGACATCAAGCTCATGTAGGTGAATGGGTCTCTGGCTCCGACTCCGACAATCAATCCGATGGAAGCTATCACTCCGACTCCGACTACAGTCAAGATGAAGGTGTTGCCGGTCTTGCTCTCGTATCCTCCAACTCCAACTCCTACGACTTATTTGCTTCACCAAATGAGGGAATTGGAAGATGCTTCATGGCTAAAGGCCCCAAGGTAACACACCCTGAATTCATTGACTTTGATAGTGATGAGGATGACTTGCTTGGTGAAGATGAGCTCTTGCATGATAAATCTAGTGAGCTTAGTAACGATGAAAATGCTAGTAGTCTTTATAGTCGAGAAGAGTCGAATGACAATGCTATGAAGGAGATTGAGCGTCTAACTAAAGAACTAAACACTCTTAAGTTAGCTCATTAAACAACTCAAGAAGATCATAGAGAGCTCCTAAGATCTCATGAGAAGCTACGCTTCGAGAAGCTCACTCTAGAGCAAGAACATGAGTTTCCAAAAGCGATCAATGACGATCTTCGAAAGAAGAGTTCTTCATATCTTGCCAAACGACTTCTCTTGTCTAATTTCTTGCCACCTATTAAGACTAAGCATGACAAGCATAAGAAAAATTCTTCCTCTAGTAGTAACAATAACCATGTTAAATCTAATATTGTTGCTTCTAGTAGTTCTCTTGATTCCACTAACAATGTTTCAAGCCAAGTTACACTTGAGCAAGAAAATAGCTTATTGAAGGAAATCATAGAGAAAGGTGTCTACAAGAGTCTTGCCGGAAGCAAGAACTTTGAGGAAATTGTTCGCAAACAAGGAAGGCACCGGAAGAATCAAGGGATTGGTTTTGAGCGAAAGTTCAACGCCGAAGGTGTTGAGTGGGAAGAAGGTCAATACCCTACTCCACAGTTTGTTTCTCAAAAGGAGAAGTATGATCCTACTTCTTCCAATGTGGAACAAGCTCAAGATGACCTTCCACCACAAGACCACAAGCTAAAAGCCAAGGACAAGCTTCAAGAGGAGATTGATGCATTCATTGAAGCACCTCAAGCCATGGTCAAGTGGGTTCCCAAGGACACGTCAAGTTCTACTTCGTCAAGCTCAACTACAACCCCAAGGATCCCGAAGAAGAAGAACTAGAAGGTTCTTGAGGGTGACTCCGCCAACATACTTCACTCACATTCATTTTGGCAAGAACTTGTGCAATCAACTTCCACATCATGCACTAGTTCATGGAGTCACAAACCCTCTTGTTGGTAAGTCAAGGGACAAGGTAATCATTGCTTTCATAGGACATCATCTTTTGTGAACTTCAATCTATGTCTATGGATATCCTTGTTTGTTCCTTGTGGGACTAACCCATGTAGGTATTGAAAGTGCCCTAATCCAAAGGATAGCTCCCAACTCTTGATGATCCACATCAACATTGAGCATCCACATCTTCAACATCTACATGAAGTCTTCTACGACAACCCAAGGTTAGTTTGACCCTTTAAAAGGGGTTCTCACATCTAGGGGGAGCTTTGCTCTAAAAATTGAGCTAAAGCATCTCCAAATGATGTGAACACATCAATGCTTTATGTAAAAGTGGTAACCCCACTTGTGCTTAAACGATGAGTATGACCTATGATCAAATGTTCTCATTTGGATCCTAAGTCAAAATACTCATATAAAGATGACCTAGTCATCGACAAATTGTGTGCTAGTAGCTAGAGTTTTGGTTGTGCATGTTTGACACATATTTCATTTGCTATCTTATTGTGTGAGCATGTTGAATGCATGATTTTATCCATTCGAGGACATCCATTTGTTGTTTTGGTTGTTTTGATTTTTCTGGCCAAATGGATGGACAAGAATGCCTAAGCACCTTCCCTAGCTATCTATGCTTTCTTGTCTCAAATTCTATTCATGCTTATATCACAAACTTTGAACAAGTCATTTTCGGACCCTCCGAGTGAGGAGCACTCGGAGCCACCGATCCGTCTAAGGCTGACTTCCAAAACCTTCTAAGTCAATTTCGGTCAGACCAACTTCTCCCACTCGGTCCAACCGAAACGCTTAGACTGATCTAGGTTTCATCTCGGTGAAACCGAGTTCTAAATCTCGGCGTGACCGATATGCGTAACTGCACAGCAGTTATCCATTTCGGTGTCACCGAGTTTTTCAACTCGGTCCCACCGACAGCAAGGGGATATAAATACTGAGGGCAGCGCGCGATTTTTCCTTCAAACGTTTTCGCCCCCAAGTCCCCTGCTGCCGTCGCCCTGATCTCCGGATCGTCGCCGTCGTCGCCTGTGCGCCCTCGCCGCAGGTCTCCGCCGCCGTCAACGGTTTTCTCCTCCGCGCCGTTGCCGCCGTAGAGGGACTCCACCAAGTTAGGGTGAGTCTCGATCCCTCTCGTGCTCCCCATCTGATTCATTGCACGATTGGTTTGCCCTGCATCTGGCCACGACTGAAAAATTCCTTAACACTAGATCGGTTCTAGTTTCGAGTAAAATTCTTAGGTTTAGGTTTCCACGGAACACATCTCGGTGAAACCGGTTTTAAATTTTCGGTGTGACCGATTCGGCCTCTGGCCATTGCACTGCACTTTCGGTCTAACCGAGTTGTGCAAATCGGTGTGACCGAAGTATGTTTTTAGTGAAACCCTAGAGTATCGGCAGGACCGAAACCCATTTCGGTCCAACCGAAAGTGGTGTTTAAGTTTCTGTTATACACTTCGGATTCACCGAAACTGAAAATCGGTTTGACCGAAATGCATTCTGTGAAAACTTAAAACTAAGATTTGAACTCATTTTTTTGCAAAAAAAACCTCTGCAGTTTGTGATAACTCTTCTACTCTGCCTATACCTTATCTATTCACAGGTTGTCAGCCATGTCAGATGCCAGTGACAGCCAGAACAGGTCAGAATCACCTTTTGCAGAGATTCCTGAGGCAGATACTAGTCCTGAGGCTAGTAGTCCTATTGATGATGGTGAGAGGAGTACACCTAGTGGTTTGCCTCCTGCAGCCACCAGAACCAGAAAGCAGAGAAATTCTGATGATGAGGACTCTGACTTCATTGCTGAGGAAGTAACCTCCAAGCCCAAGAGAAAGGTTGTTGCCAAAGAGCAACAAGGGCAGCAGTCGAAGAAAGGCACCAGCAAGGTCTAGCAGTCAGCTGTTGCCAAGAAGCTGAACTTGGGAGAGCCAGCCCCAAGTAAAGTGAAGAAAACTTCCAAGAGGAAGAGGGTAGTGTATGCTGAACCTCATGCAGATGCAGCAGTTGAAGAAGAAGAAGAAGAAGCACCCCAGCCTGCTCCTCAGAAGCAGAAACTCATGGGTGATGCAATTAGGGCTCAAGCCACTTCTAAGCCCAAGAAGCCTGCTCAAGCTAAGGCAGCTCCAACAAAGCCTTCTGGCAAGCCCAAGAGGACAACCAGGAACATCCCAGCCTCTGAGAAGAACAAAGGTGATGTGCCACCGTCTGAGTCTGATGAAGAAGAACATGTGTTGCTGAAGCTCCGTCCAAAACTACCGCTCCACAACGATGCTCATCCTCAAGCCGAGGATATGAAGGCAAGGAAGGATAGAGGTCTCAGGCTATGGAGACAGTCTGATCCATATGCCGTGAGGAGAAGGACTGTTGTGGACCCCAGATTTCACACCAGAGAGCAGCAGGACTTCTATGAGACTGTGCTGATGGATAAGAAGCCTATAGTTGCAGATACCAGATACGTTGACTGGAAGTACATTGACAGTGAAGAGCACCAAGACTTCTTTCCCCATGTGCATGAGAGCTTCACTGCATGTGGAGTTGATGAGTTTGTGGGTCAGAAACTGACAGATTGGAACGATGAGATGATTATGCAGTTCTACGCCACAGCCCACTTCTATCCTGATGGGAAGATCACCTGGATGACTGAAGGTCAAAGGTTTTCTTCGTCTGTTGAAGAATGGGCAGAACTTCTGAATGCTCCAGTGCAAAGAGAGGACGACATTGATGTCTATGGGATTCCTAAGAAGAACCATGATTCCATGAAGGACATGTACAAGGAGATCCCCGCAGCAGATTTGGAAGGGTGGAAGCTTGGCTCAGTATACTATCTCCAGGCAGGTCTACCTACCACAAACACTATTCTGAGGCATACCTTGATGCCCAAGTCTGGAGACCATCGCATGATCCGAGGCTATTCTATCAACATGCTGCACATACTTGATGAGAAGGCACCTTTCAAGGTGATGGACTTAATGGTAGAGACCATTAAGAGGACTGCAGCTGACCAGAAGAGGTCGTGTGGATTTGCCCCGCAGATTCAGATGCTTATCAATGCCAAGTTTGGCACGGGCAAATTCTTGTTGGATAGGAAGCACTTACCACTGCAGCCAGAGCATGAAGATAATGTTGTTGTGATGGACGAGGAGGATCCAACTTCGGTTGAAGGTCAAGCCAAGATTGAAGCTGCTAGGAAAGCCAAAGCTGATAAAGAGGCAGCAGCAGCAGCAGCTAAACCAAAGAGCTTCGGAGAGCAGATTCTTGAAGCTACCCAGAGGATTGAACAACGCCTGGCCAGCATTGAACAATCTCAGGAAAGCTTAGAGAGGATTATTGACGAGAAGGTCCATGCTCTGGACGTGAAGCTGACTGAACTTCAGGTGACCGTTAACAAGCTTGAGGCAGACATGGAGGAAGCAAGGCAGGACAAGGCAGAGCTCATGCAGGATGACCTAGTCCAGCACTCTCATCGCCAGATTGCTCCGGTTCCCAGAGGATCCCGATCAGCTGCTATTCCAGTGACTGACTCCAGGGCTACCACTTCAGCACCTCCTACAGCTCTAGCAGTTACTCCAGCCACAGCTCCAGTATCCACTCCTCCAGCGCAGACATCAGCTGAAGTCTTCGCCGATGCCGTCATATCTACTCCGACATCTACCCAGACGGGAGCCGCCAGCAGAGCCCACAGTGACGTTTAGCTCTATGCTTTTTCAAACTTTTTGCTAACTTGTTGCCAAAGGGGGAGAAATTGTATAGATCATAGGGCTTCGAGAGAGAGAGTGCTCTTTCGTTCTTTTGCCGGTTTTCTTTGAGATACTTTTGGTTCTTTTGGTTCTCGAAACTTTCAGTGTGCTTGATACTACGTTTGATGCTACCTTAATGAGTGCTTGGTCATACTATGCTTTAATGTGTGCTAAATGCTTATCATATGCTATTCCTTTTTGTATGGTTATTTACTCATGTCTTGGTGATTGAGTGCATGTTATTCATTCTTATCATTTTGTGCGCTCCACCAAGTTGTATGTGACATGGAAGAGTGACCCATAATCCTAATCGATTGTGCATTTGCATTCAAACGCAAATTTTAAATAATGCACAAATTTAGGGGGAGCTCCTGTTTATCACATACTTCTCAAAGCGACGATATTATTCATTGATTATATCTTTTGTCGAAGCTTTGATCTATATGTTGTCATCAATTACCAAAAAGTGGGAGATTGAAAGTGCAACTAATCCCCGGGTGGTTTTGGCAATTAATAACAACATATATATCATTGAACTAATTGTTACTTGAGAATCATTTCAGAGAAGTTCAGTGATACGGGTATGGAAATGACTGAAGAAGTGGACCCCTAAAAATGCTAAGGCAAGCATTGGCAAAAGCTCAAGACTCCATTTTTGGTTTAGTGATCCAAGATCACATTGAGTCCATAGGAAAAGCCAATACTATTGAAAGGGGATGAGGTTGTGTTGATGATCTGGTTGCTCAAGTGCTTAGTGATATATCTCCCTCAACTATCAGCAACTTTCACTACTATACACACTCATAAGTAATCTCGAACAAACCGATTTTCCAAACTCAGTCCCACCGAGATGAACCACCTCAGCCATATGCCAAACCCTAGAAAAATCGGTCATTCCGAGTTTGAGATCGGTCTCACCGAAACACGGGCTGCCAACCTTCTGTAACCGTTTTGTCATCATATCGGAATATCCGAGTTGATGATTTCGGTCCCACCGAAATTGGCAAGTTCCTGTCTTTGACTCGAATCGGACTAACCGAGATGGTATTTTCGGTCCCACCGAAAACCCCAACGTTCACTATATTTGAACTTTCGGTCTGACCGAGTTTTCACTTCGGTCTCACCGAGATTGCTCAATTATGTGTGTAACGGTTGGATTTTGTGTGGAGGCTATATATACCCCTCCACCCCCTCTTCATTCGTGGAGAGAGCCATCAAAAAGAACTACCACTCCTACCTTACACTTTTTGAGAAGAGAACTACCTACCCCTGTGTTGAGATCAAGTTGCTCCATTCCTACCATATGAAACTTGATTTCTAACCTTCCCAAGTTGCTTTCCACTCAATCCTTTCTTCCACCACAGCCATATCAGTGAGGAGAGTTGAGTGTTGGGGAGATTATCATTTGAAGCACAAGAGCAAGGAGTTCATCATCATCTACAACATCTATTACCTTTTGGAGGGTGGTGCCTCCTAGATTGGTTAGGTGTCGCTTGGGAGCCTCCGTCATCGAGATGTGGAGTTTAACCAAGAAGTTTGTAAGGGCAAGGAGATCGCCTACTTCGTGAAGATCTACCCCGAGTAAGGCTAGCCCTCCGTGGGCGTAGGCCATTATGGAATAGACAAGGTTGCTTCTTCGTGGACCCTTCGTGGGTGGAGCCCTCCGTGGACTCGCGCAGCCGTTACCCTCTGTGGGTTGAAGTCTCCATCAACGTGGATGTACGATAGCACTACCTATCGGAACCACGAGAAAAATCATTGCGTCTCCAAATTGCGTTTGATCTTCTCCACCTCTCTTTACTACATGTGCAATTTACTTTCCGCTGCTTATACTCTAGAATTGCATGTGTAGGGTGATACTTGACTTGATCATAATTGTGAAACTGCCAAAAACTGTTCATGATCAAAAGACAGAATTTTTATATTTACAAGTAGTCTAATCACCCCCCCCCCCTCTAGACATACTTTCGATCCTACACAATTGTATAGAGCACGCTGTCAAAACAATTCAGATCAAAAAGATGATCTGGTGATTTTATTCGAATTTTTCTGTCCAAGGACAGAATCTGTTTTCTGGACAGCACGTCACAACTTTTGAACTTTCTTGCAATCAGAGGCTAAACTTGGCACAAATCTGAAAAGAAAAGATACAATGATGATGCTACTGTAGTAACAAATATCAAGACACAACAAAAGCAAAATAAAACCTAATTCGTTGTGGGCTGCCTCCCAAAAGCGCTTTCTTTTATGCCTTTAAGCTAGGCATGATGCAAAAAGGAGGAATCAAAAGTCATCATAATAATCGGAGTTATAAATTGCTTCAAATGGTTCCTCAACAAGTTCATCCTTGTTCCTTCTAGGAAAGGGGTACGTACCTTTTGCCTTCCCGCGTAGGCGGATTTTCCCCTTACCTATATCGATGAAGCCTTTTACGGCTCGGAGGAAGTCCCTTCCAAGCACTATATTTCCTTGGTTTGGCTTCATGATGAAGAAATCAACCATTGCAATCCCTTTAAGGAATGTAACTGGTACGTCTTTTATTCTTCCCTGGATCTCAGAAATATCTCCATTAGCATGTTCATGAAAGGATGATAATTTGTCCATGTTAAATTTTAAAGAATCATGAACAATTTTTGGCATAGTAGAAACCATAGATCCAATATCACAATAAGCAAGGAAGTCTTGATTAGAGATGCTAATCCTAACAAAAGGCTTCCAATCATTGTCTATTTCCAAAATATCTCTCTTATTGGGTTTGGGTTTCTCTACCTTCATCAAGTCTAGAGCATCCATTCTCTTCTCAATAGTAGCAAGTCTATCTATGACAGTATCAAAACTATGATCATAAACAAAGTAACTAGATAGACCATGTATAATTTCAAGAGCTCTAGCTTCATCACACTCTAGGAAATCTCCTTCAGCTATAATATCAAGAGAGTGTTTACACCATTTTAAAACACCATGGTAAAAATTTCTAAGCACAATTTTTATAGGTATCCAAGGCATAATTCTCCTATGTGCATCAGAAATTATGTCCCATGCCTTCTTCATATTTTCTCCATCCCTTTGATGGAAATCTAGAACTTCTGATTCCCTCAAAGCACCAAGTCCTAACATGCTTGACTAAACAGAAAGGACTACTAACAGAAAAGCAAATAATTTTTTTGTGATTTTTGATAAAGGACACTAAAGCAAAAACTGAAAGGTAAACTAACAAGACTAAAAAGCAAAGATAAAAGATAGCGTGCAACTCCCCTATCTTGAAGAGTGGAGTCCCCGGCAACGGTGCCAGAAACTTGCTTGATGGCTTCTCGCCACTCGTTGGTTACCCCAAGTGGAAGGTTGAGATGTAGCATAGCAGCAAATTTCCCTTGGCAAAGATACCAAGGATCGAATCCCGTGAGACTCCGAGGGTCGACAAGTAGGTGTCAACGGCGCCAGAAACTTAGCGGTTGACGGGACCTGCACACAGATACAGATAACTTTGCTCCCAACGAGTACAGAGAGGTTGTCAATCCCTCCGGCCTTGTTGTTTACAAAGGATCAAACACAAGAGATAATAATGATAGCTATGACTGCAACTAGGAAATAAAAACTGGAAGTAAATAGAAGGTGTGATCAGCGGTGGTAATATGGACCGGGGTCCCATGATGTTCACTAGTGATGTCTCTCTCCCAAAAGACGATAAAATAGCAAAGCTAGGTAAACAAATTACAGCTGGGCAATTGCAGGATTATGTGCGCAAACCAATGCTAACTATGCTGCAAAGAAAGGTAGAGGCTCAAAAGCATGGGCGGTACGCCAAGGCAAGTAGACCGAAATCCATCTGCATCTACTACTAATCATCCACCTTGAGATATATATCCAGAACATCTCGCTGGTATTAAGTTGCGAATCCCACCCAAAGTGTAAACTCAAAGCAACAGACAACTGCATTAAAAGAACTTTGCGTAAAGTAAACAATCATTGCTCCCGCAAGTACAAGCACCGTTGTTTTCTCCCTTGTGGCAACAGCACATCCCCTAGACTCATGTTTCTGTAACTCAAGCTAGTCATCAGGGGCCATGAACCCACAATCAAGCATAACGGTCCCTCTTGGACTTACTACCTACTACTTGGCCAAAGAAATAAACAGCAACGGAGAACATGCAAGAATTACTCAAGAACAAAGATATAAAAGAGGTGAATCAAATATATTACTCAAACACAATCTGAACATAGTCTCATAATCCATCAGATCCCAGCAAACTGAGCAAAGCAACAGCAGAAAGATTACATATGTGCCTCGATCATGTAGGGCAGCTCACGAGGTCTAAACCATGAAGAGCAAAGAGGGGAGGAGAACATCACATAGCTACTGATCATGGACCCATGGTCCAAGGTGGACTACTCATGACTCATCCGGGAAGTGTCCATGGTGGTGGAGAAGCTCCCCGTGGTGGTTCTCCCCTCCGGCAGGGTGCCGGGAAGAGTTCTCCTGATGCACCCGATCTTGGAAGCGCTGCGGCGGCGGAACAGAGGCGAGATCGCAAAAAATGGTTCTGTCCTCGAGGGTTTCGGGACGAGAGGGATATATAGGCGAAGGGGGGCAGCCAGAGGCGGGGCAGGGGCCCCAGGCACCCCCCTGGCACGGCCAGGGGTGGGGCCGCGCCAGCTGGCCGCCTGGGCCTCCCCTAGCTCCCCTCTGGCCCATCTTTGGTTCTTCGCGAAGCTTCCTGTACGCTGATTTTTCCTGGAATTTTCCTGGAATTTTTGGAGCACTTTTAATATGGGGGAAACCTGAAATAGAAAAACAGTAGAAAATAGGAACTGGCACTGTGGTGCACTGAGTTAATAGGTTAGTCCAAATATGATCAAAAGTGTATGGAAGTGCATCAATATCATAGCAATATCACACAAAAGAAGCATGGAGCAAGCAGAAATTATAGATACGTTTTGGACGTATCAAGAACACACATGAATATTGGCCCCAGTGTCAACCCACCAATGGGTGGACTAACAAACTGAAAGTACGGTAAACAGATTACCATACCCAGATGCCCCATCATTGTTGCTTAGAATGACATTGACGGATTTGGAGTCCTGTCCTGGCTTCCTGTACTTGTTTGGGCTCTTTTTGCCCAGTGCACTCCACGTGTTGTAGAGTTTCCTATGCTCTCTACAGACTAGTCATGTCACCAGCGTCTACTAATACTCTGTAAAGCTTCTCGATCATTCCTTGTGTAATGTAGCACAAACAGTGACTACTTCTTTCTTCAAAGTGGTAAGACCAACTGGACCCACTAATGCGGCAGTTTTCCTTAGACACATTGGCTCCTTTTGTGCAGTTCAACTAAAATCAAAGTCGGAATAAAACCGAGCTTTAATTTTGATATCCCTGTAAGCAACAAAAGGTATAAGGGAAACAATTACTGAGAAATAACGGTTGATGACTTGTACTCCCAGAAGAAAAACATTTACTGATCTACCTTATCTTAATGGGAAACAAAGCAGGAGAGTAGCAATTCCCAATCAGTGTGATTCATTCATATTAACTGAGAGACTATCTTAACAATGCGTTGTTTCAACATGTATAAAGAACGACAAAGCAGAAAAGTATCATTCCTAAAACAATGCGACTGATTCATATTAACAGAGACATTATCTTAACAATACCTTGGTTAAACATGTAGAAAGAACTACAAAGCATGATAGTATCATTTGTAAAACACTGTAACTGATATATAATAATAGAGACATTATCTGAACAATACATTTCATATACATGGACTCCGGCCGATCCCTGATAGAAATGGTACTCCTGCCGGTCCCTAACAAGTGTTGAAGTTTTGAACTAATATTCACTAGTTAATTCTGAGGAAAGCCGGTACTGACCTTTCAAGACCAAGATTTGAAATAATGCATGACGAAGACCTCAAAGAGATCTCAACACATATATGGAAATCCGGTCTCATTTTGTGCAGTTCCACTAAAATTAAGCGAAGCAAAATGTCGCAATAGCAACAAGTTGAATAGATATCCATGTTTTAACATAGGCAAAAAAGGAATCAATTACTGGCCAATAAAGGACGATGAAACATGCGGCCACAAAAATGTTAATCCCGCCAATCCCTAACAAGTGTTGCAGTTTTGAAATAAGATTCAGTAACTAATTCTGAGAGTGGCATTGCTTAATTTTACCAGCGGCATTAGATTAACAAAAGCATAAACAGTTCTAGGGGAGAGTGGGAGCAACAACAACATGTGCTTCCATCTACTTATAAAGGAGGTGATGTAGAGTTTATTTAAAACAGTACCAATACAAGTAGCACAACATCTCAAAACACACTGCACGATCATGTGGATGCATGGGACATGGGACATGCCAGCACCATGTGCGTCCACGCGTATAAATGGGTGATGCAGAGTATGTAGCCAAGCACCATATCTGCGTTGGTCCCATATTTGTTCTCTTTGAAACTTTTTCCGATGTGTGGGCAGCAAATCTAGTCCTGCACAAACTACCCAACCCCCCAGTTTCTTTCCTTTTTCAACAAAGAGTTCGGTTCCTTACAGATGTGTGTACTGTGTTACCCCTTTTTTTCCCTTTTCGACAAACAAAGCGGCTGGATAGCTAGTCTATACTACTTTCCCTCCCTCCTTTCCTCATTGAACCACGTCCTAGATTCATGCTCCACCCCACCGCACCCTTCTTTCCTCTTTGAACCAAGACCTAGATTCGACTACAGAATCGAAAAAGATCAGCATGTAGCTAGACCAATGACGGTTTCAAAGAAACTTATACCTTAGGGTCGTCGGGATGTGGCAAGGCGTGCGGCAAGAGGTCGGATCTGCCCACACTACGCACGGCAGCGAGGAAGAAGGGGTCGGTGGCCCTCCCGCACAGGCGCTGGGTGAAAGAGAAAAGCGGAGCCGATAGTGGATTGCCTCCCTCGCCGAAGGCGATAGAGTGAACGCTGCACCTCCTCCCCTTCCCGGTGCGACGGGATCCGGACGCCTCCTGCGCCAGCTGTGTGGGGGGTGAAAGAGACAGAGGCCACAACGCAGTCTTGTTTAGATCTGGTGAAGAGGGTGAGAGACAGTGAATATAGAAAACCCTAGCAAAGGAACGCTGAGCCTCCAGCATGTGTGAGTGTGGAGAGTGCAAACCCTAGAGAACAAGCGCTGAGGCTCCCGCTTATATATATACTGTGGTACGGACTGAGCTCCGGTGCCTTAACTGCACCTGCTTTTGGCTGTATGACAGGTGGGCCAGCAACATTTTTGGCCCACCTGTCATAAACCCAAAGGCAGGTGCACTGAAGTCAATGAAGCTGCGTCCATATAGTACTCGTGTATATGACTAATATATAGTGGAGTGGTTTTCTTATTCTCTCCATAACAATCGTTTTAAATTGTGTAAGTACGAAACAAAACTCTTTATTTAATGTACCAGTGAAGAAAACTACTACATACTTCCGATGAACTAACGATCCACACGTCCTGGTCGCACTTCCTGTCCTTCATGTGCAGTACACTACCCTCCCTTAAGTGAACAACCACACATGCGCCAAATTATCGGAAACGTGTGAGAGTGTGTACAAATAAAGAATTTTAATTTTAATTATCGAAAAGGTTTGAGAGTATGCATAGTTTTCCCTCTCTAATAATTATGGTTTGTCGTCTTCGGCCTAAACTTGGTCAAACTTTACAAAGTTTGACTTTAGTCCAATCTAATATGCGGAGTAAATAAAAATGGAGGGCTACTACGTCCATCCGGGTTTTTAGTCCACACCATTTTTTAATCAAAGTTAATAGCTGGACAAATAAAATTATAGGGGAGCTGGAGACAAAGTTGTGAGAAGGCTTAGAAATCAATACAAAACTTATGCTCTTAGTACCAACGTCGATCCTTCTTCGAGGAAACATTTGGTTCATAGCCAATTGTGTGATAAAATTGCACCAATGTGAAAGACGATTGTGTCTCCAATGCAACCAAGGTGAACTGACGAAGGATATCATCTTTGTGGCTAACAAGCAAAGAGCACTGATGGAAGACAACTTGTTTTTCATTAAAAATTGATCCGCTTCACCAGCCGACGCAACCATGAGGTTCAACCATGAGCATCGATAGGTCATCGTGGTGATGCATCATCCATTTGGCATCAACTTTGGGTGAGGCACCTTTGAAGTTTGACAAATCCTCACCGTGGTCTATTTCTTCTCAGTAGTCAAGCTCGAGGAAGGAAGAACCACGTGGCAGAGGACAGTGAGGCGGAACAACAATGGCCATCCAATTTTGTGCAGATCCACTAAAACTGAGGAAGACATGCCCGGGTATGGAGATACCATCGCTGTTTCCAAAAATATAAAAAAGGGATATAGTATTGTTACTTTGTTTTACAAGATTAACAACGACATCTCAATTGTCAATAAGAATTATGAAAAGTACAGCAACAAACAGAAGCATCATGATTATCTTGATGGGAACTAAACCAGGATACCTGAGAAAAAAAGCATTTCTTCATTTAACCAGTGATAGTATTAGATTAGCAGCAACAATAGGAGCATATGGACAATGACCGCACAACATCATGTACTTTTTGTCGAAACAACATGTATCCCAACATTGAGGCATAAATCAGGACAACTTTTCGAGTGGCATTTCCTCTATAATAGTAGTAGGTGATGCTGGACCAGCCGATGAACCCTAGCTACTATACATGGGGAGCTGGGGGGGTAGTCGCATAGAAGAAAACCCGCATGCAACGACCTGGGGAGCTGGACCAGTACAAGAAGTTATACCTCAGCTGGGCAAGATGTCGCTTAGGCGGGCGGGCGGGATCTGCCCACACGACAGCAGCGAACAAGGGCGCGGAGAACCTTCGTCCGCGCCAGCGCCGGCTCCGGGAGGATGGTGCGCATGGGCTTCCTCCATCACCGACGGTGACAACGTTAATGATGCACCTCCTCACCTCCTGCAGCAGACGGGATTCGGTCGGATCTTTGACCACCGGTGAGGAGAAAGATAGTGTGGACACTGTCATCTTGTTTTGATATGGAGAGGGTGAGAGAGCGAGACATGAGAACACTATCAAACAAGAGGCTATAATGGAGTAAACAATCTCTCCATAGCAGTGGTGTTAAATAGAATACACGCGTTCCCGGAGAAAAGAAACGAAAACTGGCGGACAATTTTTTAACGCAGCAAGAAAGAAAACTCGATCAAAAACACGCCCCCGCTTCCAGGTCGCGAGAGTCGTCGCGCACACACACATAGACATAGACATGAATATCTGTGTTTACGTAAAATTCCATTTCCATATCCATCTCCAATCATATTTGTCCAACTGGCACATTATTTACATTGTTAATTATATACACGGTAATATTAACGTACAACATCTCTTGTTTGCGGGCGTCCGGACCGCTGCCACGGCCGCTCCTGACCAACCTGAACCCTCTTCATCACCCGCGCGTGCTTCCCGCCTGAAACGGTCAGTGCCGCATTCATGCCCGGCCAGAGTGGACGCGACCTGTCACTGGGGCCGTCATTGAAGAGTGAAATGATGGTTGCTTCTGCCGACTAACTTATTGTGTGATTTGACTGCTCCTTTAGTGGCCCCTACACGTACCCCCCCCCCTACGTGTATGCAACAGTCACACGTACACATGGACGCAAAAACACGCGTGACGCCCTAATGCATGCATGTCCGAGCACATGACGGAACACACACAGTCACACTCAAGTGCTCAATCTACACGTGCATGCACACACATACTCAGCCAGGGTGAGCTAGTGACCGTATAAACACCGAAAAATGTATATATTGAGCGCAATGAGCGTATTATGAAGTCCACTGACCGTATTTTTACAAATATACAGTGATAGACAGTGTATTTATCTCGTTTGAAATTAAGTCATATTAACCGGAGAGGAGGCAGTATGAACTAGCATTACTTTGATGTGTCCCGTCAACTTGCCGAACGAGGAGAAGCTTGCAGGACGGGAGAAGATTGCGCGCGATGGCTCGCAGGACAAGGAGAAACTTTTGACTAATGCGAGTTGTCCTTCGCTCAGGTGGTTGACGTGCAACAGTTAATTCGGTGTCAGAATGCCAGAAGTATACACTATACTAGTAGTACTATTATTGTTGCACTTCCCGAAGAGGCGAAAAGCCTAGCGCAAAGTTTATAGTAGTCTATAGAGGTACACTAGGAACCGGATGGAGGAGCGTCTGCACTCTTATTATATTTTTAAAATGTGATAAAGCAATCTTCAACACATTTGGTTCTCGTCGAGGGTTCTCGCATGTGATAATGGAAGTTGATTGCATGGAACACTCGCCACAATTCTCGCTTAATTCTGGCTCGTATCCTGTTACAAATAGGAGCGCTCGGTAATATTTCCTCTTTTTTGTTATTCAGCATGTAAACAGGTCAGCAAACCTTGTGGCGCATCTTTGTGCGAACCGTGCTTGCTGCACTTTGAATGTGGCCGAGAGCTGGCATGATGAAACACCTCTCTTCCTACTTCTTTTTTGCGGGGTACCTCGCTTCCTAGTGACCAGTGTCTTGGCTGATCGTCCTCAGAATGCTTATATATGAATAAAGCTCTCTCATTTACCCGCAAAAAAATATTAAGCCATATTAACCGGAAAGGAGGGGGTATGGACTAGCACTACTTGTTGGTGTGTCCCGTCAACTCGCAGAATGAGGAGAGCTTGCATGACAACGTGAAGCTCGCTTACGCCTTTTGACTAATGCAATGTACCCTCGCCCAAGCGGTGGACATGCATCAGTTCATTCGGTGTCAGATTACCAGAGGCATACACTGTAGTACCGAACATGCGGAGTACCATCATTGTTCGACTTCACAAAGAGGCGAAGAGCCAAGCACAAGGTTTAGTAGTACAAGTAGTACTACTGCTAGAACCGCATGGTGGAGCCTTTGTACTCTTATTTTTCTTTAATCTCTGATAAAGTACACATTTATTCCGAAGAAGGGGGGAAAATGGCAGCCCAACATGTAATGATGATATCGATCAACCATGCACGAATATATCTTGGCCTCCGTGCCAGCCCGTCTGTGTGTTCTCGCTCCTCGTCTCTCTCAAGAAACGGTAGGTTGGCCATTTTGCCATCAATTGAGATCGGTTTGCTCACACTCCGGTCCCACATGTCAGTGATATGCCAAGAGGAGGTGCGTTGACCGACTGGCCGTACGCGTACTTGGTTTTGCACCTTCATACTACTCCTCCCTCGGTCATAGTTTACAGGGCGCGCTTCATTATGATGCATTTCTCTCAATGCATTTCCACCACCAGAGAGACTTTAGACACGTTTGGTTTAATGCTCAATTAATTAGGGCGTGGTAACCGCAATTTTCTCTCGATGTAGTACTACGGAGTGGAGTAAGTTCATGCATGTGTGTACCCGGGGTGGAAGCACTGCATGCATGTGTGTACGCATTATTTCCTCTAGTAATAAACGCCGTGCTATAACTACCAATGCTATTTTTCAATGTCGTTCGCTAGTCACCTTGGTCCCAGAGATTTTCTCTTTTTCTGAAGCGCGCTCTATAAACAGTGACGGATGGAGCAGTATGAGTGGATTCAAAAAAGAGCGTATTGATGGTTTCTTCTTCCGAGCAACTTACAATGGGCAAGGTGGGGCTTATGATTTGACTGCTCATTACTCACTATTAATGCGGCGCAACGACCAGTCTGAGTCTCCCATGCGGATGTGCACTACCCCCTCGGTTCTTAAATATACTTCGTAGTATTTGTCTTTCTAGATATTTCAACGAGTTACTACTCAAATATTTGTCTTTTTAGATATTCAAATGACTACTACATACGGATGTATATAGACATATTTTAGAGAGTAGATTAACTCATTTTGCTCCGTGTGTAGTCACTTGTTGAAATCTCTAGAAAGACAAATATTTAGGAACGGAGGGAGTACACATACGAAGCAAAATGAGAGAATCTACACTCCAAAACATGCCCATTTGAAATTTGTAAAAAGACAAATCTTCAGGAATGAAGGAGTATAATTTTGTGCATGGCACATGGATTCGGATGCCAAAGAGGCTTCTGGCAATGCTATCAAGCTTCCAGCATTTGTTTACATAATTGACGTACTATACAAATAATTTTCCAGCGACATGAAATTGTACAATGGTGTCAGCTTTCAGCTTTTGTTTCGTGTGTCTTGCCATCGATGCTCTTTCGAAAACAACAAAAAACTAACTTCCTTGCTAATCAAAACTAATATTTACATCACAACTGAAGACAAAGTTGTGAGAAGGTGTTAAATTAAAATTGATCCATGCTTTCATTAGCAGCAACATCCCCCCAGCTCTGTCTAAATCAGCAAGGCATGTTGGGAAAAAAAGTAGTTGTCTGGAGCATCCAACATTCCGATCATTTTGTGCAGTTCCACTAAAATATAGCTGAGAGTCCCTGTTCCAAAGATATTAAGTTTGATTACGATAATAGAGGATTGTTGATGAAACGATATACACACAAATAGAAGCCGGTCACCTTTGCAGTCTCTCTTAAGACTAACTAGTTGGAGAAGATTAGGCTCGGAGTTGGATGAGGAGGATAGAACAAAACCAATCTCCCTTTGTGCAGTCGCACTGAAATGTAGAGACGTTGCCCATGTGACATTTTGGTAGAACTGCACAAAACACTCTTAAGAAAAAAGTGTTTTGTGTAGTTCACCAAAAGGTCGCAATAGCAACGAGGTGAAATGGATAGCCCTGTTTGCAAAAAAAGAGGTAGAAAGGAAACAATTACTGGCCAATAACAGTTGATGACACATGCGACGACAAAAAAGAAGCATATTCCTTGTCCTAAGGGAATATAACAACACGGTTGTGTTTGTCTAAAACGGTCTGAGGACGAGATTGCAATATGGAAAGTACGCCGGACGAGCTACCTTTTGGGCAAAGAACTATGGAAGATCCACATGCAGCGACGTGGGAAGATGGGTAGTGGAGCAAGGCCGGAGGGGATACCTGGAAGTCGTCGGGATGTAACTAGGTGAGCGGCGGCGGGCGGAATCTGCCCATACTGCGGCAACGAGCAGGTGGCGTAGGCCCTACCCGCCGGAGCTTGGTCAGAGAGAATGGCGTGTACCGCAGATCGGGACGTGCTGCCTCGGCGCCGTCGAACGGAGAAACGATGCACGTCCTCCCTTTCACCGCCGGCGGACGGGATGCGGCCGGATCAGTGACCAACGGTGAGAGAGAGAGAGGCCACCGCAGCCTTGTGTGAGATACTCTGAAGAGAGACAAACTAGGCAGGCATGCTCCATTGTATATAGTGGAGCGGATGACCTTGTTCTGCATAAAAATCGTTTTATATTCTATGTACGTGCCATTGAGCGATATAACTTTATTTAAAAATAACGCACAAACGCATCAAGTCGAACTTTGTTTCGTGCATGCGTGGTACACGACCTCCGTAGGTAAACAATCGCTACACGTGTTCAAATTACCACATGGGCTGCCATTTCATACAGAAATGAGCTCCACCGTGTACCCGCGCGGGTGTGGCTGGGCACGAAGCGTGAGTACGTGCACGATGCACCTATTCTCTTCTTGTATACGTACACCACCTACGTTGGGTTGTGTGAGAGAGAGACAAACATAGAGAGATATAGTGTGTGGGTTCGTGAGAGTCTTTTTTTGGGGAGGGGGGTCAATCAAAAAGTGTAACATATGCAATGTGTGTGAAATAGAGTCCTGGATATGTCATATATATAGAGGGGGCGATCCACGAGAAGCATCGGCTTGAGGTGTCCATAGAATCAAAGAGAGGGATGATGTGTGTATGTGCGCGTGCGCGAATGATAAAGAGTGCCATCGAATTTGTGTGTGCCCACGTCAAAGATATAGAGTGGATGGCCTACTAGAACATGAGAGGGGATAGGTGTAGTTTGTCTCTGTGGCATGGATACCTACCTATAGCGCTCGACTATCGGTGTGTGGTGGGGGGGAAGGGAGGCCTAATTAACTATAGAGGTACAATGGCTGGTATATGTGTGGAGGAGGAGAGAGGCCTACCTCGTGTATTAAGGGAGATCGATCTACCCCATGTATTAAGGGAGATCGATCGGCATCCATGCATATGTGTAGGAGAGGAATAAGGTTGGGAGAGAGACAGAGCTAGAGTGTTGGAGGGGTGGTAGTGGAGTTGCTTCTAACAAATGGTGGGATAGGCTTTCTAGACAACCAGAGGGCACGCCTGCAATATCAATAAGAGAGGGGATGGCTGCCTGCCTGTGCAAGTGCGTGCGAGAGACGGGTCAGGAGGCATGCACGAATGATGAGGGGGCGATATGGATGTGGTAAGCAGACATAACTACATAGGAAGATCAATCGTCCTTTGTTAGAGAAAGGAGAGACATAACTTGTGAGGTACGTCGATCGATGGGGGGGATAGTTAAAGTCGACCTAGGTATATGTTGGGAGATCGATCGGTATACATGCATATGTGTGTTAGAAGCAAATGAGGCACGGGGAGAAGGGTAGAGAGAGAGGGATGCATCTAGGAGGTAGTGCGAGAGTCATACTATATCGAGGGGGGAGGAGTGTGCGAGCACGAGATCGATGAAGAGAGTGGTGGAAGTGAGGCATGGACGGTGATAAGAGAAGAGGGGAAGCTTGTGTTTTGTGCTAGCACACCTGGCTAGAGAGGCATATCCATCGATGTGTGCCGTAAAGGAGCTGGGGGGGCCTACACACACCGTGGGTGAACTACCTAAAGTGAAAAGACGAATTTGCGCGATGGAGCTAGAGAATGCCGAGGGATGGTGAGAGGGATGCGGGCGTCTACATGCACGAGAGAAAGTTAGCGCTAGCTAGCTACAAAGATAAGAGGATTGTGTGGGTCTAAAAGACGAATAGAGATCATACGTCATTGTAAAAAGCCAATTCGGATATCTGAAGAATTTATCATAGTGTTTTAAACTGATGCATGTGTGAATATATATAATGGTGATACACATGGTGTGGTTATGAACATGGTATACTACATATAATATATTTTATCTCTACTCTTATAAAAAACGGATTTGTTGATGATGGTGCCATCCTGCAATATAGGCCGTCCGATTTATATCTAATGGATAGGAAGGAAACTATGGCAATTTTGAAAAAAGATACCCACACCCCTCTCCATATTTGCAAATCAGGCCTCCCTTGATCATGTTGATGTTCGGTGGAACGCATGGGCATCTTGCTAGTACTACGTATAACATATAGAACATTGATCATAATTTGGGCTAATGTGTGGCTTTTGCAGCTCAGGTCAAAATACTTGTCATAATGTAGGGGGCGGGGCACTATACTATGTGTGATAAACACGGTGTACACGAATGGAACATGGTTTAGATTATGAATATATAGTTAGTACATCAAATGTACTATTATTTGGAATCAACATCAAGTGTATTCAAAAAATAGAATTCGAGTTCATGTAGTACACATAGTTCAGATCTATCTCTATAGTAATCATGTGGTGTGTTATTAAGGTAATACACGAATGATGGTTGAAGTTGGCAACAATCATGATTGTAGATTGTTATTGAAATAGAGAAACAAATTCAAATTAAGTTCGAATTGCAGCGGTAGTATTGACATTTGGAATGCACTGAAATGTTGGTATGAGTAGGTTACATGCATTATACAGCAAGCGAAAAAAATTAATTGTACATAACATGGATTCATACTACCGAATAGCATTTAATTGCACTAAATTGTTGGTATGAGTAGCTTTACATAGCATTTTTTTAGTAAAACGGGGCAAGACTCTCTCTTTGTGTGGTGTGAATAGTTTTATTTTTTCGTTTCTTTTTGGTTGAGGGAAGTGCGAATTGATTTGGTACGTACAAGTACAATATTACACGTTAGGCTTGTCCCTAAAATTCAACCCGCACCCCGAAAATTCAGATATCTTGCTCCCAAAACTGGTGCCTTCACAACCCGCGCCTTGCTATCCCGAAATTACAACGCGTGCGAAAGCTCCTTCCAGTTGTCAAATCCCGACACGCGAAATCCCCCTTCTAACCCTGAGCCGAAAGGTCCGCTAGTTCAAATCAGTCGGGGGTACTTTTGTAACACACCCTACATTTTGGACAAGCGTGTCTCCATCGCCTCCTTTTTGCCATTCGAAATCCCAGGCCGTCATAACCTCTCCGCTGCAGCCGCGAAACCCCACCCTCCTCCATCCACCACCTCACCGTTGCCCCGTCGGAGCCTCTTCCCCAACGACGTCATCCACCGCAACAGCTCGACGTCCCTCGTCCACCTCCCCGGACGAGGATCCGTCGTCCATCTCGTCGTCCCGCCGGTCCAGCCGCCCCGTCCTCCACCATCAAGTAACAGCTCCGACGATCGCCTCGTCTATCATGGCTGCTCCATCCCCATAGCGCCTCCTTAACCTGCTCCACCGGAACCGCAGCATCCTCACCGACTCCTTGGACGAAGCCGAGGCCTACTCGGCGCCGCCAAAGAGGTTGCACACTAATCGCATCGCACCTTCTCCTTAGCTCGACCTCCCGGCACCGACGGTGCTCCATACCGCACCCTCATGGAGTGGCTACCTTGAAGCCGGTGCCGCGGGCGACATCTCCACGGTGGCTCCCCCCAGTGCGAGGCCCCTTCGGCGGCGGCGTCCATACCAGCCGGATCTGCTGCTGCTTCTCCGACTCTCGCTCGCTCGCTCGCCCTGCTGCTGCTGCTCCGGCTTTTGCTCGATTGCTCGCTCTCCCAGCTGATGCTGCTCCGGCTCTCGCTCGCTCGCTCGCACTGCTGCTGCTGCCCCGGCTCTCGCTCGATCGCTCGCTCGCCCAGCTGCTGCTGCTCCGGCTCTCGCTCGTGCTGCTGCTGCTGCTACTCCCCCCCCCCCTCGCTCATGTTGTTGCTCTGCTCCGATTTAGCTACACTTCAGTCGACTGAATCGACTTTTGGGTCAGTCGATTTTCAGGGGGTGGGGGGGCTCGCCGGAGTTAAGGAAGAACCACCCGCAGCGGGGACGGGGGCTCGCCGGAGAGGTACCCCACTATCTATCTTAGGGTTCAGGGTGGGGGCGGGGGGGCCTATAGGGCTGGCCTGGGCGGCGGTAGACCGGCGGTGGGGAGTTGTTTCGGGGCGGCGCTGGGGCCGGCGGTTCGGCCGGTGGTGGCTGGCGGCTCAGGGGGGTGCAGGTTGAAGATGAACTGCAGGCCCTCCCTAAACTACATGTCAAGTATCTCTCTGCTACCATTGCGTTCAGTTTCGACAATAACATTCCGATTCCATGTTAAATTTCAGTTTCGACAGTTAAGTTCAGAGTCAACAGTTTTTACCTCATTTGTTGTAGTCAGGTGGTTTTTGGTGATGTAAATTTTACATCTATTTTAGATCATCTATTGGAGATGCTATTAGAATCCCACTTGAGATTGACGATGTCTGTCTTGTGCTGCTTCAGCCTTGACGTCTTACGACTCACCGGGGTTGCTCCAACGATAGAACAAATCATCACAAAAGAGCAGTGCCCTGGACGCCGTCTACATATTCCTCAGATCTTCCTCCACACCTCCGACAGCCACCTCTGCCTCAACTGCTTCAGTGACCAACCCAATGATGCTGAGGTCGACACGGCTATGGCAAAGAGGTTGTACACTTATTGCATCACTGATTACAATACATTCATGTCAATCCATTAGGGCTATTTTGGTTCGACGGAAAAACATAGCAATAGGGAATTTTTCAATGGCACTCTACTATTCAATTATTCAAGCATTTTTTGACAGGAATGAAGCAAAACATCCACCTGGACCTACTTTTCAAAATCCTATGCATGAAAACAAGACCAAGTGCATTAGTGGCAGAATAACATTCTAACTGTACACGCTTTCATATGGTTTCACTTTATTTTGGCCATGTTTCTTTGAATTCCTCTGTTCTTCCAATTCCTGTAAACCAAACACCCAAGTTGACAGAAATCATGTGTTTTCAAATGCTCTATTTACCATGTGCATTCCTATCCTATTCTGGTGTTTGTCCTATCCCTGCGTTTTTAGAATCATGCAAGCCAAATGAGCCCTTACAGAATTACTTCAGTTACAGGTAGGTGTCGAAGGGAACTTTGTATGGTTTGTCCTGCTCCTGCCGCGACATCGTCCACCTCACCTGAGGTGCTCCATTGACAGAAACATCCACCAAACCAGACATCACGACTCCTCACCGTCTTTCACCGCCTCAGATCTCCTTCCCTGCCGCCGGCACCCACCGCAACGGCATCGCCATCATCGTCTCAGCAGATGAACCTGAGGAGTACACGGGTCCACAAGAGAGGTCGCACTCTTTTGATTCTGCTTATGTTATGCATTGCTTAAAATTACCTACTACTTTATCGTCATGTTCACCTCTAGGACTCCAAGTCAGGTCCAAATTAATGTTCAAACTTGAGTTCTAAATTAGTTGTGGGGCACATATCGAGGAAGCAATGAATAGTATCTATGTCTAATATCTGGTTCACCTAGGGTATGCCTATGTTGTTCATCTTGGGTGGGAAACAAATAGTAAAGCAATCATCATCTGTCTTTTTATTAAATTAAAGCAATCATCAGCCTGCTCTCATTATTTTTGGATCCATCTACTGGTTGTTACCATCACTCTAAATTTCTGCATTCTCTCCTTACATAATCTCACCATATTTTTTTTGTATGCATGTCAGATATTGTACACAGTCATGCTGAACATGTAGAGAAAAAGAGAAGAGTTTTACGCAGCAATACAATGTCATGCAGATCTCGCTCCATGGTGGGTTCAATGGCAAACCCTCCCCACCCCTCTCTAGATTGTAATCCAGAGGAAGATATCTGTTCTGAGGCGGATTCAGACGCCGCTGACCACTCCTGCTTACCCCCCAAGGTGTTTGCTCTACCTTGGCATGATGATGTTAGTCATATCATGCATATGTTGCCTTGCAGTGCCTACTTTTGACATCATATATGTCATCTGCTTAGTTTAGACATGTTCTGTCGCCACATGTTTAGTTTCTATATCATATATAGGAATTATGCAGTCTCATGTCTTTTAGCCAGCCATAATATATGTGTGCAATGCCATCCTGTTTACCAGGAATCATATATTTGAATGATATCTTGCCCATCCTTTTCTTCATTACATTTCCATTTGTCGACAATGTTTGTACATTAAACTACTCTTCCTGTCAATCAGCCATTTGGGTGGGAGATTGAAAAATCTGGAGTGAAAACAAGGCCTTCAGAGCAGACAGTGCTACATGTCGAAGCAGATCTCTTATTGGGTCCCGATAGCTCCTCAGAGATGGATTCAGAGACAGATGACCAGTCCTACCCCCCC
>LR738712.1:239208507-239257681 GCA_902687465.1 Secale cereale
CCCCCCCCCGCTCAAGCCGGAGCTACAGCAAGCACCTAGAAGAACCGGCCGTGTCAAGTAGCGCGCGAAATCGTAACCCACCGCGGAGGGATAACCCGGCGGGAGGAGGTATAAACGCACAAGATGTGGTGGATCACGGCAGACAGCGCCGAGAGGCCGAATTAGCAGCGCAATATGAAGCCCGTCAGCCAACGTTGGTTCGTCCATCTACCACAGTTGAACCAGGGGTTACTTCCAGCTCCTTAGGAGTGCCATGTCTCACCCTCACTTTACGCAACGTACGGCTGCCCAAGGACTTCAAAGGACCGCGCAAAGTGCCCAACTACACAGCGGATCTATCCCCTGAGACATGGGTCGAAAGCTACGAGATGGCAATGCAGATCCTCGACATAGACGATGCGGCGTGTGCTAAATACTTCACCATGATGTTGGAGGGCACGGCTCGTACTTAGTTAAAGAGCTTACCACCCAATTCCATCGGATCATGGGCTGAGTTACGCCGCCGGTTTATTAATAATTTCAAGGACACGTGCAAGCAGCCAATGTCAAGGGGAGAACGAGTCAACGAGCCATTGGGTGCGCCGGGTGTTGGAGATCCTTCATTCTTCTAACCGCATCAATCCGGATACAGCAGTTATAACATTGGAAGGCAATTGCCAGTTTGAGCCCCTGAAGCTAAAGTTGGGACGGCTCAAACATAATTGCGATGACATGGGAACACTCATGGGCGCTCTGGTGAAGTACGCCGATTCAGATAGTACCAAATATCCAGAGTCTGATGATGAGAAGTCAGGGAAAGGAAAGAAGAACGGTAAAGCGCCGCAGCCTAATCCGGCGAATCAGGGATATAGTGGTAAGCGTAAAGCGGATAGCAATTCAGATTTTTTGGCTAACACTAATGTACAGGAGGATGGCCAGCGCCGCAAGGGTAGACCGCCCCCACGGGGTGCAGGACAAAACATTAATATGGAACATCAGATTAATGTGCCTTACCCCAGGCATGCTACGAAGGAAAAGCCAGCCACGCACCTCTGGAAGGACTGTTTTATTATGAGGGAGTTCAGAAACCGTTTACAGTACGATCACGGATCGTCCGGTGGTTCAGGCCCTAGTTTTCACGGGCCGGGTTATCAAGGTGGTGGCTCCGGTTCATGGTTCCAAGGTAACAAGAGCGGTCACAATAACCAGAATGGGCATAACCAGCATAACCAGCAGAACGGCCAGGGTGGTTATAATAATCAGGGCAGTCAACAGCAACAGCAGAAATCAGGCTATCAGAGTAACCCGAAGCAGTTGAGTAGTGGGCAATATCACGTCTTCACCACAAGCTTATGTAAACGTGATCACAAGGTTTACAAGAGGGCAGTGCATTCTATTGAACCGGTAGTGCCACGTTATTTACGCTGGTCGGAACAGCCCATTGTGTGGAGTCGAGAGGATCAACCGCCCAGGGGTCGATAATTCAGGTCAGTTGGCTCTAGTGGTGGCACCTCAGGTTGGGAGCTATAAGTTCACCAAGGTGCTCATGGACGGAGGAAGAAGCATCAATATACTGTATTATGAGACTTTCCGTCGCATGGGGTTGACAGACAAGAAGCTCAGACAGTCCAACACTATTTTTCACGGTGTGGTACCTGGTAAATCAGTGCATCCGGTCGGTAAGATAGACTTAGAGGTCACCTTTGGAGATGAGCATGATTCAAAGTCGGAAACATTGACCTTTGAGGTGGCAAAGATCAAGAGCCCGTATCCGGTCAGTAAGATATACCCCGCGGTATGATCCGGCCGGAGATATAACCCGACCGGACTTGGCGGTTTACTTGAGATGGTTTACACTTGGCGATTCACAGGCGACCCACTTTGACCTGGCGGCTTACGATACATTGGTAATCCAGCAGGCGGGTCAGAGGAGCGACAAGACCCGGTGGGCCAACGGGCGGTTCATGAAAGGCCGGCTCATGTTATGGTGGGTCGGTTTAAGATGGAAGGCTAGAGGAATAATTATTGTACAAGGAAGCAAGACCCAGACTTGTGTTCCGTTTGTAATAGAAGATAAGTTAGTCCTATTCCTATTAGGACTCTACATGTAACCCACCCCTTCAACATATATAAGGAGGGGCGGGATTCCCCAAAGAGGGAGAGGTTCGCACAAGTTGGAGGCGACATATTCTTTAGGGCTAGACACAACTAAAGGATGGCCGGTTTACCGGCGACACCATGAGGGTCATAATGAGATCTAGCCTCAAACAGCATGTAGGGCTATTACCGGATGATGTTTCCCGGGGCCCGAAGCTGTCTAAATCCTGGTCTTGCATTGCGTCTCTCGATTCCGATCAACCCCTCTCAAGCTACTACATAGATGCGCAGCCTCACGACTAAGTCCTTACCCTAGGACATCTGCCGTGATGATTCCACGACAGTTGGCGCCCACAGTGGGGCCTGCGCACGATGGTGTTGAGTTCTTGAAGGGATTTCTTCCAGGGATCGAGAGGTTTGCAATTTATCGGATGAACATGAGCCGGTTTGGAAGGATTTGCATCAAGAGCAAGTTTACTAGATTGAGATGAAAACAATTAGAGTTTGATGTTCTGTGCGTCGTCAGTGATGCAACGCGACCCGTCTACAGGAGATTGATTTTTGTTTCTACACCGAGTCCTACACCGAGTTCTACCGTCTACCAGTTTCTACACCCGTCTATAGGAGACTAGTGCACGTGGGTGGGCGTTGTGACCCCCCAGTCGACTCCACGTCCCAATGGGGAGAATGGCTGAGAACATCTTCTGGAAAGAACAATATGGTGAAGGAAAACTCGCAAGGGCTGACAGGAAGTAGCAACAGCAGCAGATGTAGTGCCCCGAAAGGTGAAGTTGATGCGGGGCGTTCGGGCAACAAGAAGAAAGATGCTCCAACTAAACGAAACTTGTATGATGATTTTGCTCGCTCGACGGACCAGCGCACTGGCGCAGTTCAGTCACAGAATAGGCGGGAGGGGGACAGGAGCAGCCCTCATAAAAATATAACAAAGGGTGATCCATCGAGGGAGAACGACCTACGCCACGAGTTAGAGCATCGAAGGGAGAGAGAGCTCCGAAACAAACTCTTCAAGCAGCAACATGGTTTTGAAGACGCGCAAGAACGCGAATGGCAGAGGAAAGGGAAGGTAGATGTGCATCATGATTCTGAGCAATGTGATTCCTATAAGAACGAATGGGACACGGGCACTGGCTCGAGGACCAGGGATATAAGGGAGAGGAGACGAGGAACTTATGTAAGAAAGGCGTGCCCTAATTATGTGCCTGCTAACCATGGCAGGGAATACCAAAGATATGAGAGGGAGAGCAGGAAGAGGGGATCGAGACAGATTTGGGTGGCGAAGGATGGTCCAGATAGACAGATTGCAAGCGATGCTTTCATTCGCGATATGAGGCGTAAGACGTCGACAGTGTTTGATCGCATCTCAGAGAACAACAATGAGGCGGACCCCGCGGCGCGGGGCCGCTAGACGCCATGAATCTGTTGGCCTGGAACTGTCGGGGGTTGGGGTTGACCTCGACAGTTGGCGAACTACGGGACCTGATTAGGTCATACAACCCAGCGGTGGTGTTCCTTTGTGAAACGAAGAAGAAAACCAAGGCCATGGAGCAAATAAGGTGGAGCCTTGGTTTCAAGTGTGGTGTGGTTGTAGACTGTAAAGGACGGAGTGGGGGTCTGGCTTTGTGGTGGAGAGAGCATGTGAATGTCACAGTGAGGCCGTGGTGCCAATATTTCATCGACGCGGAGTTATCATGGGAAGGCAAAACTTGTAGATTCACTGGATTCTACGGGGAGCCCAGAACAGAGCTTCGGAAAAAATCATGGGATGCTATTAGATACCTCCGCGCTCAAGATAACCTCCCGTGGATATGCGCGGGGGATTACAACGAGGCTCTCTTTCAAACGGATCAGATAGGTGGGAACCCGAGAAGCTTTGCACAAATGGAGGATTTTCGCGACTGTCTGGCTGATTGCGGACTAGCGGACCTGGGCTACTCGGGGTACCAATACACATGGGACAACAAAAGAGATGGAGCAGAGAACATCCAAGTTAGACTGGACCGAGCCACATGCAATGACTCTTTTCTGAAAATTTTCCCGGATACATCAGTGGAACATATACTAACGGAGGAGTCTGATCATCAGGCACTCCTAGTGCGAGCGCTTGAGACAGCTCCAAGTCGCAGTGCAAGAGGTGATAGGCCATTTAGATTTGAGGAGGCTTGGACGAGACATGAAAAGTACGATGACATGGTGACGGAATCTTGGGAAGCAGCGAATACGGGAGTGCATGATCTACATGCAGTTTGGCAACGCCTGGGTACACTAACTGGAAGCATGCAAAGATGGGCACGTGATGTGTTTGGTTCAATCCGAAGGCAAATCACAAAACTAAAAGGCCAGCTCGCAGATGCCAAGGCATGGGCGGCAACATCTGGAGTCTCACTGGAGATTAGGGACATAGAAGAACAGCTACGCGAGATTTATGAGCGGGAAGAGATTATGTATCGTCAAAGATCACGGGTCGACTTCTTAAAGGCGGGTGACCAGAACACTAGGTATTTTCAAAACTGCGCGACACACAGGAAGCGGAAAAATACAGTTAAAGCACTACAGAAAGATGATGGATCTCGCTGTACTGTCGACGAGGAGATGCGCGAACTAGCTGCTGGCTTTTATGAAAAATTATTTTCGTCTGATGGATCCAGCGGTGCTGACGAACTTCTGCAGAATATTGATCAGATTGTCACGGTAGATATGAATGAAGCATTGGCTTCTCCTATCACTGATGATGAGATCGAAACGGCTTTATTCCAAATGGGTCCAACGAAAGCTCCGGGACCGGACGGACTGCCTGCAATGTTTTATCAACGACACTGGTCGTTGGTTAGGGTGGATGTTTGTCGGGCTGTGCGAGATTTCTTGAATGGAGCTTCTGCTCCGGATGCTTTCAATGCCACCGTCATTGTTATGATTCCCAAGGTTAACTCACCGGAGTTGCTATCCCAGTTTAGGCCCATCAGCCTCTGCAATGTGTTATATAAAATAGCTACGAAGGTCTTGGCCAATAGGCTTAAATGCATCCTACCCATCCTCATATCAGAGGAGCAAAGTGCTTTTGTCCCGGGGCGACTCATAACGGACAACGTCCTGGTGGCATATGAGTGTGTCCATGCGATTAGGAAAAGGAAAAGGAAAAAACCTTTCTGCGCGGTAAAACTTGACATGATGAAGGCGTATGATAGAGTTGAGTGGATCTTCCTGGAACAGATGATGGAGCGATTTGGTTCTGCCCCTGGGTGGATAGCTATGATCATGAGGTGTGTCAGATCACCAAACTTCACTGTTAGACTAAATGGTGGGTGTTCTAGGAGCTTTTCTCCCTCACGGGGTCTCCGACAAGGTGACCCTCTCTCACCCTACTTGTTCCTCTTCTGTGTGGAGGGTTTTTCTGCCCTTTTGAAGAAAGCTCAAAGTGAAAATAAAATCAAAGGGGTGTCATTTGGGGGCACTGGCCCTCACGTCACACACCTCCTGTTTGCTGACGACAGTATTGTCTTTCTTGAGGGAACTAGGGATAATATGTTGACTCTGAGGGATATTCTGCATAAGTATGAGGAAGCATCCGGACAAAAAGTGAACTTACAAAAGTCCTCAATTTTCTTTGGCAAAGGCAGCACTGCTGAGGGAAAGGCGGAACTCAAAGAGACTTTGGGAGTTTGTTCTGAGGCTTTGAGCGAAAGGTACTTAGGCCTCCCAACACTGGTTGGGCGATCCAAAGATGGCACTTTTAAATATGTAACTGAGAGCTCTAAGGGCAAAGTGTGTGGTTGGAAAGGTCAAGGACTTTCCAAAGCAGCAAGAGAAGTGCTTGTCAAGTCGGGTCTTCAATCCGTACCTACTTTTACCATGAGTTGCTTTCAACTCACAAAGGAAATGTGCCGGAACCTGAATTCTATTTCTTCAAAATTCTGGTGGGGGGCAATGAATGGTGAAAGGAAAGTACACTGGATTGCTTGGGAGAAAATGTGCACATCCAAAAGAAGTGGTGGATTGGGATTTCGAGACCCGGAATCCTTTAACCAAGCCCTCTTAGCGAAGCAAGCTTGGCGTATTTTGCAGGTACCATCGTCTCTGTGTGCAAGGGTACTCAAGGCAAGATATTTTCCAGATCACTCAATCATGACAGCCACCTGCCCCTCTGCTGGGTCCTTTACGTTCAAGAGTATCATTCATGGCAGGAACTTACTTAGAGAGGGGCTAGTATGGAGGATAGGGGATGGCTCAAAGGTCAACATACATCATGACAATTGGATACCACGTTCTGGAAGCTTGAAACCTCTTGGGCAAACTTATGTACAGGGAGCAACTAAGGTGGCTGACTTGCTGGACCCGAGTGGAGCGGCCTGGGATGAACAAAAGATCAATGCAATGTTTACTCCAACGCATGCTCAAGATATCCATCAAATTCCGGTTGGGGGGGCGGGGGCTGAAAACTATCTGGCTTGGAACTTTACAAAGAATGGTGTGTTTACTATAAGGTCAGCATACCATCTAAGGATGTCACTGAAAAAATCAAGGACCGGACAGCCGGGTTCTTCGAGGTCTGTTGATGGTCATAAAGGGTATATGGGATTATGGGATACAAATGCACCGACCAAAGCGAAAATACATATGTGGAGGGTGATCAGGAATGGACTGGCAGTGGGGGCGGAACTTCACCGTCGTCGGATCAAACCTGGCATTTTTTTGTGTTGCATGCGGTAGAGAGGAGACTGTGTATCATAGATTCTGGGCATGTCAGCATTCATCACAATTCTGGCAATCGATGCAGTCGGAAAAGGGAGTTTCGGTGGCTACCCCACCGAGCCCGATGGACTCTCAGAATGCATTGGCTAGCTGGTTATTGGGGTGGTTCGCAGGAGCAGCCGACGACGAAAAGGAGGCGATGATTCATTCAGTTTACGGCATTTGGTTGGCCAGGAACGCGGCTAGAGATGGCAAGAAGATTGCTCATCCACATGAAATAGTGCAGTCGGTGTATGATCATATGATGGAATGGCGCCAAATACATGTGCCCAAGGTTCGACAGCCAACGGTGAAGGTCAGCGAAAGGTGGAAACCTCCTGATGAAGGATGGTTGAAAATCAACACGGACGGGGCGACATCCAAGCAGAGGGACAAGGGAGGTGGTGGTGCGGTGATCAGAGACCACGCAGGAGCTTTTAGAGCAGGTTTTTGTCATCTGTTTCCACACACAGGCGACCCGGAAGCTGCGGAGATACTCGCGTGCAAGAAGGCGATACAGTTGGCACTTGATATGCATGCGGAGAGGATCCACGTAGAGCTTGATTGCCAAGCAGTGGTGCACATGATCAAGCAAAGGGAGAAGAACATGTCGGCTGCAGGACCATGGATCCAGGAGATTAAGGAAATGCTCAACTCGGTGTTAGATTTTAAGGTGACATGGACTCGACGATCTGCAAACATCGCCGCGCATAAACTTGCGAGAGTAGGGGTAGGAGAGGAGCGATCGGAACTCTGGCTTCAAACTCCTCCTGATTTTATTCTGGATGTAATTTCGGATGACATTCCAAACTTTGTTTAGTTAATAAAGCGGCGATAGTTTTCCCCTCAAAAAAAAGCTGTCAAATCGTACTTCCGATCCAGACCGACAAAAAATTTCTGCTGTCTGATCCGCCAAGTCCCGCAAAGTTTCTGCTGCCGGGTTACAGGCTCAAGCCCCGTGATTTTCGGCTAAGGATTGGAGTACTGGTCCTGGACACTATGTACCTTTTTTACTCTACGTGAGATCTACTCAAGGCTAACCAGAATACTAGTGTATGCATGCTCACGGAGATTTGGCAGACAGATCGATTATATTATATTAAGAGCCCCTACCGAGTCATCATCAACGGCAAGTGGATCATGCCACGGAATTGGTCTTCGTTTCGGCCTTTGTTTCCGAGCAGCCGGCCGCGTTCCATCTCGGTCGTGTCCGAGCCGCCACTCGGAATCCACCTCGGCCGCGCGTCTGCACCTCCGAGTTGACGCTCGCCTCCGTTCGGAGCTGTTCTCGCCGTCACCTCCGTCTCTCCACCAGCGCGTCAAGTCGCCGCCTGGAGCCACCGATCGTTTCGAGGCTGGCCGTCGCGCTCGCCTCAACCCGCTCTACGCCACCTTGTGATGAGTCGCCGCGGTGTCTTTACTCCAGGTAGCATATACAAGATCAAAGGAAAATTCAGTCAAAGCAATTAAGATCTGGGCGCAGAGCCATTGACGACCCGGATTCTCCCGGCCCGCACGGCCTCGTTTCGAGGCACCCGCTTCCATCGCCCCGTGTGCGCTCCGGCAGCTTCCGAGTCGTTGCCGTCCTCCACAGCCGTTGCCGTCCTCCACAGTGCGACTCGTAGCCGGGTTATCGAAAGCGCCAGGATCATCTGCTGCCAAGCCGTCCCGCTACGGTTCCGCCGCGGTCTCGCCGTCCAGCGTCCATCTGCCGAGGCCGCGGTCCAACTCTGCTGCGATTGTGATTCTGCCACGCGCCAAGCCGTCTCAGCCTCGTGCTTGAGCCATGTCGACCACTTGTCCGATCAGACTAAATAAGAGTACTACTCCTTGACGTACTACTACCTGGAGTAAAGTCCGAGTCATGCAAGTCAAATTGCACTTTTTTAATATCCGTTTGCTACACGGAGAGGCAAACCTACAAGGGCACAAGTTCCCAGGCTAATTATGGCCTAAAAAGTTCATCTCACGTAAAGAACTAGGCTGATTCACTACTCCTCAATGGCCAAAGTTATGTTTGGTCTGCTCACATAGATTTTAGAACCGGGCTTTACCCCTTTCCATTGCATAGAACGGAAATACAATCAGTTACAACCGAGAAAGTTAGATAAGGGAGAGAGGTACAGCGAGTTCTAGCACTGCTAGGAAACCCACCACACTCGCTCGCCATCGAAACGAATGTTATGGGGCGAAAACCTAAGCAGCACAATGTAAGTATTCAAGCATATTACAGATCCAAACAAGAGAACTCAGATAAAACGAGACAAAAACATGAACGCAGCACTCCAGCGTGCTAATTTTCCGACAGAAGAAACAGCGGACTTCTCCAAATCCGTCTTGAACACTGATAGGGGTCTCGACAGCATCACGCCCCTTGAATTAGGCTGATTCACTACTCCTCAATGGCCAAAGTTATGTTTGGTCTGCTCACATAGATGAAGCTCGAAAAAGGAAGGGAATCTGGCCATGCAAGTGCTAGGCGCTTGATCAGAAGAGACCCCCTGGAGTCACACACGGATTGATGGCATCCCATAAAAAGAAAAAATCACAAGCTATGGCCCAAAGGAAGACCCGGATGTGGATTCAGAGCTGTCGTTCTGTGCAACAAGCTGCTTCCAAACTGCTACGCTTTCTGTTGTGGCCTTGCCTCGCCGTCCGCCATTGCCTTCGTGATCGGCTTCCGCCGCGTGTTGTTACCGCTCTAAATCGTTGATGAACCGCCCTGACCACAGTCACCACCTTTGAGCCGTTGGTTTGCCTCTACCGAGGCCATATGACCCACCTCGAGCTACCCGAGCTGGTCAAAACGCCATCCCAGACCACGCCAAAGCCGCCATGGTAGCTCGCCGGCCCCGGCCTCAATCAGTGCTCGTCGTCTGCGCCACGCCGAGCTGCTCGGGATCGGCTCCGGGTCGCCGCGACCGCATAATTCAAGTTCCAAGCCAGCCACTAGTATTTTTCACCGTGAAGCGAAATCGTGGCGGAGCAGCTGTTTGCAATCTGCCAAGTCGCCATCTTCTACTTCCACGTCAATCCGCAGGAATCAAGTACCGATGGAATTAACCGCTACTATTACTTTTTCCACTCACGAGAAGGCTACATAGTACAAGTACTACTTTGCAGAATTAGTACTATTGTCGTCGATTACTACGTCCACATCCGGACTACTACCAGGTGCTATCTACCATACTTATTTTTAAGTACATATTAATTCATCCGACAACAATTACTCTCGCATATAATATTTTTGCGCAGGACTATTAAAAAAAGGGGTGGTGATATGTCATGGATGCACGTTCAGCTGTGTTGTGCGGCTTCACGAAACATACGTGTCGCGGTCCGGTTTACATCAATGCGCCGGCCGACTCGTCTGTCTGCGCCCACGCGCGCTAGGCTCCAACACCGCGGCCGACTCTCTCGCCAATAGACGTGTGCACGCCACCGCTTCCACGGTCCGGTCTACATTAACACGCCGGTGCCGCACCTGTCCTCATAAACCGGCCCAGCGGATACACGTGCGAGTCGCTACCCCCGTTGCTGCATCCATACATGGCCGATTCAGCTGTCCGCGCATGCCTGCACGTGCCGGCTTACAATGCCGCGGCCGGCTCATCTGTTATCCAGGCGAATCAGGTGATATCTATCCTATTTATTTTTAATATGTATTAATTCATCTGAGCAAAAATACCTCGCACTGCTGCATTTAAATGCAGAAAAATTGTTCATTACAAAATGGCGTTATACCGCGGAGATGGAGGCACGCCAAACGTCATTTGGCACAAGTGGTCGTCATTACTCAACGGACTCCCGCACTGGCTTACAGCGCCGTGGCCATCTCTCCCGATCGTGCCGGTTTAGCATGTCGTGGCCGTCTTTCGCACCGGTTTACAACGCGGAGGACAACTTGCTCATCTGCGCCGGCTTACAACACTGCGGCCGACTCATGTGTTTGTGCTGCCTCTGATGCTGCGGTCGTTTTTACTGTCCGCCCTGTGGTCCGGTCTATTCAACATACCGGGTTGGCTAACAGACACCGATGAGGAACATAAGGTCCAAATACATCAGGTGATATCCATCTAAATCTATTTTCTTGGTATATATTGTTTTCATCAAGAAAACAGTTACTTTGATCCGTATATTTTGATATGCAGGACAAGTATTTATTAAAGGGACCAAAGAGAGTTTGTTGCACAACATAACTCAAACATAGGTACCCGGCGAGCACAGCTCAGAAAGAGTATCACATGGGGGCTTCCGTGCAAGGAAGTTTTCCATGGCCTCTTAAACCGGCACCCCAGATAGAATCAGGGAATCAGCCGTGTCTTTTATACACAAGAGTATCACATGGGGGCTTCGAAAGAAACTTTCCATGGCCTCTTAAACCGGCGCCCTTGACTGAATCAAGGAATCAGTCGGGTTCTTCAAAGGAGTATCACATGGGATTTTTTGCAGAAGCTTACCATGGCCTCCTAAACCGGCGCCCATGATAAATCAAGGAATGAGCCATCTTTTATATACAAACAAGAATTACATGGGGGCTTCCGTGGGCAAGGGAGTTTCCCATGGCCTCTTGAACCGGCGGCGGTATGAAGCCCGTCATAAGAGCACTGCTATAGTTGCTTCGGCAATTTCCACATGATAATGAGGGGTAAAAGAGAGTGTTGGTGCCTAACCCAGCTCAAACATATGCCCCGATGAGAAAACGGCTCACACACTACCGGGGGGCTCGCAGAGAGTTGAATACCCTTGTAGTGAACATGGCTTGGAAGCCCGGTGCATGCACCTAAAACCTCGGATTAACCTGCCTGCCTCAAGTAAATCACGCCGTCCAGGTAAACCTGGTATGAACCGTCGAACCTGCCACAAGTCAATCCTTCGGGACCCTGAACTTGGCCACGTTAAATTGACGATCATCGAGTTGATTACCTAAAGACAAAATCTTTACGAGATTTTGAAACATTGGGTAGCTTGTCATCGATGATTTGGTTAAGGATTGCGGAGCATCTTGACAGGCTTTGCTAAAATGGTTAATGACAGTAGCCTGGCAGCTCATAAAAAGCCTTGAATTTGGAGCCTGGCAGCTCGTAAAAAGCCTCGACTACATGGTCTTATTTGCCCAAAAATTCTTACTTTTATTTTTTATGATTTCACAAATCTTTGTCTTCAAGGTCATTGGTTTTTAACCAAGTCCATTGATGTGAGACTGGACAACTACAAGGTTGGCCATATGTTTACGGAGTTAAAAGTCTGGGTCATGAACACCAGCGAGAATTAAACCGGCGTTCATCGTAACCCAGATCGGCCATCATACTAAACCGACAAGTGAGCCAAGGGAGTCATCAGCACTCGCGCCTTGGATTATTCCTACCGGGTTAACGTTTGCAGATACACTTAACCATAGGTATGATATATGATTGTATCTTATACACAGTTCAAGATATTAGCTTAGATCATGTGCTTGGGCATTATGACCCGTCCGGCGATAAACCGCCAGGACACTTTGAACATTGTTTTATGCAGAAGCAGGTAAGATAATGACTGGTGATTATTAACCCGGCCTGGCTTTTGACTATAAGTCGTCAGTACATGATCAGTTATAATGACCGGTGTTTATTAACCCGGCCTGGTTTTGTTTATAAACCGGTAGTCTATGATAATTACCAGTGTTCAAATTTTGGGTTATCATCCTTACTACACTGGCTTGGTAAAACCAACAGTATGATCAAATATCACTGGAACCTGTCTTCAAACCGGATTATATTCTTCAAATTTTTAAATAGCCAACATGGTTGGATGTTTATTATGGTTATCAATACCCAATATTATGATTGAGGTTTTCAAATTCGCTTCAGCGCAATGGATATCATATTATCAATGGTATGATTTATTTTATAAAGGAATAGTCTCGAGTCGCTGCAGGCTTACAACCCGGCACTTGGGGGCTACATTATTCAAATTGAGATTACATCAAATACACAAGTCTCATGTCGCTGCAAGCATGCACCATGACACTTGGGGGCTAATGCAAAGTCATTTTTTGCTCACCTTATTGAAGACCCGACTCATCACATCATAATGAGCCGGCCCTTGGGGGCTGCCAATTGCTCCAGTCAACAATTCAAGGTACACAAGTCTTAATCCATTCTATTGAAGGGTTCACTGCTCAGTTGGTAAAGCACAAAGCTCTTAACCTTGTGGACGTGGGTTCAAACCCCATGATGGGAGTTACATTATATAATGTTATTTTCAATGATTATGTCTATAAAGTCCCTGCTCATTATTGCATAATGACCCGACCCTTGGGGGCTACACTGGTTGAAGTTTTTTGAGCATAAGGCAATTTCAAGTCCTAGGTTGATGCAAGCATGACAACCCGACACTTGGGGGCTACATATGTGGAATATTCAGTTTTTACTAATGACTAGGATGAACAATCTGGATTTCTTCAAGGTTGCAACATTTATATTGAAACAAGTCTTAAACTATCACTATGTTCTCCTCTTAAGACTTGGAGGCTACAGATAATATGGATATAAAGGAGGAACATCTTCAAATTCTCAGTTTTGGCAATCATTAATCGGCAAGTTCTACATTTTCAAACCGGCTGAATATCAGTTGAATATTTGAAGACCAATATGTTTGTCAAATCAGAGCATTGAAGGCCGATTCAAATGGATTCTTTATTTACAAAATATCTTCTACAAGCAAATGGATTATGAAGCTGGTCTATTGACCCGGAGTTTTCAGAAGAAGTGCCTGGATTTTTTGCATTGGTAACGTTTGAAAATATCTTCTAAGGAGATTTGTTATGAGATCATGGATACATATCAAGGAGGAAATGACAAGGATATAAGGATGATCAGGTGTTGGTTCAAGAAAATATTTTAACCGGGAGCACAACCTATCAAATTCATTCTCGTGTTTATGTATGCAGGAAGGATCAAGTTTAACATGGATAAATCCAAATTAAACTGGGGGCTAATGTCGGGGATATACCCCGCAGTATGATCCGGCCGGAGATATAACCCGGCCGGACTTGGCGGTTTACTTGAGATGGTTTAAACTTGGCGATTCACAGGCGACCCGCTTTGACCTAGCGGTTTACGATACATTGGTAATCCGGCAGGCGGGTCAGAGGAGCGACAAGACCCGGTGGCCCAACGGGCGGTTCATGAAAGGCCGGCTCATGTTATGGTGGGTCCGTTTAAGATGGAAGGCCAGAGGAATAATTATTGTACAAGGAAGCAAGACCCAAACTTGTGTTCCGTTTGTAATAGAAGATAAGTTAGTCATATTCCTATTAGGACTCTACATGTAACCCACCCCTTCAACATATATAAGGAGGGGCAGGGCTCCTGTGACACCCCGGGACCGGTGTGCCAGGTGTCAGCTAGTTATTCGTTGTTAGTGCCATGTCATCTGCTTGCGTGTTGCATCTTGCCATGTCATCATGTGCTTGTATCAGCATGTTTTCAAAACTTGCATCCGCCCGAGTCCGCCTGTCCTCTCCGTTGTCCGTTCTGAGCCCAGACACACTTGCACGCGCCCGCGGTGTCTCCGAATATTTATTTTGTGAGTGGCCGGAAAATGTTCTCGGAATGGGATGAAACTTGTCATGTGGTCTTATTATAGTGTAGACAGGCCGCCTGCCAAATTTCATCGCATTCGGAGCTCGTTTGATGGCCCAACGGATATTTATAGCGGCACTAGTCGCCGGTTAATTTGTCGGACGTTTTCGGTCTCCGAAAACCTCAGCGGGCCTCTTTTCCCTCCTCTCCTCGCAGCCCTAGACCCCTCTTCACCGCCCAACTAGGCCCACCTACAAACCCCCTCCGCTCCGGAGCATCCGATGGCGATCGAACGGCTCGAAACGGAGCTAAAACCCCCCTAAACCTAGTCCTATGCCTATATAAACGCCCCCAACCTGCCATTTTAGGCCCCTAACCCTAGCTACCTCGTTTTCCATGCATCCCCAACCCCTAGCCGCCACCTAGCGCGCTCTCTCTCTCCTCCCGCGCCAGGCCCGCCAGGCCCATCGCGCGGCCCGCCTGGGCCCGAAGGGCGCCGCTGCCGCCCGTGTGCTCGCACGCGCCCGACAGCGCTCGCCTCCCTTGCGCTCGAGCCGCCTGGCTCCCCACTCCCGCGGCAGAACCTCACCTCTGCCTCGCCGGCAGTTCTCCGGAGCAGCCTCCCACCGTCGGCACCTCGACGCCAGGTCGCCGCCTTCCATCTCCTCCTCGTCACCTCCCTCTCGCCGGACCTCACCTCTCCCTCTCTCACTCGCAGCAAGCCGCCGCCGCGTTTGTGTCCACCGACGCTTCCCTCCTCGCCAGATCCGGCGGCTCTGAGGCCGGATCCGCCCCATCCGGCTCGGCCCCCACCCGCCCTGCCTCGCCCTCACCGGCGCCGGCGGCCGCCGCCCCACCTGCGGCTCGAGCGAGCGCTCGGGACGACGCGGCTATGTCGACTTGGGCCTGACCTGACCGCTGCCTCGGTCCGGCCCAAGTTCCTCCCCCGCCTGGCCTGCCAGCCGGCCCGTCTCCTCATACCGACTGGGCCGCCTCGTCCTCCACAGTGTTGGGCCGAATCCCACTAGGTGAGCTAGATCCGCGGAAACGACTAAGTCCTTTTTTTCTGTTAGTATCATATTGCATTCTTGTGGAGCTGATATCTTTTTTGTGTGCATGTCCAAATTGAGTGTATGATATGTCAAAATGATCGTGGTGTTATGCTCTACACTTTGTTCCATTGTGCCATGCTCATTTGAGTTCATCTAGATGCTTGAATATCTGTTGCAAGGGTGCCACTTGTTATAAACTGTTGCTACTTGTTATTTTGTTGCCATGTTTGAGATATGATAACTTGGTGCATGTTTATCCAAATGATGCAAATGATATGTCAAAATGTTCATCATGAGATGCTCTACATGTTGGTTGCTATAGCATGCTTGTTTGAGTTCATATTGCCATGTTAATATCTGTTGCAAAGTGCTATGTGGCTGTTAGGTTTTGTAACTTGTTACGAGATGCCTAGATGAGGAGCTCGTTGTTATTGATGTGGTTGTCCCCATGTTGCATGCTTATATGTTTTGGATTCCCCATCATGTGTTCCTTGCTGTGGTGCAAACCACTTGCCATGATATGCTTTGAGGTGACTTAAACATGCTCACAAACATGCCATGATAATATTGTTGTTTTAACACTTCGTTAAATTTCACTAAGTCTAGAATCTGTAATATCCGGATGCTATGTTTGCTTGTTGTTCTAGGCAAATCCATGTTAGTTTTGGGGTGGCTATTCATCATTCCTTGTTGTATATGTTGTTGTATATCCATTCATGCCCTTACTTGCTCATATGACCTGCTGTAGCTTATTTATTTCTTGCTCCCAAGTTGCTATAAAATATTGCTGTCGGGTTTTTAGTGTCATGATCAAAATGTTGTAGCCTGTTGCTATTGATCCATGCCTCCTATGGAGTTGCTCCAATGGAGTTGTTTGATGTAGGATATGTCTACTTCATGTTCATGCTTCTTGTTGCCATGTTTGAGTGCTGTAGAGTATATATATCTTGCTCCAAATTGCTATGTGGCTGTTAATTTCAGCTTGTTGTTATATCTTGTTTCATGTGTATCTTTTAGCCTGTTGCTCCGTTTGGGGTGTTCCTTATATGAAACTTGAGTGATTTTGCATGTAGAATCATAATATCATCTTGTTCTCATGTTTGGAGTGAGTTTGGTTGATGTTTGGGTGCATCTTGCACCGTTGCCATGTTATGCTTCCTACCTTGTCATGTAATGCTTCCTGTATAGACTTGTTGTGCTTCCTGTATAGATTTGTCATGCATCATACCTTGCCATGTATTGCATCATATAAACTTGTGTTGTTTTTCTATGCTTCCTACCTTGCCATGTTATGCTTCCTGTATAGACTTGTTGTGCTTCCTGTATAGATTTGTCATGCATCATACCTTGCCATGTATTGCATCATATATATAGACTTGTGTTGTTTTGCTGTGCTTCCTACCTTGTCATGTTATGCTTCCTGTATAGACTTGTTGTGCATCATATGTAGACTTGTCGTGTGTAATGCCCAGGATGGGACTATATCTCCTACGTGTCGAGGCACGACTTAAAGATATAAGCCCATCCTAGAATGATCTCAAGTTTGGTATCTTTGCACGACTCATGTAAAAGAGGGATTAAAATGCAAAAGGAGATAGTTGGCTTACACTCGCCACTTCACACAATACATTACATAAGCATAACATCATTCAAAACATCACAACCCGACTACGGGCGAAGATCCAAAAGAAAGATACCAAAACAACATAAAGCCACAGGCCTAGATCGAATCCTAGTAGAAACCACTACTGATCATCGAAACGTCACAAGCAAACGGCAACTCTCTTCATCGAGCTCCCAGTGAAGTACTTGAACCAGCTTCTGCATCAAACTCGGCTGAACCTGCATCTGGTGTGGTGAAGTAACTGTGAGCCACAGAGGACTCAGCAAACCCGTTCCCGGGTAACAAGACTATTTAAGCCTTGGGAGAGGATAAGGCTGAAGAAAAAACAAGAGGTGAAGGAACAACAAGAGTCTGCAGCAGCAACTAGCACTAACTTACGTCAAAGAGAGCGAGAAGAGAAGTGCCTCGGTCGAGAGATGATCACGAAGTGATCCTAACTAAAGCCGGTCAAACATAACCCCACCGTGTTCAACTCCCGAATCCCTATTCGGAAATTGACAGTCACGGTACACACGCTGGTAGTGTATTAGAACATTGTGTCAAGTTTTCTACAACCGGATATTAACAAGCTCCCATTTGCCACATAACCGCGGGCACGGCTTTCGAAAGTTCATAACCCTGCAGGGGTGTTCCAACTTGACCCATTACAAGCCCACGATCCGCGGAGTCGCAACTCCAAGGTGGGAAGACCCGAGTATTCTCGGAATCCGTGCTCAAGATATACCGAACCAAGGTAAGACTAATCCAGCAAATCCTCCCGGCGTGTCGACACCCTGATAGTAGCCGCGCGTATCTAAGTATCAGGACACGACCGGATGGGTGATGCTACAGGACCCAATCCTCGAGTTTCCCCGTGGTGGTTCCCGCAGGCTCCCCGTTTGGGACCAACACCATCAGCACTGGCCCCCCCTGCTATGTAGAATTAAGAATCCTCGGGGACGCGACCCCCTATGCAAAATTAATTAATTAATTAAGTTGTTATTATGAGCCAAATAGTACCAATGTTGGGATTTGCTGGAAAATACTTAGCACTTAGCGGTTTATCGAGGGGGTCCCATACACCCCAACCGTGTTAGGAACGCATAATCAAGGAACATAACACCGGTTTATACGGTTCCTAACGGCATGAGTGGAACAAATCACCAAGCAAAAGGCTTAGCCTTCCACCCTTGCCAGTATATAGATGATTTCATTTTAAGCATTTATATAGTGTGATATAACCCAACAACTTCAACATGAAGCGAGCATCTTCGATCTTCACCTGCAACTAGCAATTCTATAAGAAGGGCTGAGCGAAGCGTACTTAGCCAAGCAACGGTTTGCATAGGTAGGGTGGTTAGACAGGATCATGGTTACAATAGGAGGCTGACAGGAAAACATGGGCATCGAGGCAATATACTAAAGAGCGATACTCTAGCAATAGGCAAAGATAGTAATGGTATCCGGGTTCGGTCATCTTGCATGGGATTCCACAAGGAAGAAGAACGGATCCTCGAAGTAGACGGAGCAACACAGTCGAGAGAATCCTCACAACTCCGGAACGAAACCAAAGCTAACAAGAGAAGCAACCGGAAAGAAAGAACAACACGGTAAACACACAAGCATAATCATGGCATACGATGCACAAACAAGTATGATGCATGTCCGGTTTAAATATGCATGGCATGGCAAGGTGCACAAACAATACTACAAGTTAAGTGGAGCTCAATATGCAACGAGTTGCATATTGACGAAACACCACATTTAATTATTTAGTTGACTCTCGTTATTTACAAGACAAGATTAAATGTTATTAACATGGCAAGAGGTGAAGCATAAGTAAACTAACTATTTAGACATTTTAAATGAGGCCGGAAAATAACAACAACATATCCGGAAAATCCCCATGAGCATGTTTGGCAATATTTAAGCAAACAACAGTTAAACATTCTCATGTTGTTAACATGATGCGGATGACATGATCAAGTTTATGCAATTTAGTTAACATTAACATGAAGAGATAAGAAGCATTTGTCACCGTGGTGGAAGGAAAGGGTGCCACGGCAACGATCCGAAAATGATGCAACGGCATCATATCGGTTCCGGTAACTCGTTGAGAGACTGGTGCAAAAGGTAACGGAGAGCGAGACAAACGAGATGAAAGGTGGGGTGATCCCGTCACCGGGTTCCCACGGGTCGGCGACGAGGTAACCGAGGAACACGACAAAAGATGAAACGGCACAACGGGCACGGAGCACACAAGGGAGACATTTCATACAACCACAACAAGCATCTCACGGGTCATCCACGGGATCGTCTCGTTATACCTTTGAAGCGTGCGTTTCGGGGCGGTTCGAGACGTAGAGGAAGAAGGCGTTCACGTTCGGAGAGGAAGTAGTCGTTCACGAGGCGGTAGAGGTACTCGTTCGTAGCGGAAGTAGTCGTACACGGGGCAACGGTAGACGTTCACGGAGCTCGCTTTCCCGTAGATGTTCGGGTCGGTGTCGTGGTACTTGGGGTTCTCGAGTAGTCGTGGTACTTGGCGCTTCCGGCGACGGTAGTGGAAGTAGTGGTACATGTTTGTTTTTCCGTAGATGTTCGGGTCGTTGCGGTCTTTGGCGTGTAGGCGTACACGGTTCTCTGTCAAGCTCAACAACACAAAGCAAAACAAAACAAAAACAAAAGCGACAGCACGAAGGGACGACGAGGCCACGGCAGCAGCACGGCGAAGAAGAACCGGCGAGGCGGGAGAAGCACCGCAGCAGGTTCTCGGGCGGCAGCCCCTGGCCGAGGAGGCGCTGACTGGAGGTCCAGCGGGGGTCGCGGGCGAACGGGGCACGGAGATGGAGGCGCGTCGGTGCTGCAGGCGTCGAGGAGGAAGGAGGCCGGAGATGGCTCGGGGAGCGCCGGGCCATGGCGAAGATGAGGGCGCAGCGGCCATGACGCAGAAGAGGAGGGGGCGCGGGCACTGCGGTCGAAGAGGAGGAGGGTCCTGGGCGACCCGCGGCTTGCGCGGCGCGGTGAAGGAGGGCGCTCGGGCAGCGGCTCCTCGCCGGCCGACGGGAGGGCGGCTCGAGGGTGCTCGGCCTCGCGGGCGACCTGGCGCCGGAGGAAGGATGGCGGAGGAGAGGCCAGAGGACCTGGCCTCGGCGATGCTGAGGCAGGGACGGGTCCGGACGCGGCCGCTGGTAGCCTGGAGGCGAGGCGCAGAGGTGCTCGTCGGAGAGGAGGGGCGCGCCCGCGCTATCGGACTGGAGAAGGAGGGGCGCTGGAAGCGGGGTCGAGGGAAGAGAGGAGCGAGGAGAAGAGGATCGGCTCGGGGGGTCGAGGCGCTGGGAGTGAGCGAAGGGATTACGAGGGAATCGGGCCCCTGGCTTCGAACGAGGGAAGAGGCTGCGAGAAGAGTGCGGCGGCGGCGCTGGGAATCGGGAGAAGAGGCGAGAGCGAGGGAAGAGGCTGGAGAGATCGCTAGGGTTAGAGGAGTTGGCTGGTGGGCCTGGGCCAGGAGGGAGTTGGGCCGGAGGCCAGAAGGTGCGGCTGGGCTTGCGGCTGGAGCACCGGTTTGGCAGCCAATTAACCAAAACAGAAAAATAACAAGGAAGCAAGTGAGGGAGAAAAAGAAAGAGGGGTTAGGAACAAAATTTTTGGCAGGAGGCCAATCTTCTTAGACTCATAAAAAATATGAGGAATTTTAACAAAATGGCCTGAGGTTTTCTAGAGGAAGTAAAATCCAAACATGTTGAAAATAACTCGACATGTTTGAATTTTTTAAACCCATCCAAAAGAACCTCAAAAGAGTTGAAAAAATAGAAGGTGACCCCACACACTAAATGTGATTTATGGGCAGAATCAGAACATCCATGGATAAAGTAAAATTGCAACTCAATTTTACTAAAAGGCCTCAAAGGAAGAAAAGAAGTTGAATTGGATAAAAGAAAATTGAAGAATGGTGCAATTGTGTTATAGGTGATTCCAAGGAATGGAATATTTATAAATATAGCTCCCCAATAATATTGAGAGGCTTTTATATGTTTTAAAGAGAAGACATCCTTCCCTCGATTTAAATGGACCGAAGGTCCACACGATTTATTTAGGTTGAGATGCAAAAAATTAAAATGACATGATGGCATGATGACATGATGCAATGCAAAAAATAAATAACACAAGCAAAAAGAAACACACGGGCAACCCGGAACATCTGGAATCTTCTGGAATCTTCTGGGACGTCGGTCTCGGGCGTCACAACTCTCCCACACTAACAGAGGATCTCGACCCGAGATCCTAGATATAGCACCGGGTAGAAACGAAAAAAAAAGAGGAAGGGGTTAAACAAAGTTGCTTCTTTGACAGACGAGTGAAACCAACGAACCTTGAGAGGTTAAACAAACTTGAAAGAAAGAATAGAATGGAGATGAACGAAGATGAAACACTCCGTTAGAAAAGAGGAACAAGGAGCATTAAGAGAACCTTGAAGGTTGAAAGACATGAAACAAGAGCTCACGGACGGAAAGAATATGAAACCGCAATGGTATAGCCAAGGAATAAGAATGACAGAATTTGGACAGCACTCCGTCTGAAAATGGAAGGAATTGAACAAGAACTTGCCAAGTTGGAATGATACTTGATGAAAACAACAACACACAGCCTCCGAAACATTGAAAGAATGGCACAAGGGGTAAGAAGGATTCAGACAGCACTCCGGTTGAAAAGAGAGGCAAAACTAGATAAGATGAGGGAACTTGAATGAAGAATACAACACTCCTGATAAAATAGATAAACAAGGAAAGAACATGATCTCGATAAAAAACGAGATTACGGTCAAAGAGAGCGACATCACAATGCCTCCGGAATGAAAGAATAGCATCTTAAAACAACGAAAGAAATGAATGGAGAAGAAAAATGACAACTTCTCCCACAATGAATTAGAAAAATCCTCCTTACAAAGAAGGGTTGAACGTGGTTGATGGAAAATCAACAACGAAAAGAATAAGCTCATTGTGGGCTTATGGAAAACATCTCAAAATTATGAGGTGACAACCAGCCACTGCGAAAACATTAAAATGGATTGAGATCAACAAGGAGACGATAAACTTATTTCACCGGGAGGATAAATGAAGAACTTGGGTCATTTATGAGCACCATAATTAGCAACAATCCTTAGGGAAAGCTTTTAGGTGAATTATAACCCAAGATAACTCCAACGAATAATTGAATGGTTGGAAAGATCTCCTGAACAAAGAAAATGATGGGTTTAAATATTTCATTCTTGACAACTTGTGAATCATAAACATGAAGGAATTGTCAAGAATGACATAACACCATCTGAAAAGATAAGGTAGAAGGATTGCACTTCAAGATGCAAGAAGAAGAATATTTGAGCTCCAACAAGAATCTTGATGAAGACTTCGAGGATGAATTAAATGCTGAACCACCATGAAGAACTCCGGTAATGAAAGCATGAGAAGTGGAAGATGAAAAGAATAAGATTCAAGGCCTGCGATGAAATAGATGGAGCTTTGCAATGATATAATTGAAATAACTTGGAGCTCCGGAAAACAAGATGAACCACTTAGAACCGAGAATATGATATGATGAACAAGCTCCAGATAAAAGAATTAAATCACCTTGAAGGAATAAGAATAAAATTATGTCATGCATCTCCTTCACCAATTTAAATTGATGACAACCAAAGGATTTGGCATACTACTTATTCTCGTTGGAAAGGATTAATAGAGATCTCGTACAAGCTTGGGTAAATCTTCAATGAACCACCGGTAGGATTATGAAAAGAACGAGTGAATTGATATGATAACAACGGAAGAGTAAACTTGAAAGAACCACCGTAAGAATAGGGAGACGAACGAAGAGACATCAATGAAGAATATTTGGAGGACGAAGTTGCAAACAGAGAACGAAGAAATATTCTGAAATGATGGCCTTCGGGGGATCACAAAGAAAAGAATTCATGAAAAGCTTCGGATGGGTATGAAAAGAATTCCTCACAATCTGAACAATAATGAGGATGGCATGAAGCTAGAACCACGAATCTTCAAGAGAACGGGCCAAGATTTAAGAGAAACACTTCTCCGGTCTCCAAATGTTGAGAATGAAGACGAGAAATGCCATAAGAATTGTTGAGCACTCCGGAATGAAGAATTAAAAGGTTGAACCAACGAAGAAAAAGAATTTGAAAGCGGTCCTGGAGAAGGCATGTGACTGATGGAGATCATTCTTACGTCACACTTTCAAAAGAATTTGAGTATAACTCCGGAAAAATTAGAAGAGTCAGGTAAGATCCTGGGAAAAGACCTGTGGGTTAGGGCCCACTAAAGAAATCACCGTTGGAAAAGATTGCTTAAGAGATATTGCACCGGTTGAATTAAATGGCTTGAATAAGATAACAATCCTCAAAAAAAGAGCTTGAACGGATTAAGAATGGAATTATGAATCTTCTGAGATACCTTCAGCTCTCCGGATATGAATAGCAAGAGGAGAATGATTAATTGGTGCACCAGAATAAGAAAGCATTATGAAATGAGGAAAAGGATAAGATCAACACCGAATTCTTGAATTACATCCACCGGTAGAATTGAGAACAAAAGAATGATGAACTTGAAGCTCTTGAGCATCTTCACGATAAATCACCGGATAAGAACATTGAAGGAAAAGAGTGAAGAAATATCACATGAATAAAATGGATACTTCATTAAGAATTCCAGCTCCATAAGGAAAAGTGAGGGAGGGTGGGGAAAACAAAGACAACTTGGGATGAATGAAACAGACAAATCGTCAGGTTTCTCAACGACATCCGTATTGAATAACTTGAAGAGAAGGCACACCGGTTGAAAAGGATTAACATGACCATCTCGATGATTAAGAAGGACTAGCACTCCCATAGAAATATGAGAACACCGATTAGGAAAGGTATGGAATCAACATTTGACATCGAAGCAACTCGAATACCAGAAGCAAAACAACACAAAGGATAGATATCTCGCAGCAGCATCTTCACAATATCATCCGAGCAAAGAATTGAATGAATGAATTCTGCAGGTACATCAACTCGTCGAGAAGCCACTTGGAGAACAAAAGGTAAATAATAATAAAAAAGGAACAAGGATCAGATAGAACAAATACAAGATAGAAGCTTCGTTCAACATCTTCGTGCTAAAAGCTCATGGAACGTGTTACAAAAGGGTTTTGTCATCCCCGGATCAGCATAGCCAAGGACCCTTTAAGATGCAACTCCCGATCAGAACAAGTCCATAAAACCACTTCACTCAATGTAGAACCCCGAACTTCATATCGAGCATCCGTTGGAAGAATGCCTAGAACTACTAGATGAACCCACCTATTAATTTCCGAAAGTTTCCAGTTATGCAATCAGGTGTTGGGGATACACGGGAAGCACCGCGCAATCAACTCTAAACCTACATCCAGGTGTATCCATCCTTCAACACATAACCAGTCTTTCCCGGAAACTGTTTACCTCGGACCTTCGAAACACATCCACTATACAAGCTATGGCAATACTCTAGAGCTACCTCCCCAGTACTGGGTGATGTCGGGGTTATCTTGCCACTGGCCGTATAGGAGAGATTTTCGATGTCGGCCGTCTTAAGTATTCTAGTACTGCCGCGATGGATTTGTGACAACAACACCTCGGAGCTCAACTCCCCGGGACACTGCCACAACCCCTAATGACAGGAGGCATCGAGAACAATGTTCTCGTCACAAAGACATCGAAACAATCCAAACAATACTCGCGAGATCCTAAAAAAAATTGGTGCAATTTTTGAAAGTAGATGAGGCAAGAGTAATCGTCAGGAGTCCTCACCAGAATGAAAGGGGATGAGGAGCAAGAAATACTACTCTCCGATATATATATAGGACTCAAAACATTTTTCAGTGTGTGCCTAGACTCAACCGTCAACGATTCGATCAATCAGTGGGGGCTTCTAGGTCGGAGAAGGCTCTGATACCAACTTGTAATGCCCAGGATGGGACTATATCTCCTACGTGTCGAGGCATGACTTAAAGATATAAGCCCATCCTAGAATGATCTCAAGTTTGGTATCTTTGCACGACTCATGTAAAAGAGGGATTAAAATGCAAAAGGAGATAGTTGGCTTACACTCGCCACTTCACACAATACATTACATAAGCATAACATCATTCAAAACATCACAACCCGACTACGGGCGAAGATCCAAAAGAAAGATACCAAAACAACATAAAGCCACAGGCATAGATCGAATCCTAGTAGAAACCACTACTGATCATCGAAACGTCACAAGCAAACGGCAACTCTCTTCATTGAGCTCCCAGTGAAGTACTTGAACCAGCTTCTGCATCAAACTCGGCTGAACCTGCATCTGGTGTGGTGAAGTAACTGTGAGCCACAGAGGACTCAGCAATCCCGTTCCCGGGTAACAAGACTATTTAAGCCTTGGGAGAGGATAAGGCTGAAGAAAAAACAAGAGGTGAAGGAACAACAAGAGTCTGCAGCAGCAACTAGCACTAACTTACGTCAAAGAGAGCGAGAAGAGAAGTGCCTCGGTCGAGAGATGATCACGAAGTGATCCTAACTAAAGCCGGTCAAACATAACCCCACCGTGTTCAACTCCCGAATCCCTATTCGGAAATTGACAGTCACGGTACACACGCTGGTAGTGTATTAGAACATTGTGTCAAGTTTTCTACAACCGGATATTAACAAGCTCCCATCTGCCACATAACCGCGGGCACGGCTTTCGAAAGTTCATAACCCTGCAGGGGTGTTCCAACTTGACCCATTACAAGCCCACGATCCGCGGAGTCGCAACTCCAAGGTGGGAAGACCCGAGTATTCTCGTAATCCATGCTCAAGATATACCGAACCAAGGTAAGACTAATCCAGCAAATCCTCTCGGCGTGTCGACACCCTGATAGTAGCCGCGCGTATCTAAGTCTCAGGACACGACCGGATGGGTGATGCTACAGGACCCAATCCTCGAGTTTCCCCGTGGTGGTTCCCGTAGGCTCCCCGTTTGGGACCAACACCATCAGCACTGGCCCCCCCTGCTATGTAGAATTAAGAATCCTCGGGGACGCGACCCCCTATGCAAAATTAATTAATTAATTAAGTTGTTATTATGAGGCAAATAGTACCAATGTTGGGATTTGCTGGAAAAGACTTAGCACTTAGCGGTTTATCGAGGGGGTCCCATACACCCCAACCGTGTTAGGAACGCATAATCAAGGAACATAACACCGGTTTATACGGTTCCTAACGGCATGAGTGGAACAAATCACCAAGCAAAAGGCTTAGCCTTCCACCCTTGCCAGTATATAGATGATTTCATTTTAAGCATTTATATAGTGTGATATAACCCAACAACTTCAACATGAAGCGAGCATCTTCGATCTTCACCTGCAACTAGCAATGCTATAAGAAGGGCTAAGCAAAGCGTACTTAGCCAAGCAACGGTTTGCATAGGTAGGGTGGTTAGACAGGATCATGGTTACAATAGGAGGCTGACAGGAAAACATGGGCATCGAGGCAATATACTAAAGAGCGATACTCTAGCAATAGGCAAAGATAGTAATGGTATCCGGGTTCGGTCATCTTGCCTGGGATTCCACAAGGAAGAAGAACGGATCCTCGAAGTAGACGGAGCAACACAGTCGAGAGAATCCTCACAACTCCGGAACGAAACCAAAGCTAACAAGAGAAGCAACCGGAAAGAAAGAACAACACGGTAAACACACAAGCATAATCATGGCATACGATGCACAAACAAGTATGATGCATGTCCGGTTTAAATATGCATGGCATGGCAAGGTGCACAAACAATACTACAAGTTAAGTGGAGCTCAATATGCAATGAGTTGCATATTGACGAAACACCACATTTAATTATTTAGTTGACTCTCGTTATTTACAAGACAAGATTAAATGTTATTAACATGGCAAGAGGTGAAGCATAAGTAAACTAACTATTTAGACATTTTAAATGAGGCCGGAAAATAACAACAACATATCCGGAAAATCCCCATGAGCATGTTTGGCAATATTTAAGCAAACAACAATTAAACATTCTCATGTTGTTAACATGATGCGGATGACATGATCAAGTTTATGCAATTTAGTTAACATTAACATGAAGAGATAAGAAGCATTTGTCACCATGGTGGAAGGAAAGGGTGCCACGGCAACGATCCGAAAATGATGCAACGGCATCATATCGGTTCCGGTAACTCGTTGAGAGACCGGTGCAAAAGGTAACGGAGAGCGAGACAAACGAGATGAAAGGTGGGGCGATCCCGTCACCGGGTTCCCACGGGTCGGCGACGAGGCAACCGAGGAACACGACAAAAGATGAAACGGCGCAACGGGCACGGAGCACACAAGGGAGACATTTCATACAACCACAACAAGCATCTCACGAGTCATCCACGGGATCGTCTCGTTATACCTTTGAAGCGTGCGCTTCGGGGCGGTTCGAGACGTAGAGGAAGAAGGCGTTCACGTTCGGAGAGGAAGTAGTCGTTCACGAGGCGGTAGAGGTACTCGTTCGTAGCGGAAGTAGTCGTACACGGGGCGACGATAGACGTTCACGGAGCTCGCTTTCCCGTAGATGTTCGGGTCGGTGTCATGGTACTTGGGGTTCTCGAGTAGTCGTGGTACTTGGCGCTTCCGGCGACGGTAGTGGAAGTAGTGGTACATGTTCGTTTTTCCGTAGATGTTCGGGTCGTTGCGGTCTTTGGCGTGTAGGCGTACACGGTTCTCTGTCAAGCTCAACAACACAAAGCAACACAAAACAAAAACAAAAGCGACAGCACGAAGAGACGACGAGGCCACGGCAGCAGCACAGCGAAGAAGAACCGGCGAGGCGGGAGAAGCACCGCAGCAGGTTCTCGGGCGGCAGCCCCTGGCCGAGGAGGCGCTGACTGGAGGTCCAGCGGGGGTCGCGGGCGAACGGGGCACGGAGATGGAGGCGCGTCGGTGCTGTAGGCGTCGAGGAGGAAGGAGGCCGGAGATGGCTCGGGGAGCGCCGGGCCATGGCGAAGACGAGGGCGCAGCGGCCATGACGCAGAAGAGGAGGGGGCGCGGGCACTGCGGTTGAAGAGGAGGAGGGTCCTGGGTGACCCGCGGCTTGCGCGGCGCTGTGAAGGAGGGCGCTCGGGCAGCGGCTCCTCGCCGGCCGACAGGAGGGCGGCTCGAGGGTGCTCGGCCTCGCGGGCGACCTGGCGCCGGAGGAAGGACGGCGGAGGAGAGGCCAGAGGACCTGGCCTCGGCGATGCTGAGGCAGGGACGGGTCCGGACGCGGCCGCTGGTAGCTTGGATGCGAGGCGCAGAGGTGCTCGTCGGAGAGGAGGGGCGCGCCCGCGCTATCGGACTGGAGAAGGAGGGGCGCTGGAAGCGGGGTCGAGGGAAGAGAGGAGCGAGGAGAAGAGGATCGGCTCGGGGGGTCGAGGCGCTGGGAGTGAGCGAAGGGATTACGAGGGAATCGGGCCCCTGGCTTCGAACGAGGGAAGAGGCTGCGAGAAGAGTGCGGCGGCGGCGCTGGGAATCGGGAGAAGAGGCGAGAGCGAGGGAAGAGGCTGGAGAGATCGCTAGGGTTAGAGGAGTTGGCTGGTGGGCCTGGGCCAGGAGGGAGTTGGGCCGGAGGCCAGAAGGTGCGGCTGGGCTTGCGGCTGGAGCACCGGTTTGGCAGCCAATTAACCAAAACAGAAAAATAACAAGGAAGCAAGAGAGGGAGAAAAAGAAAGAGGGGTTAGGAACAGAATTTTTGGCACGAGGCCAATCTTCTTAGACTCATAAAAAATATGAGGAATTTTAACAAAATGGCCTGATGTTTTCTAGAGGAAGTAAAATCCAAACATGTTGAAAATAACTCGACATGTTTGAATTTTTTAAACCCATCCAAAAGAACCTCAAAAGAGTTGAAAAAATAGAAGGTGACCCCACACACTAAATGTGATTTATGGGCAGAATCAGAACATCCATGGATAAAGTAAAATTGCAACTCAATTTTACTAAAAGGCCTCAAAGGAAGAAAATAAGTTGAATTGGATAAAAGAAAATTGAAGAATGGTGCAATTGTGTTATAGGTGATTCCAAGGAATGGAATATTTATAAATATAGCTCCCCAATAATATTGAGAGGCTTTTATATGTTTTAAAGAGAAGACATCCTTCCCTCGATTTAAATGGACCGAAGGTCCACACGATTTATTTAGGTTGAGATGCAAAAAATTAAAATGACAAGATGGCATGATGACATGATGCAATGCAAAAAAAAACACAAGCAAAAAGAAACACACGGGCAACCCGGAACATCTGGAATCTTCTGGAATCTTCTGGGACGTCGGTCTCGGGCGTCACATCGTGCATCCTACTTGGTTGAGCATATTGTTATGTTCTTGAGTGGTTTGTTTACCGTATTGCTTGCTTCTTCTCGTTAGTGCTTGTTTCGTTGCATTCGTGAGGATTCGTTCGTCTACCCGTGGTTCTTCTTCAAGGCTTCTTCTTCGTCTTCTTCATGGATCCGTTCTTCTTCCTTGCGGGATCTCAGGCAAGATGACCATACCCTTGGATACCTTTACTATCTTGCCTTTGCTTAGTTGTCTCGATGCTATCGTTATATGTCGCGCTACCCATCTTATTGTCAGGCCCTCTCCTTGTTGCCTGAAACCTCTAACCTTTGAAACCTTCCTAGCAAAACCATTGTTTGGCTATGTTACCCACTTGCTCAGCCCCTCTTATAGCGTTGTTAGTTGCAGGTGAAGATGAAGATCGTTCCAGGAGGGAACTTGTTGTTGGAATATCACAATATGTTTTATATATAATAACACACCTATATACTGGGCATGGGTGGAAGGCTTGGCCTTTTGCTCGGTGTTTTGTTCCACTCATGCCACCTTAGGCGCCGATAAACTGGCATTATGTTTCTTGATTTTGCATTCCTTACACGATGGGTATATGGGGACCCCTTGACAGTTCGTCTTTGAATAAAACTCCTCCAGCAAGGCCCAACATTGGTTTTAATTTGCTCATGATAACAACTTAATTAATTAATTAAAATTGCATAGGGGGTCGCATCCCCGAGTATTATTTTCTATATAGTAGGGGGGGCAGTGCTGATGGTGTTGGTCCCAAACTAGAGCCACTTGTGGTGCCACCCAGTTATCTGGGGTCTTCGGTTACTGTACGTACTGCTCATCCGGACGTGGCCTGAGACGAGATACGCGCGGCTACTATCAGGGTGTCGGCACGCCGGGAGGTCTTGCTGGACTTGTTTTACCATTGTCGAAATGTCTTGTGCACCGGGATGCCGAGCCTGATCTGATTTCCCTAAGATAAGGGGTGATGATATTATATTTATCACTTCAGCTAATCATGAGAGCTTGTGATGGGCTAAGTTGGGACACCCCTGCAGGGTTATGATCTTTTGAAAGCCGTGCCCGCGGTTATGTGGCAGATTGGAATTTGTTAATGTCCAGTTGTAGAAAACTTGACAGATGATCCGAAGTAAAACACACAACTGTGTGAGTAACCGTGACTGTCTCTTTTCACTTTGAGAAGAGAACACGGTGGGGTTATGTTTGACTCGTAAGTAGTTCAGGATCTTTAGGGATCATTACTAGTTTGCGACCGTTTGCATAGATGCTCATCTTATTCTTGTACTCGTAAGTTAGCCACCATACTTTTGCTTAGCCGCTGCTGCAACCTCGCCACTTTACCTCTTCCCACCTATTAAGCTTTGATAGTCTTGTTACCCATGGTTACGGGATTGCTGAGTCCTCGTGGCTCACAGATACTACAACAACAGTTGCAGGTGCAGGTTTCCGATGTCTTGACGTGAGAGCGTTGTTCTTTTGATGGAGTTCTTCTTCTTCAGTCTTGGGTTAGGTTCCGGGTCGGCAGCCTGGGATAGCAGATGGATGTCTTTGTGCTTTTCATGTTTGTATCCGTAGTCGGATACTTGTATTGATGTTGTTGTATTCATGTGACTTGTAGGTATTGTTGTATCCCCATGTATGTATGTAATGGTACAATGTAATGATATCCATCTTGCTAAGCGCCCGAAATGCGGTTGTGCCCCAATCACGTAAGTGTCACATGATCGGGATAGAATCGCATCTTGGGCCTGACAGCTCCCCCAAAGAGGGAGAGGTTCTCACAAGTTGGAGGCACCATATTCTTTAGGGCTAGACACAACTAAAGGATCGCCGGTTTACCGGTGACACCATGAGGGTCCTAATGAGATCTAGCCTCAAACAGCATGTAGGGCTATTACCGGATGATGTTTCCCGGGGCCCGAAGCTGTCTAAATCCTTGTCTTGCATTGCGTCACTCGATTCCGCTCAACCCCTCTCAAGCTACTACATAGATGCGCGGCCTCACGACTATGTCCTTACCCTAGGACATCTGCCGTGACGATTCCACGACAGTGTGGTACCTGGTAAATCGGTGTATCCGGTCGGTAAGATAGACTTAGAGGTCACCTTTGGAGATGAGAATGATTCAAGGTCGGAAACTTTGACCTTTGAGGTGGTAAAGATCAAGAGCCCGTATCACACCCTGTTCGGGCGGCCGGTTTATGCCAAATTCATGGCTAGGCCTTGTTACGTTTATCTGCAGCTCAAGATGCCGGGTCATAAAGGAACTATTACGGTCCATGGGAGTCGTAAGATTGCTTTGGAATGTGAGGAAGGTGATGCAGCCTATGCTGAGGCGGTTTGTGCAACTGAGGAGTTGAAATTTTACAAGGATAATGTTGATCCGGCAGATATGTCTCCGTTAAAGAAGCCGACTACGGAGCACGATCCGGCCTTGAAGTTCAAATCAGCTGATGAGACCAAGCAGGTTGACTTTGTTCCTGGCGATTCATCCAAGCATTTTACCATCAGTGCTAACCTGGATCTGAAATAGGAAAGCACGTTCATCGAGTTCAACCGTGAGAATCGGGACATCTTTGCATGGAAACCTTCTGACATGCTAGGTGTACCGAGGCAACTCGCTGAGAACACTCTTAATGTTGATCCCAGGTTTAAACTGGTTAAACAGTTTCTCCGCTGCTTCAATGAAGAGAGACGCAAAGCTATTGGTGAAGAAGTGGCCATGCTCTTGGCGGCAGATTTTATAGTTGAGGTGTTTCATCCAGAGTGGTTGGCTAATCCGAGGCTGGTGCTTAAAAAGAACGGCACTTGGCGAATATGTGTTGATTACACGGATCTGAACAAGTCTTGCCCAGCTGATCCTTTTGCCCTCCCCCATATTGATCAAATCATTGATGCCACGGCGGGTTGTGAGCGCTTAAGTTTTTTGGATGCATATTCCGGTTATCATGAGATCAAGATGGCAGTTAAGGACCAGGAGAAAACAGCCTACATAACTCCCTTTGGAGCCTTCTGCTATGTATCTATGTATTTCGGGCTCAAGAGTGCCCAGGTGACCTATGTGTGCAGAATTGTCTTCATAAACAGATTGGGCGGAACGTTCGTGCTTATGTGGACGACATTGTGCTAAAGTCCGGGAAGGAAGAGACGTTGATAGCTGACTTGAAGGAGACTTTTGATAATCTTCGGATTTATAAGATGATGCTTAATCCGGCCAAGTGTGTTTTTGGTGTACCGGCAGGCAAGCTCCTGGGTTTCCTGGTGTCCAACAGAGGAATCGAAGCTAATCCGGAGAAGAACAAGGCTATTACATCCTTGGCTAAACTGGCGTGCATCAACGATGTCCAACGCCTGGTAGGGCGCATTGCAGCGCTAAGCTGGTTTATCAGTCGTTTGGGATAGAAGGCCATCCCGCTTTATCAGATGATGAAAAAGACAAACCGTTTTGTGTGGAGTGATGCTGTTGATGCTGCGTTCGAGGACTTGAAGAAGCAGTTGGCAGAGCCGCCTATCCTTGCCACACCAGTTGATAATGAGCCGTTGTTGTTATACATGGCTGCTAATGCCCGAGCAGTAAGCGTTGCCATTGTGGTGGAGTGCAAGGAGGCAGGAAAGGAATATCCGGTTCAATGGCCGGTTTACTATATCAGCGAGGTGCTCATTGAGTCGTAGCAGAGATACCCGCATTGGCAGAAATTGGTATATGGAGTCTTCATGGCAAACTGGAAGCTTAAGCAGTATTTTCAGGGCCATCCAATCACCGTGGTCAGTTCAGCCCCTTTGGGAGATATAATCCAAAACAGAGAAGCAACTGGTCGGGTTGCCAAGTGGGCCATTGAACTTAGTCCTCACGGGCTAAAGTATGTGCCTCGTATTGCAGTCAAATCTCAAGCACTAGCGATTGGATGGAGTTGCAAGCACCGGAGGAAAAGCTAGATCACACATACTGGACTATTCACTTTGATGGATCCGGGCAATTGGAGGGCTCGGGGGCTGGAGTCGTGTTAACTTCCCCACGAGGTGATAAGTTCTGTTATGTCCTCCGTTTAATGTTCCATTGTACTAACAATGCAGCTGAGTATGAAGCTCTCCTCCATGGTCTGCGAATGGCTAAGGAGATGAATTTAAGCCAGTTTAAATGTTACAGTGATTCGGACCTGGTGGCACAACAAGTATCTGGAACTTGGGACTCCAAGGATCCACTTATGGCGGCGTATCGTCGTGAGGTGGACGCTGTCGCTGGATACTTCAAGGGTTATCAGGTGGACCATGTGGACCGGCGAAAGAATGAAGCGGCTGATGCATTAAGACGTCTAGGTTCTCAGCGTAAACCGGTCCCACCTAATGTTTTCCTGGACGTATTGCATAATCCGTCGGTGAGATTACCTTCAGAATAGGATTTGGTTGTTCCTGATCCGGAGGCTCAATTGGTGGCGGCGCTTCATGCTATTCCGGATTGGACGGTCCCGTATCTAGCATACATGAACCGAGGTGAGTTACCAGAGGATGAAGTCTCGGCTAGACAGATAGTCCAGCGGTCCAAATAAATGACTATTGTCAATGGAGAGCTGCATCATTGTAGCATATCTGGGGCGTTTCAACGTTGTGTCTCACCAGACGAAGGCCGTGATATTCTTCAAGAGATCCACGAAGGAGATTGTGGTCATCACGCCGGTTCAAAATCTTTGGTGGCTAAAGCTTTTCGTCATGGGTTCTATTGGCTGACGGCTCACGCCGATGCAGAGGACTTGGTCAAGAAGTGTGATGCTTGCCAGAAATTTTCACGGCGTGCTCATATACTGGCTCAAGAATTGAGGATGATTCCAATTACTTGGCCGTTTGCGACTTGTGGGCTAGACATGGTTGGGCCCTTTAAGAGATATCCAGATAAGAAGACCCACCTTCTGGTGGCGGTGGATAAGTTTACCAAGTGGGTCGAGGCGGAACCAGTCAGCAAATGTGATGCAACAATGGCGGCTCAATTCATCAAGAAGGTGATTTTACGGTTTGGATTTCCACACAGTATTATAACTGATAATAGTATCAATTTATCCAAGGGGGCTATGGAGGAATTTTGTCAACGAGAGCACATCCGGCTTGACATATCTTCAGTGGCACATCCCCAATCCAATGGTCAAGCTGAGAGAGCCAATCAAGAGATTCTGAGAGGCATAAAACCCCGGCTCATGGTCCCTTTGCAGAGGATGCCGGGTTGTTGGAAGGAGGAATTACCGTCTGTGTTATGGAGCATCAACACCAAACCTAACAGGTCTACGGGTTACACGCCTTTCTTCATGGTATACGGAGCTGAAACGGTCCTCCCTAGTGACATCCATCATGATTCGCCTCGGGTGGCGGCTTATGCTGAAGCTGATAACGAGAAGGAACGGCAAGACGCGTTAGACCGGCTAGATGAGGAGCGTGATATGGCAGCAGCTCGATCGGCGATTTATCAGCAAGATCTACGCCGATACCATAGTCACCGGGTTAAAACCAGAACGTTTCAAGAAGGTGATCTAGTGCTCCGGCTCATCCATGACCAGACAGACATGCACAAGCTATCCCCGCCTTGGGAAGGACCCTTTGTGGTCAGCAAGAATCTAGTCAATGGATCATACTACCTCGTCGACGTTCGAGAACACAAGGACTCACGCACCGCGAAGGAGGACACCCGACGGTCGTGGAACATCGCTCATCTTCGGCCTTATTACACCTGAGCCATAGGCTCTGCTTTATGTACATAAATTCGCAATGTATATATTATGATCAATCTAACAAACCGGCATCCCTATTAAAGCGGGGTATCTGATGCTTTTTCATAAGAGTTTGTCACGTGGGGGCTTCTGTGTGCAAAGGAGTTCCTATGGCCCTCTTAGACCGTCTACTAAGCCAATATCATCATAAGAGCACAACTCTGGTTGCTTTGGTAATCCGGCTATCAAGCCAACAGGATGGTAAGGGGCAAAAGAGAGTTTGATGCATAGCACAACTCAAACATAGGCACCCGACGAGCACAGCTCACAATGCTACCTGGGGGCTCCTGTCGCACAGCGGCAACGAGTTTTTAAGACCCTTGTAGTAGGCTATTAAGCCACGGCTTGGAAGCCTGGTGTATACACCTAAAACCCCGGGTTAACCTGCGTGCATCAAGTAAGTCACTTCGCCTAGGTAAACCTGGTATGACCCATCGAACGATTGACAAGTCAATCTTATAACAGACCCTGAACTTGTCAATGTTAAATTGACGATTGGTTAAGGATTTAGGACCATCTTAACAAGCTTTGTGAAATGGTTCAACTCAGTGGCCTGGCAGCCCATGAAAAGCCTCGAATTTGGAGCCTGGCAGCTCGTAAAAAGCCTTGACAACAGGATTTTCATTTCGACAAGTGTTTCTCTGTTTTTTGCCAAGTGTCTTATCTTTTGAGATCATTGGTATTTGTCCGGAATCTATTGATTCGGCGGAGTGGTTGACTATAAGTTACCACCATAATAAACCAGCGTTCAGAGAACCTGGTCTGGTTTGATTACAAATCGCCAGCACTATCTATAGTTAAATCGGTGTTTATCACAACCTGTCACGGTTTCATTAGGAGCCGGAAAAATGTTCAAGGACTCATCAATACTCACAAATTGGGATCATTGCCCTTACTGCAAATATTGGTTAAAGCCAGTGACACAAATTTCTATCACAGGTGTGATATATGTTTTGTATTTTAATACAGTTCAGGTTATAAACCTAGATCATGTATTTGGGCATTATGACCCATCCGGCAATAAACCGCCAGGACCCTTTAAACTTTATCTTATGCAGAAACAGGTGGAATAAAACTGTTAAAGCATCATAAGCAGAAAAATTATGAAGTTGCCAAAAGGAGCAATGTTATGAAAAGGGAATACGCATGAGGACATAACCAGATGTTTTCAGCTACCCTATTACAAGGCGTTTTACAACCCAAAAGAATATTTGTTCCTTGCCTAAGTACTACGACATGATAAAAGTTAAACCGGCATCGGTTCATGACTCTGCATCAGCTCGGCTAGAAGGTTGTGGATCATCCTGCTCCGTCTCCTCGTCGTTCTCATCCAGCAGCTGGAAGTCAGTGGTTGCCAATTGATCTTTGTCAGCGCTTGGAAAATAGCTTCATCACTTATGAGTTCAGAAGGTTCAACGTCAGGGGCAAAAGTGTGCTTACGGACAAGCGGGATGAGATCTTCCACTTCATAGACTGGAGTGTTAACCCGATGATTGTCAGCATCGTAACCCGCCTGATAGCGGGACAGATCAACTTCATCGGCTAATTTGCTGGCCAAGGGCCGCATTTCTCTAGTTAAAGCCCACAAGTCTGTATCTGTGAACTCTGATCCATCATCCTTCATGCTTGGATAACCGTTCATCACATCATTCGGATCAACATCAGGCACCCAAGCCTTCGCCCGAGTTAATGCCATTAAAGCGCCTGCCCTGACAGCTGATTTCTTGAGCTCTCCAAACCGGGCAGGTAGCACTGATAACTTCTCCAAAGTCCCTTTGATCAAAGTAGGAGCCAGTTGTTATGAGAAGCAGTGCAAACAATCCTTTGAGCACCGGTATACAACTGCTCTATAAGAGTGTATGCGGCCTTCAACTTCTTCCGCATGTCATTGCCAAGATGAGCAGAATGTTTTCCTACATCAATAGAGCTTGAGTTAAACCGGATAGTGCAAAACTATCATATTCAGAACTTTGTTAAGTATACTTACCAAAGACAGCAGTAGTCATGGCATCTATCTGCTGCTTTAAGCCAGTCAGTTCTTCTGACACTGGATTGAGCGCGTTTTCTGCATCAACTGGCATTTTTACAAAGCGGCTCTCTCAGCATCCCAATCCGCCCGTTCTTTCTGGAAGTCCTTCTTCAATTTTTCCATGTTTGCTAAAGCAAGGGTCAGCTCAACCTTGACATTGGAAGAGGCGGTTTGCTGAAATTTCAGAGTATCTTGGAGCTTAGCCACTTGAGAGTTTTTCTGATTCAGATCAGCCTACAAAAAGAAGCATACATCATGCATTGGGTAAAGCATATTGGAAGTCCCAAGCGCATAACAGGTTATACACTTGGCACTAGGGGGCTAATGCATATTTGAAGTTAACAGGCATTTTTTCATAAAGTCCCGAGCACATAACAAGTTATACACTTGGCACTTGGGGGCTAATGCGTTATTGATCAAAGAGGATTACAAAATAAAAGTCTTGGTTCATCTCGAAGAGATAAACCGGCCCTTGGGGACTACGCATGTGAAAAATTATATGATGGGTATTCTGAAGTCCTGGTTCATCCTGAAGGAGTAAACCGGTCCTTGGGGCTACGGTGGAGCTAAGACAATCTATTGGACTTAAGCAGGAATAAAGGTGAAGGAAGTTAAACAGAAGTTTACCTCGTAACGTTCCTTCATCAGATTTAGTAAACCAGCTTCATAATCACAGCTGGTATGCAACCGGTTCAAATATCCGAAATGAAGATCCTGGGCGCTGAGTTGAGCATAGCCCGACAAGTCAACATTCCACTTGCCTTTGTCTTTCCCAGAGATTTCTTCTTTAGCAGTATGTTTGGTTAGCGCAACAGGTTCACCAGGGGCGGTATAGCCAAAACCAGTAATTTGAACATCTTCTGCTGAAGCAGCTGTGGCTTTAGCAGGACTGGCTGGAGTATGGCTGGCCGGAACTGGGCTGGTCGGATTAGCATCAAAGTCCATTGGTGTAGCTTCTTGTTCAATAAAGACTTCATGATCAATTGGAGGAGGATCATCATGCAAGGCGTCAACATCTTCGGCTGGCTCAGGATTCTTTTCTATTTCAGGATTCACATCATCACCTGCCGGTTTATTCAGTTTAGCCTTCTTGCTAGGATTGGGCTTACTGCGAAATTTAAAGATGAAGATAGTCAGTAGAGTGAAAGAAAAAAAGGTCAACAGAAAAATGAAAAACTTACCCATGAACAGTTTTAAGAGGAGGAAGATGCGTAGCTGTTGATTCGCCAGATGATGAACGAGGAGTATCCTGATAATTTGAATCAGACGGATTAAGAGGTTGGCGAATATGACCCGCTTTGGGATAAAGAGCATCTGGAGTATGTAAAACCTCTGAGCGATGTCTCTGGGCCGGGATTTGCGGTAAATCGGTGGACTCGATAACTTGGCCACTGTGCCGTGTTGTGCGGCAAGCTTCATGTTGTTGTTTCTTCAAAATAAAGTTTGGGTCCAAGTAAGCGAAAGGGTGAGAAAATTGTACTTACCGGCTTGCTCGACGAATTTTTGGTGTTGGCAGAGGATCTGAACCGGAAGAAAGGGTAATTACCTCGACATCATCAGCCTTGCTGCCTTCACAGTTTCCATGAGTACAATCATTGTTAATAAGATGCAAGAAAAGGGAGCCAAGGGAGTCAAGTGATACCTCTGAGGCCGGTTCATCATCATCAGGATTGGATTCAGATACTTCATTAGCTTTCTTCCTGACGGTTTTCTTAACAGTTTTGGTTTTCTGGCGAGTTACTTTCGCCGGTTTATCCTGGATTTTCCTCTTCCGGAATGGGTCATTGCCCTGATAAAAATTGTGAAGTCATTCAGAAAGAGTACTAAAGACAGATTGAAATAGAACAAACAAGGTAAAAGAAAGATTTACCCATGGCGGTTTATTGAGCTCGCAGAAGGGGGGCCAGTCCGGTTTGGCTGCAGGCTTCCACTCGTTCATTCAATGGCCTTTTAACAGCCTCATTGACCTCATTCTCTGATAGCACAGCTTCAGTATGGCGCAGAGGATCTTTGGGGTTTCCGGTATATTCACACATTAAACCAGAGTGCCGGCTTAGCGGGAGAATACTCCAAGAAATCCAACAGCAAACAAAGTCAATGCCTGTCAAACCATTGGCGGTGAAGGCCCGGAGCTTTGAAAGTTGCGGTGTGTATCAGGCTCGCTCTTGAGCACTCGGCCACTGAGGGAAAGGGTGGTTCTCAGAGAGCCGATGAGAACGGTAACCCGACAGAGGGTTTTCGTCTTCTGGAGACGTGTCTAAACAGTAAAACCAGGTTTGGTTCCAATCTTCAGGATGGCTGTGGTGATTGGCGTGAGGAAAACTAACATCCTTTCTCTTCTGGATGGACATTCCGCCAAGTTCAGTGTTAGGACTGTCAGAAAACTCTATGCGATGGTTTAAATGGAAGAAATCCCTGAACAGTTCAACTGAAGGCTCCTCTTGCAAATAAGCTTCGCAAAATATTTGAAAATTGCAGATGTTGGACACAGAATTTGGCCCAATATCGTGGGGATGGAGTTGAAAGTCAGCTAGCACGTCATGAAAGAACTTTGATCCGGGAGGACTGAATCCCCGGCCTAGATGATCAAGAAATACGATAACTTCTCCCTCTTTTGGCTCTGGAGGACATTCCAGTCCAGGAACTCTCCAACGGAGGACATCCTTCTTGCCTAAAGCACCAATTTCAGCCCGGTTCGGCAGTTCCTCTTCAGTAACCGAGACTGGACCCAGTTGCAGCAAGTAAATTGTTTGGCTTGCTTTGCCATTTTGAAGGGAAAGACTGAAATATAGTGAAGGGTGATTCATCATTTATGCAATGTTAAATCGGCAGCGTTCCAAAGGCAATTACAGACGGCGGTTTAAGCGGGGCCTAAAGGTATCTACCGGTTTATGATTTTTTCTAAAGTTAAACCGCCAAGGAGAATGTGAAAGGTGCAGATTTAAAGTTATGGAAGAACAAGTTTTGCATAGTCAGCGACAAAATTATAGATCTACTGCATGTCAGAAATTCAGAAATATTCAGGATCATAATTCAACGGATACAACGATGGTTCAAACAGACCTAGATTGGGCTAGAACTTTGAGGAAGAATAAGGCATGCTAAGGAAGCAGAGTTATTACTACGTTCGCAAGCAGGGGTATCAGATCTGCTTTAGTTATCGGGGCCATGATGAAGAACAGCGAAGAACAGCGTCTACCCATGAACTCGCAGAAGAATACCCTAATGAGATCTATATAAGGGGGAAGGAAGGAACTTACCGGAGTCAACGGGTGCAGAGGCGTGCTGGCGATTTTCTGGTCCGAACAGGTTGATGCAGCGGCCAAACTTGACGAAGATGCAAGGTCGACGGCGACGGCAGAGCTTGAGCACGGATGAGCGCGAGGAGGAAGAAGCAAAGGAGCAAGGGGGTAAAAAGAGATGCCCCTCTTCCCTATTTATAAGCCGAAAAATGAAACGGCAGGCGTGGGAATCAAGGAGCCAGAAAGGTGGATATGGGACGATACTATCGCCTTGATCTTCGGAGCTTTTAATAAGTAAAAAATAAAGCAGGTACAAGTATTAAATGAGCAGATGACGTCATGGTTGTTCAATGTGATCTAGGAAGATGACGTCACGGCGATTTATGAAATATTTGAAGCCACGGAGGGCAAAACTTTTACAAGGCGTTGAAGATTGACATGAAGAGGTTCAAATCAATCTGGGGCCTAATGTCAGGGATATTACTACTAGGTATAAACTACCCAGGGAGGGGCCAATTTATGCCCATAAAGAATTACTCATATTGAAGCCCGGCGAGACATGGAGCATGGCGCTTTATTATGGAAGACTAGAGGTATAGGGCCCAAGAGGTGTTAAGGCCCGTAATGTGTAAACCACCATACGACGTGTAACTTGTGTTGTATGATAGGAAAGATAGAGACCGAGCCGAGCACGTTTATGAGCCGGCTTCGGGATTCTGTAAACCGGACCGGGCATCACCCTGTGTACAAAAGGGACGACCCGGCGACGGTTCAAGGACAGAGAACAACAACTCGAGACACAGGCAAAGCGGATTCGCTCCCTGGTCATCGAAACCCTAGCAATACCACACCAAACTAGACGTAGGCTTTTACCTTCATCGAAGGGGCTGAACTAGTATAAAAACCCTTGCGTCCTTGTCCGCTTTAACCCCTTTAAGCTAACCCGTAGCGATGGCTCCATGACTAAGTCCTTTTGCTAGGACATCTGCCGTGACAAAACCACGACACCAACCCCAGCAGATAGTAACCCAATTCCTATTGACACAGCACCATCTCCACCACATAGCTCCCAAACAAGAGCAGCTAGTAAGGCCGCTCCAGTGCTGAAAGGGCCAGTACTACCACGGCGAACCCCAACTCCACCAGTTAGTACGCCTATTCCTGTGGTGGAAGCACAACCAGCTAGTCGTACTTTAGCATCTATCGCATTTGATGTTGTTAAATCGTATGTGCATATCTTCCCATCTTGGAAATATTATACTGAAGATGAAGGAAAATGCCAGTTGTAGGTGTTTGTCCAGGTGTTATGTGTAAGTAATGTTATTCATGGCAATTACTTTGCTTTGTCCCATACATCCTACCTCCATGATGGTTATAATACAGCAAACATTCCCATTTTTCTCTATAGAGAAGGACCGCTTTGGAAACTCGGGATGAGGTAACTTGTGCTAATACCTCTGCTATCGTCAAGAATGCTTGGTGGCAGTATCATAATTACCTGAAGAAAATGTACCTCGCCGGCAAAGAAACTCATCAAATTACCTTACATTCTCCTAAGACACATTTATTGGACGATGACTGGGAACGCCTTTGTCGGCGTACTGGGAACCAGGGTACCCAGACTTGCCTATCTGCGGGCCGCGACGCGCTCCTACAAGCGACCTGGTACGGCCCAGCTACTCGACCAGCTGCTCAAGACCCTCACGAGGGGCCAGGCCTCGCGAGGAGAACGACGCCAAGACCTCCTTGGGAGCGGCCTCAGCAAGGCGTTCCGGAGGGGCGGAGAATCCAATGCCAAGCCTGCCTCAGAAGGAGGCAGTGATGTCAGCAGTGATGCACCACGCCAGCGGCGCAGTTACCATCTCGGTGCAAAGGGGACAGCGCAGCCGCAAGTTCCCGAGGAGCGGGGAAAAGGTTTCCTCATTGGTGCAACAAGACCGAAGACCGCAAGAACGACAAGAAGGATGTCATCGTCGAGCCCACCACCGCGTCATCGCCTGATCCTTTTGCAGTCAAAGACTGCTTTTGTCAGGGTAGGAACGTCCTTGTGTTCCCGCTAAAAAATGGTCGTTGTGGAATCCCTTCCCGCCTAAACATTTCGGGGGAAGAGACCGTGGCCGCCTATATAAGTAGCTAGGATTCCCACTGAGAAAGGGATCGACTCACACACTTGACCACCGCACAAGGAGCAAGAACACTAGCCTCCTGACCCTCCTGAGCTCGCCTCCTGAGCTCAGGAACCCTTGTACCAGTTCATATTCTAGTTCGCTCGGAGCCAAACCACCAAAAGCAGGAAGTAGGGTCTTACACCTCACGGTGGCCCGAACCTGGATAAACTCTTGTGTGCATGTTCGTTGTTTGCTTGAATCCTTCTGCCAAGACGAGAGTGAGGCGCTAGGTAGACATGAGTAGGAGAGATCTTCATTCATGCCCCTGTGTTCGAACTTAACGGGTTTTGTGGAGCCCTGAATCCGACATTTGGCGCGCCAGGTAGGGGGCGTGTCGAAATCTCGCCTCTCCGACGACCTCGCTTCCCCTCTCCGGTGCGGCGCCTCTACGATGGCTGCGACCAGCCACAGCCATGCGGGGGCTGGCGCCTCCCGCGATGACCCGGCAGCATCAGCGGACCGCGCCACCGATGTGCGCCCCTCCTCCATCTTCCACGATGCTTCTACCAGCCAGGCCACTCGAGGCCGGCCTGCACCACCACTCCCGCTTCCTGTGGCCTCGCCGGTCGCGCTCTTGGTGGGGCGGCGGCGGGCCCAGTACCGGCCGCCCGCCGAGACCCGCACCACGCGGACGGCCCGCAGCTGTGAGCTGTGGGGCGTCAGCTGCGAGAGGTGACCTTGCCGCGGGGTCGCCTGCATCCTTGGTGGGTCCCAAGCACCGGCGTTTGCTCGGCACGCCAAGTCGCTCTTTTGGCAGGTTGGAGCTGCTGCCTAGCCGCGAGAGGCCTTGCGGGCGCATGACGGGTCGGGACTCGCCCTCACCTTTGGCCCCGGCGACCTCGCCCCTGAAGCGGCCGGCACTGGCGCTCTCCCCACGGTATGCACGCCTACCATCTGGGGGGTGGCCGTGACAAGAACCCTCATCGACGGCGGCGCCGGCCTCAACATCCTCTCTCCCAAAGCCTTCGGTCACCTGCCTCTGTCCTACAGGCAGCTCCTTCCCACCAAGCCCTTCTCGGGGGCTGCGGGCTCAGCCGTCCCGCTCGGCCAGATCCGCCTCCCAATCACCTTCGGCACACCGGATAACTACCGGACTGAGCTCATCGATTTTGATGTCGCACCCATCCTCTTACCATACAACGCCGTCCTCGGCTTCCCTGCCCTGGCAAAGTTCATGGCGGCAACTCACCCGGGCTACAACACCGTCTAGATGCCCGGGAGTAGCGGCGTCATCACCGTCAAAGGGGACCCTAAGGCCGCCCTTCAGGTCCTCGGGCGCGCGTACAAGGCCGCCGCTGCCGCAGCTCACCCAACGGCGAAGGGGGGTCCGGAGCCTCCGAAGGCCGCGCTTACCAAGAAGAAGCAGCTCTTTTCTCAAAACCCCGCCGAGACGAAGCAACTGTCTGCCGACGAAGAAGGCTCAGGAGCCACCTTCACCATCGGCACGGGCATGGATCCAGAACAAGAGGCGGCGCTGGTTGGCTTCCTCAGAGCCAACAAGGACGTGTTCGCCTGGAAGGCCGCAGATTTGGTCGGGGTGCTGAGGCATGTCATTGAGCATCACCTCACCGTGTGCCCCAATGCGTGCCCCATCAAGCAGAAGGCACATAGACAAGCCCCGGAGAAGTAGGCCTTCATCGTCCAGGAGGTTACGAAGCTGGAGGAGGCTGGTGTCATACGGGAGGTACGGCACCCGGAGTGGCTGGCCAACCCCGTCATCGTCCCGAAGAAAGGAGGCAAAGAACGCATGTGCGTTGACTTCATGAGCCTCAACAAGTTCTGCCCTCAAGACCCCTTCCCTCTTCTGCGCATCGACCAAATCGTGGATTCGACGGCCGAGTGCGACCTGCTCTGCTTCCTTGACGCATTCTCGGGCTACCATCAAATCAAGATGGTCGTGGAAGACGTGGAGAAGACGGCGTTCCTGACCCCGTGCGGGGTCTACTGCTACACCTGCATGCCCTTCGGGCTGAGGAACGCGGGTGCTACCTTCCAGCGCCTGATGCACATCACCCTCGTCCCTCAGCTCGGGAGGAATGCGGAGGCCTACGTCGACGACATAGTGGTAAAGACCAAAGAGGCCACGACCCTCATCCAGGACTTAGAAGAAACATTCGCCAACCTGCACAAGGTGAAGCTGTGCTTCAACCCGGAGAAGTGCGTGTTCGGTGTACCCTCCGGCAAGTTGCTAGGGTTCCTGATTTCGCGCCGAGGCATTGAGGCCAACCCGGAGAAGATCAAGGCCATCGAGAAGATGAGGCCGCCCACAAACCTAAAGGAAATGCAGAAGCTCGACGGGTGTGTGACATCCCTGGGGCGCTTCATCTCTAAGCTCGGGGAACGCGCCCTCCCGTTCTTCAAGCTCATGAAGAAGAAGGGGCCTTTTGAGTGGACCCCGGAAGCCGACGCCGCTTTCCAGGACCTCAAGAAGTACCTCACCAGCTTGCCGGTCATGGTAGCACCACGACCCCTGGAGCCCATGACGCTCTACCTCGCCACAACACCTCATTCTGCCAGTGCAGCACTAATCGTGGAGGGCGAGGAAAAGCTCCGGATCCCAAGGCCACCAGGCGGCTCGGCACCCTCAGGGCCCGTGCCGCCCCCTAACACGGCCTTAGAGGCAGACTCGACCATGGGCACCGACGGCCCCGCCGCTCAACAAGAGGCTCCTAAGGCTCCAGAGGCGCCAGCGAACCCTGCTGCGCCGACCCTCGTGGAGCACCCGGTATACCTCATCAGCACAGTACTGCGCGTTCGCGCTACCCGATGCCCCAGAAGTTGCTTCTGGCGCTCCTCATCGCCTCCAGGAAGCTGCGCCACTACTTCCAAGGTCAACCCATCAAGGTCATCTCAACGTACCTTCTCGAGAAGGTGCTGCGGTGCCCGAATGTCATCGGGAGGGTCGCCGAGTGGAACATCGAGCTTCAAGCGTTCCAGCTAGAATTTAGCACCACGCGGGTGATCAAAGGAGCAGCTTTGGCAGATTTCATGGCGGAATGGACTGATGCGCCCGAGCGGGGGGGGGGGGCAACGAAGACCGTTCGCTGGCCCCCGATGATGAAGCCCTAGACGGATGGGTGGTGTACTTTGACGGTGCCTTCTCATGCCTCGGCGCGGGGGCTAGCGCCGTGTTGGTATCCCCCACTCAAGATAAGTTGTACTACGTTGTGCAGCTCTACTTCCAGCAGGGCGAGAAGGTCTCCAACAACATTGCCGAGTATGAGGGCCTGATTGTTGGGCTCAAGGCCGCCGTTGTGCTAGGGGTCAAGCGCCTAACCATCAGGGGAAATTCACAACTCCTTGTTGATTTCTCCAACAAGAAGTACAAGCCCAAGGATAAGCACATGGGGGCATACCTGGAGGAAGTGCGCAGGATGCAGAAGCGGTTCCAAGGGCTGGAAGTGCAGCACGTGCCGAGAGGCACCAACAAAGAAGCGGATGACATCGCCAAGCAAGCCTCTAGACGGGAGCCCCAAAGGCCAGGCGTCTTCGAGGAGCGACTACTCAAGCCATCAGCAGCACCATCAGTACCTGAGCCGGCCTCCCCTCGGCAGGGGCTACCAACAGCGCCCCCAGACGGCGCCCAGCCCTGCGGACCACCGTCCGGAGCCCGCCTGTTGCTCGCTGCGGAGCCCGAGGAGGGGTGCTGGACCCAAGAACTCAAGATGTACCTGCAACACAATGCCCTACCAAACAAGGAAGAAGACGCAGAACGCGTGGTCCGCCAGGCCTCTCCCTACTGCATCCAAGATGGCGAACTCTAGAGGAGGCGCCCCAACGACATCTCGCTAAGGTGCATCTCGTGAAAGCAAGGGCGCGAGCTGTTAGCTGACATCCACGATGGGGACTGTGGTCATCACTCATCGTCATGCACCCTCATGGGCAAAGCCTTCCGCAGCGGCTTCTATTTGCCCACGGCGCTCAACGATGCCACGGAGCTCGTGCAGGCCTACGAGGCGTGCCACTTTCATGCCAAGCGGATCCACCAGCTGGCGCAAGGCCTCCAGACGATTCCGCTCTCCTGGCCCTTCGCAGTCTGGGGATTGAGCATCCTAGGTCCTTTCCCTCGAGCCGCAGGGGGCAACCTCTTCCTGTACGTCGCCATCGACAAATTCACCAAATGGGCGGAAGTGGAGCTTGTTCGCGCAATCCTAGCCGGGTCAGCTGTCAAGTTCATCCAAGGCCTCGTGAGGTGATTCGTGGTCCCCAACCGCATCATCATGGATAATGGTTCGCAGTTCACAAGCAATCTCTTCAGGTCATATTGTGCTAACCTTGGAACACGGATCTGCTACGCTTCGGTGGCCCACCCCAGGAGCAACGGCCAGGCTGAGCATGCCAATGCGGAAGTCTTGCGTGGCTTCAAGACGCACAGCTTCAAGAAGAAGCTCGAGGCTTGCGGCAGGGGCTGGATTGACGAACTCCAGTCCGTGATGTGGTCAATCCGAACCACTGCCACTAAACCTATGGGCGAGACTCCCTTCTTTCTCGTCTATGGGGCGGAGGCGGTCCTCCCTCATGAGGTCAAGCATCGCTCCCCACGGGTCTTGGCCTTCGATGAGGAATGCCAGGACGCCGCCTGGCGGATGGACCTCGTGCTCGGTGAGGAGGGCCGCCGCCGGGCTGCCCTCAGGGCGGCGTGCTACCAGCAGGCGCTGCGGCGGTACCACTGCCACAACGTCCGCACAAGAACACTTGAAGTTGGTGACTTGGTCCTGAGGCGGATCCTCTCCCGTGAAGGGTTGCACAAGCTCTCGCCCATGTGGGAGGGCCCGTTCAGAATCGCCAGTGTCTCTAGGCCTGGTGTTGTGCGCCTGGAGATGCGGGATGGGATACCTATCCAGAATTCCTGGAACATCGAACACCTCAGGAGCTTCTATCCATAATCAAGGCTCCATGCCCGTGAAGGTCTCCGCCCGTGACACTCTCACGTAATAATGAGTTGGGGCTGTACACACCTCGGAGTCTCCTGTGCGTTGCCTACGGGCCCTCAGACGAGGCTCCCACCCACGCCCATGTGGCAGTCCTTAGCTCCGCGCTGGGAAGAAGACGTAGTGTAGGGGTCGGACGCGACCTTTTTCCTTTTTGCTTGGTGTTTGGATGTCAGCCTTTTCTACTTCCTTGGTTATCAGCCCTTCCTCTACCCCATGCTATGAAGTTCTTGTGTTTCTCGCACTTCTTGCATTTCGTTGAGAGTTTTGTGTTTGGATCTTTCTCACCGGCTTTAAGTTCAGCTATGCCACTCGCTCTCCTTCACGCGCCTCGTGCGTGGGGGCTGGGGCATGGTCGGTCATCGGACCTCATCCGTCGTGGCCCCATGACCTCACTTACCCAAGCTTGCTCAGGCTTTGGTGCTCTAACCCGCGCTCGGCACTCTGAGTAGATTTCAGCGACTGACCCCCGCTCGGGGGTTGTACGAGTCGAACCCGGCCACCTCCTCACGACCCGAAGGGGCTCATGATGCCAGAGTCGGGAGGACTCCGCTTCAGGATGGCAGGACGCTTGACGACGAGTTCCTGCTTCTTACATACACCACAACCCGTTACACGCCTCCTCAAGGCAACTTGAAACTTTGATGCGGAAAAAAAACATGAAGGAAAAGAAGGGAGAAGAAGCAGAAGCCGCTCCCGCCCAGTCGGAATCCTCCGGCTCCTCCGGCTTCACCGAGCCGCAGCGGCGCGGCGATCCCCTCCCCACGCTGTACCGGACTCGGCGGCGTGGTAGTTCGTCGTGGCCGCCACTGCTGGAGGAGCTGCTGCTGCCACAGAGGGGGGCCTCATGACGCCTAGGACGGAGGCCGTCTTCGGAGGAGGAACTTCTCCTCTAGATGTCTCCACCCTCCTCGTCATCAGCCTCGAGATAGCACCCAAGGCGCCTCCCTTCCTCTGAGAAGACCCTGACGAACAACGTGGAGACGCCATCGTACCTGAAGTGGAGCGCACACCTCCCCTACAGCTGGCGCGGCGGGCAAACGACTGCCAGCCACGCTCCAAGAACACATCGCCCGAAGGATCCACCTCGACCTCCACCCAGGATGCGCCGCTGCAACAACCGTCAGCCTGCAGCCATATGCCCCCAAGGCCTCCGGCCGGGAGCACGTCGCCAAAAGAGCGGGGAAGCCTAAGCCACGAGCCACCAGGCTTCTCCACCCACACCATGAACTCTGATCAGACATCGAAGGAATGGAACTGTGGGCGTGGAAGGCGCGCGACCAGCAGGCACCTTTGCGTGCCCCCTCTTCATCCACGGCCGCGACCACCTTCGCCACGGGAAGACGCCCGGTGCTGCCCACTGGCGGCCACAACAGAGCTCAAAGGGTCGCGCCCGCCTCCCCAAGGAGACGCTGCGGGTGCGGCGGCATGCTTGCGGGGACGGCCACGATCCCTCTTCGGCGGCAGCGGGACTGGATTCTTCGGGGTCTTCCCCTTCTCCGTTGTGGATGGCTTCCTCGGTGGCGCCATGAAGATCTCGCGACGGGGAGGGAGAGCGAAGGACAAGTAAGGAGAAGACGGTGTTGGCGTGAAAATGGCATGGGGGCTTCCCCCCCCCCC
>LR738712.1:239257789-239286371 GCA_902687465.1 Secale cereale
CCCCCCCCCCTAGCCCCATTTATAGGGCGGATGTGACGCCCGAAGACCGACGTCCCAGAAGATTCCAGATGTTCCGGGCTCTCTTGTGTGTTTCATTGTGCTTGTGTTATTTATTTTGCATTGCATCATGTCATCATGCCATCATGACTTTAATTCTGCAACTCAACCAAATAAGTCGTGTGGATCTTCGATCCATTTAACTTGAGGGAAGGATGACTTCTCTTTATAACATATCCTCCTGATATTTATGGAGCTATTAAATAATATTCCATTTGTTGGAAGTAACCATAACACACTTGCATATTTTCCCCATGCCTTTTCTTTCTCAATTCGTTGCCTCAAACCTTGCCAACTTTTCCTTTCCCTTTTATCGAGGCTCCTCCTAAAGTCTCAACTTTTGGACACTTTCTAGCCATGCCCTAATTCAAACCATTGGAATTAAATTCAAATGGGTTCGAATGTAACTCTTGCATTCTTGCCTCTCATATTTTTCGTGGACCGTGGACATTTTTGCGAGCCCGAGAAAAATAACCTCATGCCCTAATCCTATTCCTAACACCTCCTTTCTTTTCTTTTCTTCTTGTTGTTTTTCTATTTTATTTGGGAAAACAGCAGTAGGGAGGCAGAAGAGGCCCAGCCGCCGGCCTCCCTAAGGTCCTTCAGCAGATGGCCCAACCTCCTTCCCCCTCGGCCCATTTGGCAAGGCCTCAAGGCCCGGCCTCCTTCTCCCCTCATAACCCTAGCTGATTCCCCCGTCGCTCCCTTCTCTCCCACTCCTCTCGCTCCCACCGACCGCCGCCAGGACGATCTCTTCATTCCCCATCGCTCTCTCTTCCTTCCCCCGCTCGATCCCTCAACCAGAGCGCCCGAGTCCGACCATCCGCGCCCGGCCCCTGCCGAGCACCGGCCTCCTCCCTGCTTTGTTGCTGCCGCATCCCCCGTCGCGCCTTGCCATGGCGTCCCCGCGGCCGGCCTTGCCGCATCCCCGCCACGGTCCTGCAGAGTGTCGGATCAGAGCCCCGTCACCGCCGTGCCGTGGCGCCTGCCTGCTCCGTCGACTCACCGCCCAAGGGCTTCGACATCGAGTCGTCAGCGCCGCCCCTCCAGCGTAATGCCTGGCTCGCCGTGCGCCCCTCCAGCGCCCGTGCCTGGCTCGCCGCGCGCCCCTCCAGCGCCCGCCCCAGAGCCACAGTCTCCCTCCGCCGCCGTGGCGTCCCAGCTGCTCCCTCGTTGTCCCTTCCTTTGCTCCGTTCGCAGCACCTCTCCTCATCCCGCTGGTCATGGCCGTCGCCGCGAAGCTTCTAGCCTCCGGCAGCTACAGCTGTAGGTCCGGTAGCCTCGTATTCCGACGTGGCCATCCCCACGCGCATCTTGCTGGCACTTGTGCTTTTCCCTGTTTGCGTTGCCGCTGCTCTTCTGGTTCTCGGTGACCTTCACGTCTCGCTGGAACCGCAAGTACCACCAACGCCTCTGGATTCGGCAAGTTCAATGACAACCACAGTGACGTGACAAGTACCACTACAACGCGGCAAGTACCTCGACGACACGAACATCTACGTGCAAGTACGACTACCGTCACCCCGGAAACGATGGATTCGTCAAGTGCCTTTCCAAAATGGAACGAGTACCTCTACGTCAACGACGACCCCGACGCCCCATGTACGACTACGAACGGAACGACTACTTCCCTCTACGAACGTGTACCACGACCCGCGAGTACCACTACTTCCCTCGACGATCTCGATCCTCCCCGAAACGAACGTTCCAAAGGTATAACCCCGAGACGATGAACCGTGGACGAATGCTTGTTATGTTGTATGAGATGTATCGGATGTTTGCATCGTGTCCGTTGTGCCCTTGTTTGCCTTGGAGGCAACCCGTGGGAACCCGGTGACGGGATCACCCCACCTTTCATCTTGTTCGACTCGCTCATGCTACCTTGCTTTTGCACCGGCATCTCTACGAGTGTCGGATCATCAGAACATTGCCGTGGCATCGAATCCGTTTTCGCCGCCGCGACCCTCTTTTCTTTCCGTCGTGGCGACAAATGCTTCTTATCTCTTATGTTAACGTTCAACTAAAAAATTGCATAAAACTTGATCATGTCATCCGCATCATGTTAACAACATTAAAATGTCTGAATTGTTGTTTGCTTAAAATTGCTAAACATGCATATGGGGATTTTCCGGAATTGTTGTTGTAGTTTCCGGCCTCATTTAAACTTGTTGACTTGTGTTGTTTTTGAGTGCTTCCTACCTTGCCATGTATTGCTTCCTGTATAGACTTGTCATGCATCATACCTTGCCATGTATTGCATCATATAGACTTGTGTTGTTTTTCTGTGCTTCCTACCTTGCCATGTTTTGCTTCCTGTATAGACTTGTAGTGCATCCTATATAGAACTGTCTTGCATCATACTTGGTTGAGCATATTGTCGTGTCTCGTGTTGTGTGTTTACCGTATTGCTTGCTTCTTCTCGTTAGTGCTTGTTCCGTTGCGACCGTGAGGATTTGTTCGACTTCTCGTGGATCTTCTTCAAGGCTTCTTCTTCGTCTTCTTCATGGATTCTTTCTTCTTCCTTGCGGGATCTCAGGCAAGATGATCATACCCTTGGATACCTTTACTATCATTGCCATGCTTAGTAGTCTCGATGCTATCGTTACATGTCGCACTACCCATCTTTTTGTCAGCCCCTCTCCTTGTTGCCATGAAACCTCTAACCTTTGAAACCTTCCTAGCAAAACCATTGTTTGGCTATGTTACCCGCTTGCTCAGCCCCTCTTATAGTGTTGTTAGTTGCAGGTGAAGATGAAGATCGTTCCAGGTGGGAACTTGATGTTGGAATATCACAATATCTATTATTATTATTAACACACCTATATACTAGGCATGGGTGGAAGGCTTGGCCTTTTGCTCGGTGTTTTGTTCCACTCATGCCACCTTAGGCGCCGATAAACCGGCATTATGTTCCTTGATTTTGCGTTCCTTACACGGTTGGGTATATGGGGACCCCTTGACAGTTCGTCTTTGAATAAAACTCCTCCAGCAAGGCCCAACATTGGTTTTAATTTGCCTCATAATAACAACTTAATTAATTAATTAAATCTGCATAGGGGGTCGCGCCCTCAGGATTCTTTTCTACATAGCAGGGGGCCAGTGCTGATGGTGTTGGTCCCAAACGGGGAGCCTGCAGGGCCACCTTGGGGAAACCCGAGGGCTGGTTTTACCTGTAGCTTCACCCATCCGGACGTGGCCTGAGACGAGATACGCGCGGCTACTATCAGGGTGTCGGCACGCCGGGAGGTCTTGCTGGACTTGTTTTACCATTGTCGAAATGTCTTGTGCACCGGGATGTCGAGCCTGATCGGATTTCCCTAAGATAAGGGGTGATGATATTATATTTATCACTTCAGCTGATCGTGAGAGCTTGTGATGGGCTAAGTTGGGACACCCCTGCAGGGTTATGATCTTTCGAAAGCCGTGCCCGCGGTTATGTGGCAGATTGGAATTTGTTAATGTCCGATTGTAGAAAACTTGACAGAGGATCCGAAGTAAAACACACAACTGTGTGAGTAACCGTGACTGTCTCTTTTCACTTTGAGAAGAGAACACGGTGGGGTTATGTTTGACTCGTAGGTAGTTCGGGATCTTTAGCGATCACTACTAGATTGCGACCGTTTGCGTAGATGCTCATCTTATTCTTGTACTCGTAAGTTAGCCACCATATTATTCTTAGCCGCTACTGCAACCTCACCACTTTACCTCTTCCTACCCATAAAGCTTTGCTAGTCTTGATACCCATGGTTATGGGATTGCTGAGTCCTCGTGGCTCACAGATACTACAACACCAGATGCAGGTTCAGCCGAGAATGATGCAGGAGCTGGTTCAAGTACTTCACTGGGAGCTCGTTGAAGAGAGTGACCGTATGCTTGTGACGTTTTCGACGATCAGTAGTGGTTTCTACTAGGGGCGATTCGGACCTGTGGCTTTATGTTTTGGTATCTTTCTTTTGGATCTTCGCCCGCAGTCGGGTTGTGATGTTTTGGATGATGTTTTGCTTATGTAATGTATTGTGTGATGTGGCGAGTGTAAGCCAACTATGCTTTTTCAATTTCATCCCTTTTTTTACATGAGTCGTGCAAAGATACCAAACTTGAGATCATTCTAGGATGGGCTTATACCTTTAAGTCGTGCCTCGACACGTAGGAGGTATAGTCCCATCCTGGGCATTACAAGTTGGTATCAGAGCCTTCTCCGACCTAGAAGCCCCACTGATTGATCGAATCGTTGACGGTTGAGTCTAGGCACACACTTGAAATTGTTTTGAGTCCTATATATATATATCGGAGAGTAGGATTTCTTTTGCTCGTCATCCTTTTTCACTCTGGTGAGGACTCCTGACGATTACTTGTCTCTTCTACTCTCAAAAATTCACCAAATTTTTTTTAGGATCACGCGAGTATTGTTTGGATTGTTCCGATGTCTTTGTGACGAGAACATTGTTCTCGATGCCTCCTATCATTTAGGGGTTGTGGCAGTGTCCCGGGGAGTTGAGCTCCGAGGTGTTGTCGTCACAAATATATCGCAGCAGTTCTGGAATACTTAAGACGGCCGACATCGAAAACTCTCCTATGCGGTTAGTGGCAAGATAACCCCGACATCACCCAGTACTGGGGAGGTAGTTCGGGAGTATTGTCATAGCTTGTATAGTAGATGCGTTTCGAAGGTCCGAGGTAAACGGTTTTCGGAAATAACTGGTTATGTGTTGAAGGATGGATACAGCTGGATGTACGATTAGAGTTGAGTGCGCGGTGCTTCCCCTGTATCCCCAACACCTGATTGCATAACTGGAAACTTTCGGAAATTAATAGGTGGGTTCATCTAGTAGCTCATAGGCATTCTTCCAACGAGTGCATGATATGGAGTTCGGGGTTCTACATTGAGTGAAGTGGTTTTATGGGCGTTGTTCCGATCGGGAGTTGCATCTTAAAGGGTCCTTGGCTATGCTGATCCGGAGATTGCAAAGCCCTTTTGTAACACGTTCCCATGAGCTTTCAGCACGAATATGTGAAACGAAACTTCTATCTTGTATTTGTTCTATCTGCTCCTTGTTGTTTTTATTTATATATTGTTCTCCCAAGTGGCTTCTCGACAAGTTGATGTACGTGCGGAATTCATTCGTTCAATTCTCTGTTCGGATGATATTGTGAAGATTATGTTGCAACATATCTATCCGTTGTTTTTGTTTTGATTCTGGTATTCGAGTTGCTTCGATGTCAAATGTTGATTCCATACCTTTCCTAATCGGTGTTCTCATATTTCTATGGGAGTTCTAATCCTTCTTGACCATCGAGATTTTCATGTTAATCCTTTTCAACCGGTGTGCCTTCTCTTCAAGTTATTCCATACGGACGCCGTTCAGAAATCCGACAATTTGTCTGTTCCATTCATCCCAAGTTGTCTTTGTTTCCCCGCCCTCCCTCCCTTCTTCTTCTCGGAGCCAGAGATCTCAAATCAAGTATCCATTTGAATCATGTAGGTTTCTTCATTCTTTTCCTTCAATGTTCTTATCCGGTGATTTATCGTGAAGATGCTCAAGAGTTTCAAGTTCATCATTATTAATTCTAACATTCTTCTCCGGTGGACTAAATCCAAGATTTCGTATTGATCTTATATGTGCTTTTTGTTTCACATGTTTTCCAATGTGGGAATTCTTATCCAAAGTCTCTCCTGCTTATTCAACTCTCTAATTCTTCTCCGGAGTGCTGAAGATATCTCGGAAGATTCGCGTTTCCATTTTTAATCCGTTCAAGCTATTTTGAGGATTGCTATCTTATTCAAGCCATTTAATTCAACTGGTGCAATATCTCTTGAGAAATCTTTTTTTCAACGGTGATTTCTTTTGAGTGGGCCCTAACCCACAGGTCTTTTTCCAGGATCTTACCTGACTCTTCTAATTTTTCCGGAGTTATTCTAAAATTCTTTTCAAAGCGTGACATAAGAATGATTCCCATCAGTCACATGCCTTCTCCAAGATCGCTTTCAAATTCTTTTTCATCATTGGTTCAACCTTTTAATTCTTCATTACGGAGGGCCTATACAATTCATGGTGGTGTATCTCATCGTCTTCTCAGATTTTGAAGACTCGAAGACGAGTTCCTCTTGAATCCTTATCCGTTCTTCCAAGATTCGTGGTTCTAGCTTCATGCCATCCTCATTATTGTTTCGATTGGGAGGAATTATTTTCATACCCATCCGAAGCATTTCATGAATTCTTTTCTTTGTGATCCTCCGAAGGCCATCAATTCAGAATATTTCTTTGTTCTCAATTTTCAACTTTGTCCTCCAAATATTCTTCATTGATGTCTCTTCGTTCGTCTCCATATTCTTACGGTGGTTCTTTCAAGATTACTCTTCCGTTGTTATCGTACCAATTCATTTGTTCCTTTTATAATCCTACCGGTGCTTTGTTCAATATTTATCCAAGTTTGTGCAAGATCTCTCTTTAATCCTTTTCAAGAAGAATAAGTAGTAGGCCAAATCCGTTGCTGGTCATCAATTTATTTTGATCAAGGATAAGCACAGTAAATCTTATTCTTATTTCCTCGAAGTGATTAATCTCTTTTTTCGGAGCTTGTTCATCATATCATATTCTCGGTTCTAAGTTGTTCATATTGTTTTCCGGAGCTTCAAGTTATTTCAATTATATCATTTCAAACCTCCATCTAATTCATCGTAGGCCTTGAATCTTATTCTTTTCATCTTTCACTTCTCATGCTTTCATTACCGGAGTTCTCATGGTGGTTCATCATGTTTTAATTCATCCTCGAAGTCTTCATCAAGATTCTTGTTGGAGCTCAAGCATTCTTCATCATGCTTTCCAAGTGCAATTGTTTCTACTTTATTGTTTGAGATGGTGGTATGCCATTCTTGACAATTTCCCTTCGTGTTTCATGATTCACGAGTTATCAAGAATGAGATATTTAAAACCATCATTTCTATTTCTTTAGGAGATCCTTTCAATCCCTCATTTTTTATTTCTTGGAGTTATCTTGGGTTGTATTTCACCTAAAAGCTTTCCCTGAGAATTGTTGCTATTATGGTGCTTATAAATGACCCAAGTTCTCCATTATCCTCTCGGTGAAATAACTCTTTCGTCTCCTTGCTTATCTCAATCCAATAAATTGTTTTCGTCAGCGGCTGGTTGTCACCTCTTAATTTTGCGATGTTTTCCATAAGTCCACAACGAGCTTATTCTTTTCGTTGTTGATTTTTCAACAACTCCGTTCAACCCTTCTTTGTAAGGATGCTCTTTCAAATTCAATTTTGAGAGAAGTTGTCATATCTTTCTCCGATCATTTCTTTCAGTGATCTATATTCTATTCTTTTGTTTCGGAGGTATTGTAATATTGATATCTTCGTTCCATCATCTCTTTTTGTCAAGAGCATATCCTTTCTTTTGCTTATCCATTCATCGAGAGTGGTGTGTCCTCCATTCAAGTTCTGTCATCTTATCTAGTTTTGCTTCTCTTTTGACCGGAGTGCTTATCTGAAATCTTTCTTAACCTTGTGCCATTCTTTTAATTGTTTCGGAGGCAATGTGTTGTTCATTTCATCAAGTATCATTCCATCTCCTCAAGCTCATGTTAATTCCTTCCATTTTCAGATGGAGTGCTGTACAAATCATGTCATTCTTATTCCTTGGCTATACCATTGCGGTTTCATATTCTTTTGGTTCGTAAGCTCTTGTTTCATGTCTTTCAACCTACAAGGTTCTCATAATGCTCCTTATTCCTCTTTTTTCTAACGGAGTGTTTTCATCTTTGTTCATCTCTGTTGTATTCTTATTTCAATTTGGTCAACCTCTCAGGTTCAAGGTTTCACTCGATTGTCAAAGAAGCAACTTTGTTTTACCTCTTCCTCTTCCGTTTTATCCGGTGCCATCTCCAGGATCTCGGGTCGAGATCCTCTGTTAGTGTGGGAGAGTTGTGACGCCCGAAGACCGACGTCCCAGAAGATTCCAGATGTTCCGGGCTCTCCCGTGTGTTTCATTGTGCTTGTGTTATTTATTTTGCATTGCATCATGTCATCATGCCATCATGACTTTAATAATGCAACTCAACCAAATAAGTCATGTGGATCTTCGATCCATTTAACTTGAGGCAAGGATGACTTCTCTTTATAACATATCCTCCTAATATTTATGGAGCTATTAAAAAATATTTCATTTGTTGGAAGTAACCATAACACACTTGCATATTTTCCCCATGCCTTTTCTTTCTCAATTCGTTGTTCAAACCTTGCCAACTTTTCCTTTCCCTTTTATCGAGGCTCCTCCTAAAGTCTCAACTTTTGGACACTTTCTAGCCATGTCCTAATTCAAACCATTTGAATTAAATTCAAATGGGTTCGAATGTAACTCTTGCATTCTTGCCTCTCATATTTTTCGTGGACCGTGGACATTTTTGCGAGCCCGAGAAAAATAACCGCATGCCCTAATCCTATTCCTAACACCTTCTTTCTTTTCTTTTCTTCTTGTTGTTTTTCTATTTTATTTGGGAAAACAGCAGTAGGGGGGCAGAAGAGGCCCAGCCGCTGGCCTCCCAAAGGTCCTTCAGCAGCTGGCCCAACCTCCTTCCCCCTCGGCCCATTTGGCAAGGCCTCAAGGCCCGGCCTCCTTCTCCCCTCGTAACCCTAGCCGATTCCCCCATCGCTCCCTTCTCTCCCACTCGTCTCGCTCCCACCGACCGCCGCCAGGACGATCTCTTCCTTCCCCATCGCTCTCTCTTCCCTCCCCCGCTCGATCCCTCAACCAGAGCGCCCGAGTCCGACCATCCGGGCCCGACCCCTGCCGAGCACCGGCCTCCTCCCTGCTTCGTCGCTGCCGCATCCCCGCCGCACCTCGCCATGGCGTCCCCGCGGCCAGCCTTGTCGCATCCCCGCCACGGTCCTGCAGAGTGTCGGATCAGAGCTCCGTCGCCGCCGTGCCGTGGCGCCTGCCTGCTTCGTCGACTCACCGCCCAAGGGCTTCGACATCGAGTCATCAGCGCCGCCCCTCTAGCGTCGCGCCTGGCTCGCCGTGCGCCCCTCTAGCGCCCGCGCCTGGCTCGCCGTGCGCCCCTCCAGCGCCGCCCCTCCAGCGCCCGCGCCAGAGCCACCGTCTCCTTCCGCCGCCATGGCGTCCCAGCTGCTCCCCCGTTGTCCCTTCCTCTGCTCCGTTCGCAGCACCTCTCCTCATCCCGCTGGTCATGGTCGTCGCCGCGAAGCTTCTAGCCTCCAGCAGCTACAGCTGTAGGTCCGGCAGCCTCGTATTCCGCCGTGGCCATCCCCATGCGCATCTTGCTGGTGCTTGCGCTTTTCCCTGTTTGCGTTGCCGCTGCTCTTCTGGTTCTTGGTGACCTTGACGTCTCGCTGGAACCGCAAGTACCACCAACGCCTCTGGATTCGGCAAGTTCAATGACAACCACAGTGACGTGACAAGTACCACTACGACACGGCAAGTACCTCGACGACATGAACATCTACGGGCAAGTACGACTACCGTCGCCCCAGAAACGATGGATTCGTCAAGTGCCTTTCCGAAACGGAACGAGTACCTCTACGTCAACGACGACCCCGACGCCCCGTGTACGACTACGAATGGAACGACTACTTCTCTCTACGAACGTGTACCACAACCTGCGAGTACCACTACTTCCCTCGACGATCTCGATCCTCCCCGAAAGGAATGTTCCGAAGGTATAACCCCGAGACGATGAACCGTGGATGAATGCTTGTTGTGTTGTATGAGATGTATCGGATGTTTGCATCGTGTCCGTTGTGCCCTTGTTTGCCTTGGCGGCAACCCGTGGGAACCCGGTGACGGGATCACCCCACCTTTCATCTTGTTCGACTCGCTCATGCTACCTTGCTTTTGCACCGGCATCTCGACGAGTGTCGGATCATCGGAACGTTGCCGTGGCATCGAATCCGTTTTCGCCGCCACGACCCTCTTTTCTTTCCGTCGTGGTGACAAATGCTTCTTATCTCTTATGTTAACGTTTAACTAAAAAATTGCATAAAACTTGATCATGTCATCCGCATCATGTTAACAACATTAAAATGTGTGAATTGTTGTTTGCTTAAAATTGCTAAACATGCATATGGGGATTTTCCGGAATTGTTGTTGTAGTTTCCGGCCTAATTTAAACTTGTTGACTTGTGTTGTTTTTTAGTGCTTCCTACCTTGCCATGTATTGCTTCATGTATAGACTTGTCATGCATCATACCTTGCCATGTATTGCATCATATAGACTTGTGTTGTTTTTCTGTGCTTCCTACCTTGCCATGTTTTGCTTCCTGTATAGACTTGTAATGCATCCTATATAGAACTGTCTTGCATCATACTTGGTTGAGCATATTGTCATGTCTCGTGTTGTGTGTTTACCGTATGGCTTGCTTCTTCTCGTTAGTGCTTGTTCCGTTGCGACCGTGAGGATTCGTTCGACTTCTCGTGGATCTTCTTCAAGGCTTCTTCTTCGTCTTCTTCATGCATCTGTTCTTCTTCCTTGCGGGATCTCAGGCAAGATGATCATACCCTTGGATACCTTTACTATCATTGCCATGCTTAGTAGTCTCGATGCTATCGTTACATGTCGCGCTACCCATCTTTTTTTCAGCCCCTCTCCTTGTTGCCATGAAACCTCTAACCTTTGAAACCTTCCTAGCAAAACCATTGTTTGGCTATGTTACCCACTTGCTCAGCCCCTTTTATAGCGTTGTTAGTTGCAGGTGAAGATGAAGATCGTTCCAGGTGGGAACTTGTTGTTGGAATATCACAATATCTATTATTATTATTAACACACCTATATACTGGGCATGGGTGGAAGGCTTGGCCTTTTTCTCGGTGTTTTGTTCCACTCATGCCACCTTAGGCGCCGATAAACCGGCATTATGTTCCTTGATTTTGCGTTCCTTACACGGTTGGGTATATGAGGACCCCTTGACAGTTCGTCTTTGAATAAAACTCCTCCAGCAAGGCCCAACATTGGTTTTAATTTGCCTCGTAATAACAACTTAATTAATTAATTAAATCTGCATAGGGGGTCGCGCCCTCGGGATTCTTTTCTACATAGCAGGGGGGGCCAGTGCTTATGGTGTTGGTCCCAAACGGGGAGCCTGCAGGGCCACCTTGGGGAAACCCGAGGGCTGCTTTTACCTGTAGCTTCACCCATCCGGACGTGGCCTGAGACGAGATACGCGCGTCTACTATCAGGGTGTCGGCACGCCGGGAGGTCTTGCTGGACTTTTTTTACCATTGTCGAAATGTCTTGTGCACCGGGATGTCGAGCCTGATCGGATTTCCCTAAGATAAGGGGTGATGATATTATATTTATCACTTCAGCTGACCGTGAGAGCTTGTGATGGGCTAAGTTGGGACACCCCTGCAGGGTTATGATCTTTCGAAAGCCGTGCCCGCGGTTATGTGGCAGATTGGAATTTGTTAATGTCCGGTTGTAGAAAACTTGACAGAGGATCCGAAGTAAAACACACAACTGTGTGAGTAACCGTGACTGTCTCTTTTCACTTTGAGAAGAGAACACGGTGGGGTTATGTTTGACTCGTAGTTAGTTCAGGATCTTTAGCGATCACTACTAGATTGCGACCGTTTGCTTAGATGCTCATCTTATTCTTGTACTCGTAAGTTAGCCACCATATTATGCTTAGCCGCTGCTGCAACCTCACCACTTTACCTCTTCCTACCCATAAAGCTTTGCTAGTCTTGATACCCATGGTTATGGGATTGCTGAGTCCTTGTGGATCACAGATACTACAACACCAGATGCAGGTTCAGCCGAGAATGATGCAGGAGCTGGTTCAAGTACTTCACTGGGAGCTCGTTGAAGAGAGTGACCGTATGCTTGTGACGTTTTCGACGATCAGTAGTGCTTTCTACTAGGGGCGATTCGGACATGTGGCTTTATGTTTTGGTATCTTTCTTTTGGATCTTCGCCTGTAGTCGGGTTGTGATGTTTTGGATGATGTTTTTCTTATGTAATGTATTGTGTGATGTGGCGAGTGTAAGCCAACTATCCTTTTTCAATTTCATCCCTTTTTTACATGAATCGTGCAAAGATACCAAACTTGAGATCATTCCAGAATGGGCCTATACCTTTAAGTTGTGCCTCGACACGTAGGAGGTATAGTCCCATCCTGGGCACTACAGCGGAGGAGCCCAACCGCCAGCCAATGGTGTCACAGCCATTACTCCCTCGTCACCCGCGCCAAGGAGTTGTCAAGTCGCACGATCGTCAAGGTTGCGTGGGAAGTGGAGCCGCCACGTCCCATCCAACAAATCGCATGCCGGCCTGGCCCGCAGCCTTTTAGGGCCCGCGGCGCTTTGTCCTCGCCTAAGGCTTCGTACCGAAGCCAACTCCGTGCGCGCCTTGGGCCCGAGGGCTACTGTTGGTGTACTGGGAACCATGATACCCAGACTTGCCTGTCTGCGGGCCGCGACGCGCTCCTACAAGTGGCCTGGTATGGCCCAGCTACTCAACCAGCTGCTCAAGACCCTCACGAGGGGCCAGGCCTTGCGAGGAGAACAACGCCAAGACCTCCTCGGGAGCGGCCTCAGCAAGGCGTTCCGGAGGGGCGGGGAATCCAAGGCCAAGCTTGCCTCAGGAGGAGGCAGTGATGTCAGCAGTGAAGCACCGCGCCAGCGGATGCCAGCGCCCGCCAGTGGCGCAGTTACCATTTCGGTGCAAAGGGGACAGCGCAGCCGCAAGTTCCCGAGGAGCGGGGCAAAGGTTTCCTCATTGGTGCAACAAGACCGAAGACCGCAAGAACGACAAGAAGGATGTCATCATCGAGCCCACCACCGCGTCATCGCCTGAACCTTTTGCAGGCGAAGACTGCTTTTGTCAGGGTAGGAATGTCCTTGTGTTCCCGCTCAAAAATGGCCGTTGTGGAATCCCTTCCCGCCTAAAAATTTCGGGGGAAGAGGACCGTGGCCGCCTATATAAGTAGCTAGGATTCCCACTGAGAAAGGGGTCGACTCACACACTTGACCACCGCACAAGGAGCAAGAACACTAGCCTCCTGAACCTCCTGAGCTCGCCTCCTGAGCTCAGGAACCCTTGTACCAGTTCATATTCTAGCTCGCGCGGAGCCAATCCACCAAAAGTAGGAAGTAGGGTCTTACACCTCACGGTGGCCCGAACCTGGATAAACTCTTGTGTGCGTGTTTGTTGTTTGCTTGAATCCTTCCGCCAAGACGAGAGCGAGGTGCTAGGTAGACGTGAGTGGGAGAGATCTTCGTTCACGCCCCTGTGTTCGAACTTAACGGGTTTTGCAGAGCCCTGAATCTGACAGCCTTGTTCTGTACTGGTCCCGAACCAAGAATGTGGTAAGGTCTATGAGCTCATTTTCTATTTTTAAGTACAATATTCTTGCGTCTTATTGTACTCTGTTCATGTTGAACAAGTGCCTAAACCTAAAGAACAACTGTTGTAAGTTAAGATTCCATTGCTATCATAGTTCCAAAAAGCGATAGGCGTTAATTGTGCGTTTTTCCACCGCCTTGCGCTTTACTGACTAAAGTGCATGCTTATGCGCAGTTATGCACAGATTAAGCGTAGTTATGCGCAATGCGTTTCGCCAACGCCTAGAGCCTAGACAAGCCTTTTTTAACTATGATTGCTATCGTGCATAGGTCTTTGCTCTTGTATAACTGTATTTACTCATACAAACTTATTTTTAAATTTAAGGATCCAATCGAAACTCCAATGGCACAGCAGGTATGTTCACCCATGTTTCTTTAACAGGCTTGCTCTTATCAATAGCTCTGTTGATTTCAATTTCAATTGTGTATACAGTTGACTTCTCATATCATGCACATTACTAGCATCACAACAAAGCAAATAGTGTTGTTGTACATGTAGACCCGTGGTACCCATATGAAATCTTGTTCTGCCGTGTAGTTTCCCACACTTTGCATTCTTTCACTACTGCTTTGTCTTTAACTGATATGATTTGAACCGTGTCTCTATTTTGATTTGGCAAGACAATGCAGTGACCACAGGACAGAGATATATGTCTGTTTGATGCTTTTATAATGTACTAGTACTTGGCAATAGAAGACTTGGTAATTTAACCCTGTCCACCTTACTAATGAACTGGTTCACTGAAATGAGTTTCATATACTAGTACGTTCTAAACTGTTATGTGTCTGCTTGTTTCTTCATTTAGAATGCTGACATAATATTGAGGAAGAGTGCCTTATTAAGCAATGGTAAAGGAAGTAATGCAGATAAGATTCAGGATAGTGACATATCCTTGTTGGTCTCCAACAAAGCTGATAAAACAGCTAAGGCAGACTATCTCGAAGATAGTGAGACAACCCGAAAGTCATGTCTTGGTTTAGTGTTAGAGTTACTAGCCACTACCGCTTGCACAAGCTATACAAACTCACTGTCTGAATCAGTTCGGTTTCTTGAGTCTCAACAACAAGCTGGAAGACATCAATCAGGTGTGCTGCGACAAGAAGCAGAAGGACTGCGGAAGTCCCTGGAGCATTCAGATGCATACTTTCTGGTGCAACAGCAAGCGTTGGAGGATTTTAGCGCCAAGCAGGACAAAGCTAATAAGCTTGCTAAGCTTATTGCCAGCATGGTGGATACCACGTTTCTTGAGCTCTTCTGAAGTAGTTTCAGTTATGCTCATGTTTTGCTGCCGCATTTATTTGCACTGGTGGCCAATTTTGACGGCCAGTGTATGTAATATCCTGTTTTGTTCCTTATATTTGCACTGGTGGCGAACTTTGATGCCCAGTGGATGTAATATGTGTAATAGCGGTAATAGGCTCAGGTCAAAAAAATAGCAGTAATAGGCTAGCGTTAATTGCTTTCTTATTTATTTCCTTATTGTCTTGTTTATTTGTTTTCTTGTAGTCAGTGATGTTCTTTTTCCGTGGTTTGCTAGTGGCCGGAATAACATATTTTTTTAAACTAGGCCACATTAACAATGGGCTACATATTTACTGTAGTTAACATGGGCCTCCTATGGGCTGTAGAAACAATGGGCCTTCTAAGGGCCGTAGAAACAATGGGCCTTCTACGGGTCATTGACACAATGGGCCTTCTACGGGCCGTATCATCAATGGGCCTTCTGCGGGCCGTATCATCAATGGGCCTTCTACGTGTCGTATGATCGGTTGGCCAAACATGGGCCAATAACAGACCACATTATGGTCGTAAATGGGCTAGAGTTGAAATCGTCTGTTCACGAGCCAACCATAACGGGCCGTGGTTAATAGGCCGTATTTGATGACGCTATGAAAATGGCCCAACGTATTAACGGGCCACAAACGGGCCGACTGTAACCACGGGCTGTATTTGGCCCACAAGTAGAAAATGACAGTAACGGGCCGAAAGTAAACGAATGCTGGAAATTAGCCCAAGAATAAATGGGCCGTATTTGATGACGCTATGAAAATTGCCCAACGTATTAACGGGCCACAAACGGGCCGACTGTAACCACGGGCTGTATTTGGCCCACAAGCAGAAAATGACAGTAAGGGGTCGAAAGTAAACGAATGTTGGAAATGAGCCCAAGAATAAGTGGGCCTTGAGAAGGCCGAAAGATAACATGGGCTGGAAACGGCCCAACGGAATAATGGACTGTTAATGGGTATAAAGTGATACACTGCTCATTATGGGCCAGTTTTAACACGGACTGTTAATGGGCCGAGAGTGATAAGGGCCTCATATGGGCCGAAAGACGTCATGGGCCATACATGGGCCGGAAGTTAAAATGGGCTGGAAATATATTGGACGGCCCAGATGACACTACTCGGCCTAATTTGGATAGGTCGTAAATGGGCCCTGGGTTAGCGGGCTGTAAACGGGCTATATGCGAACAGGCCCTTAACAGGCTTGCCGTGGGCCGGCCCGCCACCTTTTGACCAAGTCAAACGGGCCGGCCTTTTCACAGTAATGGGCCTCTGTTGGGTCGTGCAACGTGTCGGTGTATCATAGGCGCTTTGGGTCCAATGAGTGAATGACATTTGTCCCAACGATGAGCCGACACGTGTTTCCTCCAGCCAATGATGATTTTACACGTGGAAAATCCCCATTGGCCGGGGCTGTTAGCGGGTTATCGGATCCAAAACCGGACCTGGTAGCTTAACGGCACTCCGTTATGGTGGATGCCACGTGTCGGTTACCCTTGACGAAAGCACTTCTGTGACGCGCGATTTATCGTCATGGAAGTGGACACTTCCGTGATGATAATTTTGGTAATGTCATGGAACACTTCTACGACAGCACAGGTAAGACTATCTTGATTCTGTCATAAAATCGTCATGGACGTACATGCATGACAGAAAATGTGACCTACTGTGACAAACACGTATCATCACGGAAGTGTATTTCTTTTGTAGTGATGTCCGAGATGAATCAGCCCCCGAACAATTACAACACATTACGAAAATGGGACGAAATTACATTGCACGACTTTTAAAGACAATAGTAAGATTGCACGTGCAAGGCACGTCTCATACGTTGAGCAAATGAGATTCACACAAATACAAAGTATATGTTTCAAAAAAAGAATCTGTTAAATGCAAACACAGTTATGTGATGTCGCTGAAGTTGCATTTTCAAAGAAGAAACACAATTGTGGTCATGTTGTTGCATACAGACCACAATATATGTTACTCTATCCATTAGGTCTTCTCATTGGTTGTTAATTAGGAAGATAATTTTTTTATGATTGCAAAACAGCCTCACATAAAAATATTAATGGCAGTGAGCCAATATTCCAAAGCAAAATCTCACCACCAAAAATTCATACCAAGGCACATAATGTTTGTTACAATTGCTAGTTCCGATAAAAAATAACGACCAATGTATTGGAATATACTAAAACTTCTTCATTAATGAACTAAATGATAAAAAAAATATCATCAATCTAGGTCATCCTGAACCGAATATTGCCATGGTTTGTCAGTGTATACTAAGATATGCTTGAGTAATGATCCAAGAGCGGGAGCATTGGGGACAACAGAGCCACCCATGAGCAGTTTTGTTCGCTTAAATCTCCTTGTCATTGGATCATTAGACTATGTTCTACTTAACTTTGTTGGTCCATGCTCGGTGCAGAACTTTGCATGGAACTCCTTATTACTTAAGAAATGAATATCACATGAAAATTTAAGCTTAACCAATGGGGAACGAAATGGCGGCCCACCCAGATTTTTTACCACTTGGTTGTGCCTTAGTTGGAGCTATATTAGTTTTAATGGGATATAGACCTATATTGTCCACCCAAAAAATCATGGCTTCTAAAAGTTGAATGGGGATCTCCCATCCAACTTCATCTAAGCAATCAAGTGCTACATAAAGATATGGTAGTCGTCCATCGAACTTGCATTAAAAGTGAGGGTTCACCTAGAAACCCTCTGTTGGTTTTCCAAAAGGGCATGTGCCTTTTTTTCCTGTAAAGACATTGCACCATCATATGGCATATTAAATTCTGGATTTTAAGGTTAGAAAAACAAGCTTGGTTAGAGGCACTGATAAGAAAGAATTCAAGTTGACTAAGTTAGTTAGTGCTTGGAAGTTTCAGGAAGGGAACTTATCTGCACAATATATCACTACTCGCATCCACCCATTTTAAAAGACCGCCTTCTCTTTGAAGTCTGCATAAGAAAATTTTCATACAAAGGTAGGTTTATTAGTAATTCATTTTTCAAGTCATAAGTCCCAAGCAAAGTTTGAAAATATCAGTCTTTCCAACAAAAAAGTTTCACTGCACCACAGAGAAAATAGAAAACTCACAGAAAAAGGACATCACGCAGACCACAAAGTAGACCTAAACATATTTTGATTATAAATAATGGAGTTTGAGTAGCATTAACATATAGGGCGGTACTTAATTTTTTGAATTACAGTTAAATAAATAACAAACAGTTCTACTTATAGTCAAGGTGAAAAATGGACGGATACAAATAGGTGAATTCACAGAATATTGTGCAGAAATTCACCTTTGGGAAGGCTTACAATTTTTATGTTGTCAGTAGGCGCAGATGCTGATGCAAATGATTTCCTATGTAATATAAATTTTTTAAAGGCTCCAGGCTTCCAGCAATGTACATAATAGGAAAACGAACTCGTGGGTACCAACTCTTTTGGATGCAGTGCCATATCCTGAATAGAATGCTTATCGTGCGTAAGAGCAGACATAGTCATTGGAGAAACAAACAACTATAATGGAAACAGAATCGTATAGATGATGGAAACCATCATGTGAACATTACCAAGTTAGATAGTTAATATTCGAGAAGTTGATGGTTGTAGCATGTCCGCTTGACAATTTATGGATCCCAAAGAAGGAAAAACGATATAATTAATAGTAGGTACTGAAATGCACAAGAAAATACTAACTCAAGCAAGGTAAAAGCCTGGTCCAAGTAATAACATAGTGAATAAATCAGGCGCTGCAAAAAAGGCATATCTTGATTTCCCTACATACTCTCTTGGCACATATATTTGGAACTCTTAATCCCAACTTACCAAAGAAACTACAGGTTCTTATCTAATCAAATTCCATCATACTACCAGATCAGGAAAATGAGGAATTTTTTTTCTTCGAGAACCTCACATGGACCATCCAACACATCCCAATTTCGCGGAAAATAGGCAGATCATCAACAAGCTTTCGCAACATTGCTCCTCGGGCTCTAAACTCTGAATTTGATTGTGTCCTCTGCTATAATTGTTCTCCTCATAGAGATAACCCTTGTAGGGTCATAGATAGGGCCTAGAATGCAAATGTTGTAGGCTATGTAATTCACGCTGTAATTGATAGCCCTTGTGCCATACATTTTCTTTTCCGCCTATCTCTTAATTGATCGAACCATTATAAAAAGAGGGGCTAGCCAATTAACCTAAAAATGACATATGTTGGGTAAAATTTTCTACCCTTGAAGAAACCCATAGTAACAAACATTCAATGCAAGCATCTAGTTGCTTCACGTTTAGCTTGTCTCGCGATGACGGGTTGGCTGTCGAGTATGTGATGGTCTTCCTAGAATCGCAGTCATCAAGAAAGTATGACTTTTCATCCTGTCGTTTAATTTGGTCAATTGTTGAGGCATGGATAAAAAGAATAACTGAATAATTATACACATCATGATTGTATTCTGATATGCTTATCAGCTAACAACTGTACGGTTGTACCTCTCACATACATCCAACTATGGGTCATCATCAGGTTCATGTTCCTGCAAAGGAATAGGAAAAGCAACGAGAAATTTAATCCGAACAAGGAGAAGATCAACATAAGCTACAGAAAATCAAAAAATAGCTAGGTACCATGTCAAGATCCTTAATCAAAAGCAAACTATATTAGTTCAATAAACGATAGTATGAAAAGCATACTAATTAGGAAGCAGTAATTAAGCCAGCAAATGATTTCTCCTTCCTGACTCCTTTATCCTTTCACACTCAGCTCCCTGAGCTCCTCCTCTTTGTCACATGTATCTTAAAATAATAGTCGTCATGCAAATTTATGTACAAGGGAATTCCATTAACTTTAGAAAAATTCTAGTACAAGGGAGAGTTTCAGTACAAGCAAATTAGTTTTGGAATCCACACCATACACAAATTAAAATCCGTCTCTACTACTATATAACTTACAATCTACTGCATCAGAGAAATTACCAACAAACTAAAAGGACTTTAACCTGGTGCACCCCATGTGCATCCACCCTACAGCGCCTTCCTCTAAGCCTCTGCTGCAGTATGAGATGAAAAAGAGTTATTTAAAGGTTCGTACACACACCAGTAATCCTGAAGGCAAAAACATATTTCTATCCAGCATTCCTTTCAAGGAAACATGAGAAACACAACATCAAATGTAGTCGTTTCATACATACAATTTCTAAATTAATGTGAACATGAGAAACACAGCAAAACCTTACCGAAATCTTCAATTTCATAGAAACATGTTAACCAAACACTACAACGAGCTAAAAGGGAGGCGTCCGATCTGGGTACCGACCCAAAAGTTGGGGAAGGTGTCGGCGACCTCCGGCCGGGAACGGCGGGGCTATGGCTCGGCAATGCGGTGGCGCTGTGCTCGTGTGGGGGTGTGGCGGTGGGGTTGCTGCTCGGTAATGCGGCTACATGGAGCTCGCGCGGGGCTGCCAACATGGGGTTGCAACAACAGCCTATGTGTGCCACGCTCGCAGCCATGCTCCGCCTTCGGCGCCGCCCGGCCTCCCTTCTCCCGCCCTCAGCCGCACCACCTGCTCGTCCGCTGCTAGCCACCGCTGTCGCCGGCGCCCCCCTTGAACACCTCTCGATGGCGATGATGAAATCTGGTGAGGAGGATGAGGAGGATCACGCCAGTGAAAGGTATTGCGATGGCAAGCCGGAGGTGCAGCGCCCGATTGAGGGTGACGTGATCCTATTGGGGTTTGTTTCCTTTTTCATGCGTGATTGTTTGGCTCGCATACGTGCGTGGTATCAGGATGGCAGAGTTTTTGTCGGCACACTAAAATCACTAAACATACTTCTGGCTAACTATCAGTGTAATCTGGACGGCTAGTTCATAAAGTGATTTGGATCATGAGGCTATAACTGATGCGGGATGTTATGTGTAGATTAGTCTAGGTACGATTAATGATGAATATGTTTGTTTGTCTAATAGTATTAGAGATTAGAGAAAAAGTATCGGACAATCCTAGATTCAAGTATGAGATAAGTATATATTGTGAAAAAGCAATTCTGTACACATGCAACTCATTTATTTTGACAACTTAGAGCATCTACAACCGTACCTTTCAAACCCGTCTCAAACGACCAAGTAGGCCGCCCGATCATTGCCTGGTCACGATTTTTTGACCCAGGCGGGCCTCTCAAATGGCCCTCAAATGCCCGGACTGACCGGCACCCCCATATCTAGCTCAAATATGGGTCGGATATGGGGTGCCCGGGCGCGCCCAGGCACGGTCGCCATGTCGGACCCGACCAATGCTGGCCCACCTGACCCCATATAAAATCCTCCCCATCCGCTTGTCAGATCAAACGCTAGCCAGTTCACTCCCCCCCACTCCCCTCCGCCACCCAAACTGGTCTTCGGCTCCTTCCGGTCCTCTCCGGCATGGTGGGTAGCGGATCCGAGTCCTTCACCTCCAGATCCGCCGACCCCGAGCTCATCCAGCGCGGCCCCGAGGAGGAGATGGCCATCCGGCTTGTGTCAGATCTAGGGTTCCGGCAAATCCCTTAAGGTTCAAACTCTAGGGTGCGCACGAAGATCTCTCCTTCCGCCCTAGCTCGTCTACCCAACAACCCTAGGCCTAGCTCGTTAGATCCAAAAAACAAGGGACACAAGATGTATACTGGTTTGGGCCACCGATGTGGTGTAATACCCTAATCTAGTGTGGTGTGGTGGATTGCCTTATAGGCTGAGGAAGAACTAGTACATGGATGAACCGCCTCATGAGGAGAGGAGTTCTTGTGCTCGAGTGAGCTGGTGGTGTGCGGCCTTCTATCTGATCAACTCAAGATGAGATCAACTCCCGATCCCATCAGATGATCCCAATGTTGGTGGCTAGTCCTATTTATAGTGGCTCGGGTCCTCTTCCCAAATATTGAGCGGGAAGGGATCCCACAACGGCCAAATTTGAAGGGGGACAGCCAGTACAAGCTATCCTGACAAAAGGTGGTCTTCGCCTGCTAAAGGCTCTGGTGGTGACGCTGCCGTGGGCTCCGCGATGACCTATGTCCTGTTGTCCTACTGGTCTTGGTCTTGTTGCACTGATATGGAAAACCTTTGCTTTATGCCTCGGGACTCTTCGCCTGCACCTGCTACTTTCGCACCAAAGGGGAAACTAGCACTCCTGCGGCCGCTGGCGCCCGCCTAGCCTTGGTCATCACTTCTCATGTCACGAGGACCTCGTGAGGTGCCCCTCGTCTCGATATCTCCGATCCTCACGAGCCGACCTAGTGAGGCTGCCCCAAGGGATGCCTTGTGTCGTCCGCCTCGCGAGGCCTGGCCCCTCGCGAGGGTCTTGAGTGGTCGCTAAAGATGATGGGCCGTACCACGCCGCCTGGTGAGCCACGCCCTGGGCCGCAAGCAGGCAAGTCTGGGTACCCCCATTCCCAGAATGATGAAAGTAGCCCCGGGGCCCAAGGTGAGCTCGGGCTTGGCTTCGCGGCGAAGCCAAGGGCCAAGCGCGGAGCACCGCGGGCCCAAAAAGCCTGCAGCCTTGTTTGACGCGTGGTGATTGATGGGATGTGGGCATCTCCACTTCCCCACGCAGCCTCGGTGAAAGCACAAGTGCTCCCTGGGTGATTTTGGTAATTAATGTCAACATATCTCTTATTGGACTAATTTTTCATCTAGTACATTTCAGACAAGTTCAACAGATGGAGTGGCATGGACTAGAGGATGTGGAAACCCTTCAAATGCAAGGACAAAGGATTTGCTCAAGCTCAAGACTATACATTTTCCTTTTTAGTGATCCAAGATCACATTGAGTCCATAGGAAAGCCAATACTATTAAAAGGGGATGAGGTGTTGCATAATGGTTTGCTTGCTCAAAATTCTTAGTGATATGCTCCAAAACCCTCAACCGTTTCCCACATCCACATATGTCCCAAACCAAAAGTCAAACTCGGCCCCACCGAAAACATCTATCTGGCGCCACCGAGTTCATCTGACATAGCCACTGCCAGAAACCCTAATCATTTCGGTCTCACCGAAAGGGATCTCGGTCTCACCGAGATGGGATTGCAAACTCTCTGTTGCCTGTTGCACTATTATTGGTCTAACTGAGATGTGCAATCGGTCCCACCGATTTTGTAATGCAAACTCTTTGTTGTCTCTTCGTAACAATTCGGTCTCATCGAAATGAGCGAAATGGTCCCACCAAGTTTGCCTGACCAACTCTCTGTGTGCTCATTACCAAAATCGGTCTCACCGAATTTGTGCAATCGGTCCCACCGACATTACGTTATGCCCTAACCCTAATGAAATCGGTCCCACCGAGTTGATCATATCGGTCCCACCGAAATACCTAACGGTCACATTATGAACTAAATCGGTCTGACTGAGTTCTCTGAATCGGTCCCACCGAGTTTGTTAAATTGTGTGTAACGGATAGATTTTGTGTGGAGGCTATATATACCCCTCCACCCACTCTTCACTCATGGAGAGAGCCATCATAACATACCTACACTTCCATCATTCATGTTCTGAGAGAGAACCACCTACTCCAGTGTTGAGATCAAGATATTCCATTCGTACCATATGAATCTTGTTCTCTAACCTTCCCCAAGTTGCTTTCCACTCAAATCCTTCTTCCACCATATCCAAGTCTGTGAGGAGTTGTTTGAGTGTTGGGAGACTATCATTTGAAGCATTTGAGCAAGGAGTTCATCATCAACACACCGTCTATTACCTTTTGGAGAGTGGTGTCTCCTAGATTGGTTAGGTGTCACTTGGGAGCCTCCAACAAGATTGTGGAGTTGAACCAAGGAGTTTGTAAGGACAAGGAGATCGCCTACTTCGTGAAGATCTACCGCTAGCGAGGAAAGTCCTTCGTGGGCGATAGCCATGGTGGGATAGACAAGGTTGCTTCTTCGTGGACCCGCCGTGGGTGGAGCCCTTCGTGGACTCATGCAGCCGTTACCCTTTGTGGGTTGAAGTCTCCATCAACTTGGATGTACGATAGCACAACCTATCGGAACCAAGACAAAAAACATCGTTGTCTTCACTTGCGTTTGCTCCCTCCAAACTCCTCCCTTTATCTTCATATGCAATTGTCTTACTTTCTGCTGCTACACTCTTAGAATTGCATGTGTAGATTGATTGCTTGACTTGTGCTAAGTTGCTAAAACCTGCCAAGAACTAAAATTGGGAAAAGGCTAGTTTTTGCTTTAGTCAAGTGGTCAAAGTTGCATGCTTTACTTCAAATTACCTATATACTCTTGTCATGCATGCTTGTTTTGTATTGTGAAAGTTAAACATGTGATAAATCTCCATTCTAATATTAAGCATGTTAAAAGCTGCCACTTTTCTTGCTAGAGTCTATTCACCCCCCCTCTAGAAACATACTCTTCTCGATCCTTTCAATTGGTATTAGAGCATTGGTCTCCATTGCTTTGGTTTAATCACCATTGGAGGAAGATGGATGAGTCTACGTTGGGGAGTATTAGACGTAGAGTACCGATGCTTGATGGAGAGTACTTTCATGAATGAAAAAATGAGATGCTTGAGATCTTCAATGAATATCATTTGAACAAGTACATTTATGATCCTTGCATGCCTCCCATTGATGCTTTGAATCCTACTCTCAATGAGAAACTTGACATGGTTCGAAATCTTAGGACTGTCAATCTTATCACTAGAGGTTTGCCTAGAAACTTGCTTGTATGCTTGCCAACTTTTGAGTGTGCTTACACTATATGGAGATTTCTAGAGGAATGATTCCCAAATTATTCCTTGAAAAATCTGGATGAGATTCTCCATAAGTCTATTGCCTTAAATAAGATGAGTACTAGTGACCCTGAGTTTGGTGATTGTTTGTTTGAACTTCGTGAACTCATGCTTGCCAAAGGAGATGTTGGAATAATTAGCAATATCATTTCCGAAGTCATTAGAATTCATAGAGATGAACATTGTTGCGGTCATACTTCTAATGAATCACTCTCTCTAGGTGTTGACCAATCACATGACAATAAGGAACATGGATAATATGATGAGGAAGACAATAGTGATCTTGATGAACAAATGAGACATTTTGGTCTTATGGTAAATCTTCATGGTTACGCAGCTGGAGGAAAGGAACGGGTGCTTGATAGTGGTTGCACGGATCACATGACCGGAGATAAGGACATGTTTGATGAGCTTGCTAGAAATGATGGTCCCCGAAAGTATGTTACCTTAGGTGGCAACTCAAAGGGTAAAGTTGTTGGCCTTGGTAAGGTGGCCATATCCAACAATAGCTCAATTAAGAATGTCATGCTTGTAGAATCTCTCGGATATAATCTTCTCTCTATGTCTAGATTAGCTGATTTTGGTTTAAATGTGCTATTCACTCATGTTGATTGCCAAGTCTTTCATAGAGATAATCACGACATGGTCTTTACCGGCATACGTAGAGGTGACCTATACATAGTTGACTTCACTAAGAAAGCCCAACCTCGCACTTGCTTTATTACTAAATCTTCTAAAGGTTGGTTATGGCATAGAAGGTTAGGTCATGTCGGTATGCAAAATATTGATAAGCTAATTAAAGGTCATCATATCCTTGGTGTTAAAGATGTTATATTTGATAAGGATAGACTTTGTAGTGCTTGTCAAGCAGGAAAACAAGTTGGAGGAAGTCATCCCATGAAGAACATCATGACTACTAGAAGACCACTTGAGCTACTTCATATGGATCTTTTTGGTCCCAACGCTTACAAAAGCCTCGGTGGTAACTCTTTTGGATTAGTCATTGTTGATGATTTTCAAGATTTACGTGGGTGTTCTTTCTTGATGATAAATCGCAGGTCCAAAAGATCTTCAAAAACTTTGCTAGGAAGGCCCAAAATAAATTTGAAGTGAAGATCAAGAAGTGTAGCAACCAGACCTCAAACAGTCTGATCTCGGTGCATCAGTGTCATCCCTGGATCAGTAATGCTGACACGCACAGTACTTGAAGGATTTATAACATAGTAGCAATCACACACTTATTACATCGATAGTCCAACGATGAACTTATTACAATAAATATGGTTGAAGGCCATCTAACACGATAACAGCGGAAGGCTTGGAAGATAAGTGAGTCCATCAACTCCAACGGCATCACTGAGTATAGAACCACGACCTAAAAGGCACCTTACTCGTCGTCTGAAAAGTCTGCAACATGAAACGTTGCAGCCCGAAAATGTGTCAGCACATGGAATATGATGGCAAGGTAACACAAGAGAATGCAATGAAAGTAAAGCTATACTATATGCATATTTGGCTGGTGGAAAGCTCTATGGTTAAGTTTTTGCGTAAAGCCAATTTTTTCCTACTTCAAAGGAATAGATTTTAATTAACTATCATGGTAGTTGAAACATCGTTGAGAAGATAGACATCCTCTCAACCCCAATTAAAAATAACCATTAAACCCAACAATATTAATTAAAGTAACATGATGAGATTCACATGATAATCCAAGTACTAGATACTCAAGACGTCTGTAACCGGGGACACGGCTAATCATGATCAGTTTGTACACTCTGCAGAGGTTTGTGCACTTTTCCCCACAAGACTCGATCGCCTCCGTTTAGTTTCTCGCACTGCATGGTGTTTGAGAGACGGATGACCGAGACACAGTCTTTCCGAAGAGGTCCGCTTAACCAGATAGATAGGTCGGTACACCTACAAACCCACTACATCTGCTAGCCCATCATGGAAAGGTTTCCCACAACTTACTCAACTATGCTAGAGCCCATATTGGCATGTGGCTGCACACGGAAATTTCTAGTATGAAAAATCTCATGATCCCTTTGAGCCTGGGTGGCGGTCCAAAAGAAAAACAGGCAATCACTGGAATACCCAGATGCCTCAATCCACCCAGATGTGTGTTAAAGTTGCCACCTTAAGTTGAACCATTAATTAACAAACTCACATCTGTCATGGATACACTCACCCAATCCACGTCTACGAGCATAGCATGTCCTAACAGCAAACGTAGAAGTAACTCCCAAAGGTTTGAATGTAATGCAGGTAATAGGTACTACCTCAATCTACTTCCCAGTCCCACAAGTAAATTGATCCTACTCATGCAATGTGTGAGGGTTGGACTAATGCAACGAAAACTGGGTAATTGGAAAGCATGATCAAAGTGTTACTTGCCTTGCTGATGATCCGCAAAACCTAGAGACTCAAAGTAGCAAGCGGCGCACTCTGGGTACTCTATCACAAACAAACAAACACGCAATAAGTACTTAACTAATTCACGGGTGAAACTCAAATAAGAGATCTAACCAGAAAGTTCAACTTAAGAACTCCGGTTTGCAAAAAGAATCAACTCGAAAGAAGCAACGAAACTCAAACTGCAAAAGAAATGAGCTCTGGTTTGCTAATTGGCCTAAAGTCAAATTTTACAGTAGCCAAAACTTTGTTCAAGTTGGTTAAACGTAAAGAGGGCATCGAGACGAAGATCTGGGATTTTGAATCACCTGATTCCGACTCTTGAGCGAAAAGAAAAACGAAAAACAAGATCAGGGCAGAAATCACGACCAGAATAATCGCGGATAAATACCCCGAAAAAGAAAACGGACGAACAAGCTAACGAACGAACGTTCGCTGTCTGTGGCTAACTGACGAAAACCGTTCGTTAAAACGAACGTACGGACGAACGTCCACTAAATAACTAAACCGACAAAAAACCGAACCGATCTAATCTAATAAAAAAACAGATCTATGGTTTTACTAAACCGATCGGTTCTAAAAAACGATATATACCTCGACGACGAACTCCGGCGAACGGCAGTCCGATGGCGGGGTGGTCCGGCGGGGCGAGGCGGGCGGCGCGGCAGCGGGTTGCGGGGCGGCGGCGGCGCGTTGGTGCGGCGGCGACGACACGCGGCGGCGGGCGGAGGCGGGGCGAAGTGGCGGCGGGGCGGGCCCTAGGGCAGGGGCGGCTGGGTGTAATGCCCCGGATGTAATACTTTCCCTTTTGGGCATATAATATATCTCCGGCTTCATCTATTCCATTTCAGGTTCCTTGTCTTTCGGGTTTTAAGTCGTTTTGTTGTGTGAGTGGTGGCATTCATTCATATCAAGTAGACATGTGCATCGCATTGCATTTGTGTTGTCGGTTGCATCCGGTTCCGCGTGTTCCTTCCCGTTGTCCGTTTCGCGTTCCGGAGCTCCCTCACGTGTCCGTGACGTCCCGTAGGCCTACTTTGGTGTTTGGGCGTGTAACGTTACCGGTGTGCCGCGAGGTTGTTGTGTGTGTGTTGTTGTTTTCTTGTGTGCAACCCGCCTCTCAAATCTCGTCGCGTTTGGACTCCGTTTGCTATTCCAACAGTTATTCGTGTGGGTCCAAAGTGCCTCCACTTGTGGCCCAGAAACACCCCTACATGCAGTCCACTTCCCTCTCCTAGGCCCATCTAAACTTTCCCCGTGATCGGATCCGTCGGATCGCGATCGGAGGGCTCCTAAACCCCCACAAACCCTAACCCTGGCAGATCTGCTATATGTAGACCCCCCCTAGGTCTATTTTTGGCATCCTACCTCCTTCCACCTACCTCTAAATCCCCTCCCCTATTTTTCAGATCCAACCCACTCTTCCTCTTCCACTTGGCAGATCCCTCGGTCCTTCCCTCGATCACCTCGAGCCAGGCGCCAGGATCCCGAGGAACGATCGAGCGCCAGCCGCCTTTTTCCCTTCGCCCGACCGGCCAGGTCAACGCCACCACTCCAAGCTGCTGGCTCGATCGATCCAGCCTCGATCGATCCCGCGTGGGCCTGCGTCGTCGCCGGGTGGACCACATCATCGCCTCGCCCCGCCGATCCGTCGGGGGCCCGAAGGCCACGCCCCCCCCCCCCCCC
>LR738712.1:239295405-239356739 GCA_902687465.1 Secale cereale
CCCCGAGCTCCACCGCGAGGCCCACTTCTCCGCCTCCCGGCCTCCCGCAGGACCACATCCCCGCCGGCCCAGCACCCCGACCGCAGCGGCCCGCCTCTCCGCTCCACCGCCTCCCGAGCCGTAGCCTTCGCCTCCTCCCGCTTCGGCGCCTAGGCAGATCCCGCCTCCCACCGCGAGCGCGAGGGCCGGCCCACTCCCATCGCACCGAGCCGGGCCTCGCTTCCTCCACCGCCGGCCCACTCCGCTTCAGCGCCCCGCGGGCCGACCGCACCCACTCCGCTCCGGGCTAGCCGCGCAAGCCGCTGGGCCGACTCCCCGCGCGAGGCCCGCTCCTGTTCATTCATGAGGTTGTTTTCCCCCTCTTTTTCTGCTAAGTCCCTGTGGATTAATTGCTGATGCATTATTCATACTGCTCTAACTTTGTGTGTGTTTGTCCGATTCGCGCAAATAGCATGTCCAGACGTTCGTGGTGATTAGCACTACGTTTTATCTTTTGGTGTCATGCATGTTAGAGATCATCTAGGTGCTTGTTTTTCTGTTGCAATAGTGCATCGTGATATAATTGCTGCTATGTGATGTTTTTATGCCATCTTTGCCATGTGATAACTTTTAGCTCGTTTGTCCGAATGATGCAAATGACATGTCCACGTGTTCGTCTTGCCATGCTCTACATGTTGTATGTGTTAGGTTGCATGATAGATTTATTCTTGCCATGTATATCATCGTTGCAAAGTGCCATGTGGCTGTGATGTTGTTTCACTTGTTATGAAATGCCATCTTGTTGAGCTCGTTGCTATCGTTGTGTTTATCTCCATGAAGCATGCTTGTGTGTTTCGGGATCACCATCATGTGTACTTTGATGAGGTGCTTACTACTTGCCATTTTTAGTTTCAAGGTGACTTAAACTTGCTCTTTTAGATGCCTTGATGAAACTGCTGTTTTAGGACTTAGTGGATTTTCACTAAGTCTGAAATCTGTAACGTTCCGATGCCATGTTCGTGTGATGTTCTAGGACAAACCATGATAGTTTTTGAGTGGATCTTGATTGTTCCTTGTAGTATATATTGTTGGCTTTCCATTCATGTTCTCACATGTTTATTTAAGTGGCTGTAGCATGTTTATCTTTTGCTCCAAAGTTTCAATAAAATTCTGCTGCCAGAATTTTATTGTCAAGTTCAATATGTCCAAGCTTATTGCTATTGATCCGTGGCTCTTTGGGGGTGCCTTTGGACTTATTTGCTGTAGGATATGTCTAGTTTATGTTCATGTCCTTTGCCATGATGTTTGAGTGATGTAGCTTAATTATTTTGTGCTCCGAAGTTGCTATGTTGCTATAATTTTCAGTTTTCGATCATTTCTTGTTTCGGGCATAACTTTTAGCCCGTAGCTCCGATTTCAGCGAGTCTTATATGAAACTTTATTGATTTTCTGTGTAGATTCATAATATCTTATTGTTATCATGTTTTGAGGTGTTTTACTTGAGTGCTATTTTCCGTGCTCCGTGTGCATCCTTAGTGCATCCATCATGCATCCATCTTTTTCGAGTGCGCATTGCATCTTGTTGATTGTGCCTTGTGTGATTGTATTGTTTAGAGCCGGAAGCTGAGACCGAGTACGAGTACGAGCACGAGGTTTCCAACGAGGTTGAGCACGAGGACCCTTCTTACGATCCGAACGACTTCTCTTCAGGCAAGATGACCGAACCCCGATAACATTACTATCTTTGCTTATTGCTAGTAGTTCCGCTCTATAGTTTTGCCTCGATGCCCATGTTCTTTCTTGTTAGCCTCCTACTTGTAACCATTGCCATGTTAACCACCCTACCTATGCAAACCGTTTCTTGGCTAAGTACGCTTCGCCCAGCCCTTCTTATAGCGTTGCTAGTTGCAGGTGAAGTTCGAAGATGCTTGCTTCATGTTGAAGTTTTGTTGGGTTATATCACACTATATAATTGCTAAATGAAATCATCTATATATTGGCAAGGGTGGAAGGCTAAGCCTTTTGCTTGGTGATTTGTTCCACTCATGCCGTTAGGAACCGTATAAACCGGTGTTATGTTCCTTGATTATGCGTTCCTAACACGGTTGGGGTGTATGGGACCCCCTCGATAAACCGCTAAGTGCTAAGTCTTTTCCAGCAAGTCCCAACATTGGTACTATTTTCCTAATAAAAAACTAAACTTGCATAGGGAGTTATAAACCCTTTTTCTTAATCAACAACCCCGGGCCAGTGCTCCACATGAGTGTTGGTCCGAAACAGGGGTCCTGCAGGGCCACCTTGGGGCAACCCGAGGTATCTGGCATACACCTGTAGCATCACCCATCCGGTCGTGTCCTGAGACTTAGATACGCGCGGCTACTATCAGGGTGTCGACACGCTGGGAGGATTTGCTGGATTAGCCTTACCTTAGTTCGGTATATCTTGAGCACGGGATTCCGAGAATACTCGGGTCTTCCCACTTTGGAGTTGCGACTCCGCGGATCGTGGGCTTGTAATGGGTCAAGTTGGAACACCCCTGCAGGGTTATGAACTTTCGAAAGCCGTGCCCGCGGTTATGTGGCAGATGGGAGCTTGTTAATATCCGGTTGTAGATAACTCGACACAATGTTTCTAATACACTACCAGCGTGTGTTCCGTGACCGTCAATTTCCGAATAGGGATTCGGGAGTTGAACACGGAGGGGTTATGTTTGTTGAGCTTGTAGCTAGGATCACTTCGTGATCACTTCTCGACCGAGGTTTTCTCTTCTCGATCTCTTACACATAAGCTAGTTGCTAGTTGCTGTTGCACACACTTACTCTTTTCTTCAGCCTTATCCTCTCCCAAGGCTTAAATAGTTTTGTTACGAGGGAACGGGATTGATGAGTCCTCTGTGGCTCACAGTTACTTCACCACACCAGATGCAGGTCCAGTTGTGAGCTATCCAGGTGATGGCACCGAGCTGGACTGGGAGTACGACGAGGAGCGTAGTCGATACTATGTTCGTTATCCGGATGATCAGTAGTGGAGACTTCTACTAGGATTCGATCCGACATGTGGATGTTATAAGTTTGGTATCTTGACATTTGGATTTTGCCCTTAGAGGGTTGTGATATTCTTAATGTATGATGTTTGAGACTTGTATTGTATTTGTGTGACGTGGCGAGTGTAAGCCAACTATTTATGTTTACAATCCCCTCTTTTACATGAGATGTGCAAAGATTACCAAACTTGAGATCATTCTAGGATGGACTTATACCTTTAAGTCGTGCCTCGACACGAAGGAGGTATAGTTCCATCCTGGGCATTACACTGGGCTGGCGGGGCGAGGCGGGGCTGACGGGCTGGTCGGGTCGGCTTATAAAGCCAAGAGACCCGATCATATACGAGTCTAAGTCGGTTCGCCTTTTTTTTAATAAAGTCCTGGCGCAGAAAAACTAACGTAAGAAATACTAAACTGACTCCAAAAATCCCGAAATAAATTTTCACCGTCCTCTAATAATATTTACGACAAAGTGAACATTTTTCTCGGACCTAAGTGCAATTTTGAAAAACTCGCATTTTTCCTATGCAAATAAAATCGCAAATAAATCCCGAAAAATACCAAAAGTGATTTTAATATTTTTCCTCCAATATTTCTGTTATTTTGGAGAATTCATATTATCTCCGCTCATATTTTGTATTTAGAAATATTTTTAGGAGAGAAAAATAATTAGAATCACACTGTCCTCGTACCGGTATTCGAGCGAACTCAAATATGAAAACGGTAAAATTCCCAACTCTCTCCGTAGGTCCTTGAGTTGCTTAGAATTTCGAGGAACGCCACAAACAAAAATGCAAAGAAACATGAAATGCAATATGATCTATGTATAACATTCCAAATTGAAAATTTGGGATGTTACAAACCTTACCCCCCCCCCCCTTAGAATGAATCTCGCCCTCGAGATTCGACTTGGCTAGAGAACAGGTGTGGGTGGTCCTTGCGTAGATCATCTTCTCGTTCCTAGGTGGCTTCTTCCTCGGTGTGGTGACTCCACTGAACTTTGCAAAACTTGATAACCTTACTGCGGGTGACTCTGCTCAAAAATTCGAGTATCTTAACAGGCTTCTCCTCGTAGGTCAGATCACTGTCCAACTGAATTGCTTCCAGGGGTACCGTGTCTCTAAGCGGTATATCGGCCATCTCCGCATGGCACTTCTTAAGCTGTGAAACGTGAAACACGTCATGCACTCCTGACAATCCTTCGGGCAATTCCAGCTTATAGGCAACCTCTCCCATGCGTTCCAAAACACGGTAAGGTCCCACAAATCTCGGGGCTAACTTCCCATTAACTCCGAAACGTTTAACTCCTCGCAGAGGCGATACTCTCAAGTACGCTATGTCTCTGATCTCATAGGCTATCTCCTTGCGCTTCGAGTCTGCATAACTCTTCTGCCTGGACTGAGCTACCTTCAGTCTATCTCGGATCAACTTCACCTTCTCCTCAGACTCTTTGATTAAGTCTGGTCCAAACAACTGTCGGTCTCCAACTTCATCCCACATTAACGATGTTCGGCATCTCCTTCCATACAATGCCTCGAACGGTGCCATCTTCAAACTGTCTTGGTAACTGTTGTTGTATGAGAACTCCGCGTAGGGCAAATTGTCATCCCAACTAGATCCATAATCTAATGCACAGGCTCTCAGCATATCTTCCAAAATCTGATTGACTCTCTCCGTATGTCCATCTGACTGCGGGTGAAAAGTTGTGCTAAACTCTAGTCTGGTAGCTAAGGTTTCATGTAACTGATTCCAGAACTTTGAGGTAAACTGGGTTCCTCTATCTGATACGATGCTCCTCGGAACTCCATGCAGACATACAATTCTGGTCATGTATATCTTTGCCAACTTTGCACTGGTATATGTGGTTTTCACAGGGATAAAGTGGGCTACCTTTGTTAATCGGTCCACTACTACCCAGATTGAATCGTATCCTGCTTTGGTCCTGGGCAATCCGGTGATAAAATCCATGCCAAGCTTCTCCCACTTCCATTCGGGTATCGGCATAGGTTGTAACAATCCTGCTGGCTTCTGATGTTCTGCCTTTACTCTCTAACATGCATCACAAACTGCTACATACTCCGCGATATCTTTGTTCATACCGGTCCACCAGAAAATGTCCTTCAAATCCAAATACATCTTAGTATTTCCTGGGTGAATCGAGTATGGTGAATCATGGGCCTCCTGTAGAATCAACTTCCTGATCTCCGGGTCATTAGGCACATAAACGCGGTCCTCAAACCATAAGGTGTCGTGTTCATCCTCACGAAATCATTTAGCTCTTCCTTCGCTCATCCTCTCCTTTATAGTGACAACCTCCTTGTCAGTTTTCTGAGCTTCTCTGATTTTATCCATCAGGGTAGACTGGATTTCTAGTGTTGCTACATAGCCTCTCGGAACTATCTCCAAACGTAGTTCTCGTAAGTCCTCGGCTAACTCCTTTGGAAAATCCTCCGTCATTAGGGTATTGACATGGCTCTTACGGCTTAGAGCATCGGCTACTATGTTAGCCTTTCCGGGATGATAATGCAATCTCTTGTCGTAATCCTTAATGAGTTCCAGCCATCTCCTTTGCCTAAGATTCAGCTCCTTCTTAGTGAATATATACTTCAAACTCTTGTGATCTGTACATACTTCACAATGGTTTCCAATAAGAGAATGTCTCCACATCTTCAATGCATGCACTACGGCTGCTTACTCCAAATCGTGAGTGGCATAGTTCAACTCATGAGGTTTCAGTTGTCATGAAGCATACGAAACAACTCTTCCTTCCTGCATAAGAACTGCTCCAAGTCCTCGACGTGAAGCGTCGCAGTACACCTCATAATCCTTATGTTGATCTGGCAGAATCAACACAGGGGATGAGACCAATCTTTTCTTTAATTACTGGAAACTGGCCTCACATTCTTCTGTCCAACTGAACTTGGTGTCCTTCTTTAACAACTCCGTCATTGGCTTTGCAATCCTCGAGAAATGCTCAATAAATCTCCGGTAGTATCCTGCAAGTCCAAGAAAACTCCGGATCTCTCCAACTGTTGTTGGTGCTTCCCAATGGGTCACAGTGTCCACCTTAGCGGGATCTACTGCTATTCCTTCTCCATATATAACGTGTCCGAGAAATCCGACTTCCTTCAACCAAAACTCGCATTTGCTAAACTTGGCATATAACTGATGTTCTATGAGCTTCTCCAATACCAAATGCAAATGCTCTGCATGCTCCTCTTCATCCTTCGAGAAGATCAATATATCATTTATGAACACTACGACGAACTTATCCAAATACTCCATAAACACTCTGTTCATCAGGTTCATAAAGTATGTCGGTGCGTTAGTCAGACCAAAAGACATAAAGGTATACTCGTACAACCCGTACCTGGTGGTAAAGGTCGTCTTAGGTATATCCTGCTCTCGGATCTTCAATTGGTGGTACCCTGATCGCAGATCGATCTTGGAAAATATCTTAGCTCCTTGCAATCTATCGAATAGATCATTGATCATCGGCAATGGGTACTTGTTCTTGATCGTTATTTCGTTCAGTCCTCGGTAATCAACAACCATTCTTAACGATCCATCCTTCTTCTCCACTAAAAGTACTGGCGAACCCCAAGGCGAAGAACTTGGGCGTATGAATCCTTTATCTAGTAACTCCTTAATCTGTTTCTTTATCTCCTCCAAATCCTTTGCGGGCATCCTATATGGTCTCTTAGAAATTGGCCCGGTGCCTGGCAAGATTTCAATCAAAAACTCTATATCTCTATCCGGTGGCATGCCAGGTAACTCCTCTGGAAACACATCCGGATAATCCTTCACTACTGGCACTTCCTCCTGAACAACTCTCGTGAGAGAATGTACTTGAGTCCTTATTGGCGAATGCCTAGATACATACTTAATCCTTTTTCCCTCCGGGGTGGTGAGCAAAATTGACTTACTGGCACAGTCAATATTACCTCCATACTTCGATAGCCAATCCATACCTAATATCACATCTAATCCTTGTGACTCCAGAACTATTAGGTCAGAGGGGAAAGTATGGCGTCCTATGATCAATGGCGTCTGAAAACATCCTTGGTGTGCCATATAATCTGCTACAGGTGAACTTACTAACATGGGGGTCTTAAGAACTCGTGTGGACATCCTATGTCTATTTACGAATCCCCTTGAAATATATGAATGCGATGCACCAGTATCGAAAAGAACTATTGCAGTAAATGTCTTAACCAAAAACTTACCGACAACAGCATCTGGTTGCTCTTCTACCTCCTCCACAGTCACGTGGTTCACTTGTCCTTTGTTGAACGGGTTGGGCTTCTTTGCGGCGCTTCCATTGCCGTTCCCATTCTTAGCTTATGGGCATTCATTGGCATAATGTCCATTCTTCCCGCACTTGTAACAAGTGACATGGCTGAAATCCCTCTTGGTGGGTGTGGACGGTGTAGGGCGGCTCTGGTTACCATTTGCTCCATTCCCATTTCCATATCCATTCTTGGTGCCATTGTGATTGTGCGAGCTACCTCCTCCATGGGTATGCTGAAACTGTCCTACCATTTTAGGGGTAAAACGGGGCTTCTGCTGAGCTCCAGAGTTATACTTTCCTTGCCCATACTTCCTTTTGCGACATTCAATCTGTTGATGCTTCCTTTCAATCATTAGGGCGCGATCAACCAGCTCCTGGTAGTTACTGAAAGTTGCAACCATCAATTGTACACTCATCTCATCATTCAGCCCTTCCATGAATCTCTCCTGCTTAGCGGCATCTATGGCCACATCATCTGGGGCATAACGAGATAGGGTACTAAACTCATCCACGTACTGGGCCACAATACGGTTGCCCTGGCGCAAATTGCGAAACTCCTGCTTCTTCATACTCATAGCTCCAGTTGAGACATGGGCGGTACGAAAAGCTTGCTGGAACTGATCCCAAGTCACATTGGCTACGGGATAAGTGGCTGTGTAATTCTCCCACCATGCTGCGGCTGGTCCAGACAACTGGTGTGCGGCAAATCGCACCTTCTCAGCATCTGAGCAATTTGCGGTGGTCAAATCCCTTCCAATCTTGCGTAGCCAGTCATCAGCCACAATTGGTTCGATGCTGCTAGCAAACACGGGTGGTTGCAACCTTAAGAAACGTGTCAGGTTGTCCACGGGTGGTGGTGGTGGAGGGTTGTTGTTGTTCTGGTTGTTCTGAGTGTTCTGGACAAGAAGTTGCATCAGGGTGTTCTGCTGCTGGATCAACTGGGTGAGCTCAGGGGGAAACTCAAATTCACGTCTTGGAGGCATCTGATGGGTGTAGAGGGAAGAGATTAGAATAGAAAAGAGGTCTAAGGGAAAATCACTACCCATATGCACATGAGGCAAACACACAATCATATCACACCAATCAATTTCAAGCAAGATCTTGTAAATCTAACTAACGTTACAAAAGTGTTCTAAAACTAATATTTGGAGGTAAACTACTAGTCACAGGGTGGTCATCTAAAAATATTGATCGGCAGAGGATTCCATAATATCTGCTCCAGCTTCATCTTCATAGTCTTCGTCCTTCCTATCCTCAGCTTCCGAATCTGTGTCATCTATGATGATATAGTCTTCCGGTGGAATCTCCTTGGGTTCTTTTTCCTCGTCTTCTTCTCCCATGAGTATCCCTAACTTCCGTGTCAAGTCATCATTCTTCTCCACAAGTATTAGCATCTCCTCCTCATATCTGTCGCGTGTAGACTTGAGTTCTTCCTCTAGCTCCAAATTCCTATTTAGGGCTTTCTTCAAATCCATCATCCCTACACACATATGATGCTCCTGGCGATGAATGTGGTGGTTCAACTCCTGGATGAATGCTGCAATGGATCTATCCTTCCGGGTGCTGATCATATCCCAATTCTCATCTCGGCGTCCACAAATTTGGTAGATGGTGTCCTTTACCTCCTGCTTGTAGACTTCTCCAATCCTTCCCATAGCAATGTGGGCTGCCATGGTCCGGCCTAGGTTCCATGTAGGCGCATTAAAAGAAAATGCTATGAGTGAGGTGACGGGCGCGAACGTCCTTCCTGGAACTTGGGCTTGAATCAACCAACACTCCTCCTCAGGTAGAGTGGCATTGTAGGTTTCGGTGAAACTTGGTAGTCCAATGTTTAGATATCTGGTGACTTCCTTCAGGTGTCGTCCAAATGGTGTATCATCATCCGGTTGCATGAACTTGTTCTTTGCATCCACCATCCTAAAAGAGTAGAAAAGATGAGGAGTCAGAAAAGAAAAGAGTGAATAGTGCTCTAGGGCTTTTAGCTTAGTGGTCGTGTCCTACAGTCAGCGTGTGCTTTGATACCATCTTGTAGTGACCAGACCTCAAACAGTCTGATCTCTGTGCATCAGTGTCATCCCTGGATCAGTAATGCTGACACGCACAGTACTTGAAGGATTTATAATAGAGTAGCAATCACACACTTATTACATCGATAGTCCAACTATGGACTTATTACAATAAATATGGCTGAAGGCCATCTAACACGATAACAGTGGAAGGCTTGGAAGATAAGTGAGTCCATCAACTCCAACGGCATCACTGAGTATAGAACCACGACCTAAAAGGCACCTTACTCGTCGTCTGAAAAGTCTGCAACATGAAACGTTGCAGCCCAAAAACGGGTCAGCACATGGAATATGCTGGCAAGGTAACACAAGAGAATGCAATGAAAGTAAAGCTATACTATATGCATATTTGGCTGGTGGAAAGCTCTATGGTTAAGTTTTTGCGTAAAGCCAATTTTCCCCTACTTCAAAGGAATAGATTTTAATTAACTATCATGGTAGTTGAAACACCGTTGAGAAGATAGACATCCTCTCAACCCCAATTAAAAATAATCATTAAACCCAACAATATTAATTAAAGTAACATGATGAGATTCACATGATAATCCAAGTACTAGATACTCAAGACGTCCGTAACCGGGGACACGGCTAATCATGATCAGTTTGTACACTCTGCAGAGGTTTGTGCACTTTTCCCCACAAGACTCAACCGCCTCCGTTTGGTTTCTCGCACTTCATGGTGTTTGAGAGACGGATGACCGAGACACAGTCTTTCCGAAGAGGTCCCCTTAACCAGATAGATAGGCCGGTACACCTACAAACCCACTACATCTGCTAGCTCATCATGGAAAGGTTTCCCACAACTTACTCAACTATGCCAGAGCCCATATTGGCATGTGGCTGCACACGGAAGTTTCTAGTATGAAAAATCTCATGATCCCTTTGAGCCTGGGTTGCGGTCCAAAAGAAAAACAGTCAATCACTGGAATACCAGATGCCTCAATCCACCCAGATGTGTGTTAAAGTTGCCACCTTAAGTTGAACCATTAATTAACAAACTCACATCTGTCATGGATACACTCACCCAGTCCACGTCTACGACCATAGCATGTCCTAACAGCAAACGTAGAAGTAACTCCCAAAGGTTTGAATGTAATGCAGGTAATAGGTACTACCTCAATCTACTTCCCAGTCCCACAAGTTAATTGATCCTACTCATGCAATGTGTGAGGGTTGGACTAATGCAACGAAAACTGGGTAATTGGAAAGCATGATCAAAGTGTTACTTGCCTTGCTGATGATCCGCAAAACCTAGAGACTCAAAGTAGCAAGCGGCGCACTCCGGATACTCTATCGCAAACAAACAAACACACAATAAGTACTTAACTAATGCACGGGTAAAACACAAATAAGAGATCTATCTAGAAAGTTCAACTTAAGAACTCCGGTTTGCAAAAAGAATCAACTCGAAAGAAGCAACGAAACTCAAACTGCAAAAGAAACAAGCTACGGTTTGCTAATTGGCCTAAAGTCAAATTTTACAGTAGTAAAAACTTTGTTCAAGTTGGTTAAACGTAAAGAGGGCATCGAGACGAAGATCTGGGATTTTGAATCACCTGATTCCGACTCTCGAGCGAAAAGAAAAACGAAAAACAAGATCAGGGCAGAAATCGCGATCGGAATAATCGCGGATAAATACCCCGAAAAAGAAAACGGACGAACAGGCTAACGAACGAACGTTCGCTGTCTGTGGCTAACTGACGAAAACCGTTTGTTAAAACGAACGTACGGACGAACGTCCGCTAAATAACTAAACCGACGAAAAACCGAACCGATCTAATCTAATAAAAAAACAGATCTACGGTTTTACTAAACCGATCGGTTCAAAAAAACGATATATACCTCGACGACGAACTCCGGCGAATGGCGGTCCGGCGGCGGGGTGGTCCGGCGGGGCGAGGCGGGCGGCGCGGCAGTGGGTTGCGGGGCGGCGGCGGCGCAGTGGTGCGGCGGCGGCACGCGGCGGCGGCGACGGCGGCGGCACGCGGCGGCGGCGGCGCGAAGTGGCGGCGGGGCGGGTGCTAGGGCAGGGGCGGCGGCTGGGCTGGCGGGGCGAGGCGGGGCTGGTCGGGCCGGCTTATAAAGCCCACGGACACGATCCTATACGAGTCTAAGTCGGTTCCCCTTTTTTTTTAATAGAGTCCTGGCGCAGAAAAACTAACGAAAGAAATACTAAACGGACTCCAAAAATCCCGAAATAAATTTTCACCGTCCTCTAATAATATTTAGGACAAAGTGAACATTTTTCCCGGACCTAAGTGCAATTTTTAAAAAACGCGCATTTTTCCTATGCAAATAAAATGGCAAATAAATCCAGAAAAATACCAAAAGTGATTTTAATATTTATTTTCTTCAATATTTCTGTTATTTTGGAGAAGTCATATTATCTCCGCTCATATTTTGTATTTAGAAATATTTTTAGGAGAGAAAAATAATTAGAATCACACTGTCCTCGTACCGGTATTCGAGCGAACTCAAGTATGAAAACGGTAAAATTCCCAACTCTCTCCGTAGGTCCTTGAGTTGCTTAGAATTTCGAGGAACGCCACAAACAAAAATGCAAAGAAACATGAATATGATCTATGTATAACATCCCAAATTGAAAATTTGGGATGTTACAAGAAGGTTCGCAGCGACAACGGAACGGAGTTCAAGAACGCAAATGTGGATACCTTTCTTGACAAAGAAGAGATTTCACATGAGTTCTCAGCTACGTACACGCCTCAACAAAGTGGAGTTGTTGAGAGGAAGAACCGGACACTCATCGAAATGGCAAGAATGATGCTTGACGAATACAAGACGCCAAGACACTTTTGGGCGGAAGCGGTTGAGACAGCTTGTCATGCAACAAATCGCTTGTACCTTCACAAGCTTCTCGGCAAGACGGCATACGAACTTCTCACCAGTAACAAACCCCAAGTTGGATACTTTCGAGTATTCGGCTCAAAGTGCTACATTCTTGATAAGCATCGTAGTTCTAAATTTGCTCCTCAATCTCATGAAGGTTTCCTACTTGGTTATGGCTCGAACTCTCACACTTACCGTGTCTGCAACAATTTCACCCAAAAGGTTGAAGAGACGGTAGATGTGAAGTTTGATGAATCTAACGGCTCGCAAGTAGATCAATTGCCAATTGATGTAGGAGATAAATATCCATTGTAAGCAATTCAAGACTTGTCTATTGGCAAGATCCGTCCAACGGAGGTGAAAGAGAGTACTTCGTCCGTCCATGTGGAAGCTCCTACCTCACGACAAGGTGAACCTCAAGTTGACTTGGAGGCATCCACAAGTGGGACACGCCATGACGAAGGAAACGAGAATGTGCATCAAGATGAACCTCGTCGAGCTCCTTCTCCACCTCCACAAGGGGACAACAAAACCAACAACAATGAAGAAGGACAAGAAGAAGATGATGATGATTAAGAGGATGTTCCACCCCGACCCAAGCAAAAGCTTTCACGAGTTAGAGCAAGAATTGCTAGAGATCATCCCGTAGATCAAATCTACAATGATATCCAAACCGGGAGAATCACTCACTCTAAACCCCGCCTAGCTAACTTTTGTGAACATTACTCTTTCATATCTAACCTTGAACCTGTGAAGGTTGAAGATGCTCTTGATGATCCAGATTGGGTGAACGCCATGCACGAAGAGTTACACAACTTCGAGTGAAATCAAGTGTGGACATTGGTCGAAAAGCCCAACAACAACCACAACATCATTGGTACCAAATGGGTGTTTCACAACAAGCAAGACGAAGATGGTCAAGTCGTCCGCAACAAAGAACATCTTGTCGCCCAAGGCTACACTCAAGTTGAAGGTATGGACTACGGTGAGACATACGCTCTCGTTGCTAGACTTGAATCCATTCGCATCTTGCTTGCCTATGTTAATCACCATGATATCACCTTGTACCAAATGGACATTAAAAGTGCTTTTCTCAACGGTGAAATTGAGGAGGAAGTTTATGTTAAACAACCTCCCGGCTTTGTTAATCCCAAGAGACCCGATCATGTTTACAAACTACACAAAGCCCTCTATGGTCTTAAACAAGCTCCTATAGCTTGGTATAAATGCTTGACCAAGTTCCTAATTGAAAAAGGCTTTGAAATTAGAAAAATAGACTCCACTCTTTTTACTAAAAGGGTTAATGGTGAATTATTTGTATGCCAAATCTATGTTGATGATATTATATTTGGTTCTACTAATCCTCATTTTAGTGAAAGGTTTGGAAAGCTAATGTCGGAAAAGTTTGAGATGTCTATGATGAGTGAACTCAAATTCTTTCTTGGTTTGCAAATCAATCAAACTAAAGAGGGTACTTTTGTATCTCAAACAAAGTATACCAAGGACTTGTTCAAGAAGTTCAACATGCAAGAATGCAAAGGTATGACTACACCCATGCCTACTAGTGGACATCTTGACTTGACTAAGGATGGCGAACCAGTTGATCAAAAGGTTTACCGCTCTATGATTGGTTCATTGTTATATTTATGTGCCTCCCGTCCCAATATTATGCTAAGTGTGTGCATGTGTGAATGATACCAAGAGTTCCTAAAGAATGTCATCTTAAGGCCGTGAAAAGGATAGTGAGATACCTAATACATACAACAAATTTTGGCATTTGGTATCCTAAGAGGTCTTCCTTTGATCTTGTTGGCTACTCCGACTCGGACTATGCCGGTGACAAGGTTGATCGAAAATCTACTTCAGGTACTTGTCAATTTCTTGGTAGATCTCTTGTGTCTTGGTCCTGCGGGAAACAAAACTCGATATCCTTATCCACCGCCGAAGCGGAATACATTGTCGCTGGTTCATGTTGTGCTCAATTTCTTTGTATGACTCAAACTCTTAAAGATTATGGGATATATGTGAAACATGTACCATTGCTTTGCGATAATGAAAGTGCTATTAAGATTGCTCATAATCATGTGCAACATTCTCGAACTAAGCATATTGAAGTTCATCATCATTTCATTCGAGATCATGTTGCTAAGGGTGATATCAATCTTAAACATGTTCGCACCGATAAGCAACTAGCAGATATATTTACTAAACCACTTGATGAGAAAGTGTTTTGCAGGTTGAGAGGTGAATTGAACATTATTGATGCCTCAAACTTGGAGTAGGAACTCCATTTGGATACATGCAAGGCATAAGCCTTTGACTAATCCTTGACTTTCTCTCTTATGATCATATGTCTCGGACATATTTGTACCCTTGCATGCTATCTAACTCTTGTAGGCGCTTGGATGAATCTAAATCCATGAGATTGCAACTCACTCATATCTTGAGCAATATCTATATCACCAAGTCTCTACACCGTGGTGGATGAACACAAGAAAGCATGAAACTCTTCAACATATCCTTTGACAATTTCTATATCAAATTTCTTTTGGTATCAAGTTTTCATGATTGTCATTTTGGATACACAAGTGCTCTTCCTTGCAAGACTGACTCATGTAGGTAGATGAACTCAACCTACAAGTGGTGCTCCCAACTCTTGATGAGCTACATCAACCTTGAGCACCCACACAAGTTCAACTACATGGCCAAGATCAACACCACCACCCAAGGTATGTCATTCCATCTTAGAGAAGCTTTACCACAAGTCATGGGTCAAAGCAGCTCAACAAGATGTGAATACATGAAAATGCTTAAACGAGAAGTGGCAACCCCATTTTGAGCTTAAACGATGAGTATGACCTATCATCAAGTCTCTTCACTTGACTCCTAAGTCAATATACTCTAACATAGGTGACTTTGTCACCGACCAATTCTAGATGAAGTTCTCTAAGTATTTCTTTATGCTCTTGCATTTTGTTCCCTTTTCTTATAAAAAAATTCATCTAGATTTTATTTTCTCTATTTTTCCTTGGCATTTTCCAGCATCCAATTCATTTCAAATCTTTCAGTTAATTCCTTACAAATCCTTGTGAGATCTTATTTGCCTAGAGAGATGAGATGAAAAAAAATTCTCTCAGTGTTGAACTCAGACCCACCTATTTACCTCTTTCGGTTGAACCGAACCATCTCGGTGTCACTGAAGAAGACTACTCGGTGCTACCGGCTGCAATACTAAGGAGACAATTTGTCATTTGCATCCTGCATATATGTTCCAGCTCCACTCAATGATACTTGTCCTCTACCAGCATCACATTTTTATACAGCTCTGCTCTGTGACTCAAGGACCAAACGTATTTTGACTCACACTCCAGAAGATCCCTTCTTGGAAATTGATGTCAAAGGGGGAGAGAGAAAGGTCAAAGCTTAAGGGAGAAAAATCACTTGCCCCAGATGCCTGGTGTTCTAGAGGAGAGTAGTTACATGTCTTTAAGAGGGGAAAGACATGTCTATGATTATTGATCTGATCTATTTTGCTCTGATTATGTTTCCCTTCTTTCTTCCATTATCCAATATAAGATTCAGGGGGAGAAAGACTGTTAGGGAAGGAAGTCCTTGAATTCTTTGCATATATCTTACCTTTGGGAACATGTATGTATTCAAGAGTATCTAGTACTCACTCTCTACATGTTATCATAATATTGGTACTCTTGTGGTTTTGTTGTTGCTCTGTCTAGTAGATGTACCTGTGTTATCTAACCTTGTTTACTCAGGTTCATCCCTTCATAAGCCAGCTCAAGATCACAAGGTAAGTATATACATCACACTCATGTGCATGAAGATTTCTTGCTAATGTACATATTGTTTGCAAGAAGGAATCATGAACATGAGGATACACTTCATATATTCATATAATTTGCTCTGATGCATATAGCCAAGATACATGTAACTCATTGCTTGCTCTGTCATGCCTATGCTTTCACATGTTCTTATATTCCATATTCACTTGATTGCATACATGTAGGTGGAGCCTATGCATGTTACATGTTCTTCCAAAGCTTTACGTGTTATTCTTCATATCTTTATCTGAAGCTTTGATGTATGTTGTCATCAATTACCAAAAAGGGGGGAGATCGAAAGCACAAGTGCTCCCTGGGTGATTTTGATAATTAATGTCAACATATCTCTTGTTGGACTAATGTTTTCATCTAGTACATTTCAGACAAGTTCAACAAATGGAGTGGCATGGACTAGAGGATGTGGAAACCCTTCAAAATGCTAAGGACGAAGGATTGGCTCAAGCTCAAGACTCTACATTTTCCTTTTTAGTGATCCAAGATCACATTGAGTCCATAGGAAAGCCAATACTATTAAAAGGGGATGAGGTGTTGCATAATGGTTTGCTTGCTCAAAATGCTTAGTGATATGCTCCAAAACCCTCAACCATTTTCCCACATCCACATATGTCCCAAACCAAAAGTCAAACTCGGCCACATCGAAAACATCTATCTGGCGCCACCGAGTTCATTTGACATAGCCACTACCAAAAACCCTAATCATTTCGGTCTCACCGAGATGGGATTGCAAACTCTCCATTGCCTGTTGCAATATTATCGGTCTAACTGAGATGTGTAATCGGTCCCACTGAGTTTGTAATGCAAACTCTCTGTTGCCTCTTCGTAACATTTCGGTCTCACCGAAATGAGCGAATCGGTCCCACTGAGTTTGCCTAACCAACTCTCTGTGTGCTCATTACCAAAATCGGTCTCACCGAGTTTGTGTAATTGGTCCCACCGAGATTACATTATGCCCTAACCCTAATGAAATCGGTCCCACCAAGTTGATCATATCGGTCCCACCGAAATACCTAACAGTCACATTATGAACTAAATCAATCTGACCGAGTTCTCTGAATTGGTCCCACCGAGTTTGGTAAATTGTGTGTAACAGTTAGATTTTGTCTCGAGGTTATATATACCCCTCCACCCGCTAGTGAGGCAAGTCCTTCGTGGGCGATGGCCATGGTGGGATAGACAAGGTTGCTTCTTCGTGGACCCTTTGTGGGTGGAGCCCTTCGTGAACTTGCGCAGCCGTTACCCTTCGTGGGGTGAAGTCTCCATCAACTTGGATGTACGATAGCACCACCTATCGGAACCAAGACAAAAAACATCGTTGTCTTCACTTGCATTTGCTCCCTCCAAACTCCTCCCTTTATCTTCATACGCAATTGTCTTACTTTCCGCTGCTACACTCTTAGAATTGCATGTGTAGATTGATTGCTTGACCTGTGCTAAGTTGCTAAAACCTGCCAAGAACTAAAATTGGGAAAAGGCTAGTTTTTGCTTTAGTCAAGTGGTCAAAGTTGCATGCTTTACTTCGGATTACCTATATACTCTTGTCATGCATGCTTGTTGTGTATTGTGAAAGTTAAACATGTGCTAAATCTCCATTCTAATATTAAGCATGTTAAAAGCTGCCACTTTTCTTGCTAAAGTCTATTCACCCCCCCCCCTCTAGACACATACTCTTCTCGATCCTTTCACTCGGCGACTGCGCTACTTGACAGGTCCCTGCATGCATGGCAGATCATCATTACCTGCAATTACGGAGGCCGGCAGTTGGCCTTCTCCTGGCTATAAATAAGGCAGCGAGCGGAGCCCCCGCTGCCCGTCTTCTTCCTTCGTTCCTCTCGCCTCTTCTTCTTCCTTGCCCTATGCTCGGCCGAGCTGCTCATGGCACCGATCCGATGATTTTTCGCCGCTTAGAAGGGAAGATTCCTCGCGAGGAGCCAGAGGTACTACCTCCAAAGAAAATACCACTTCATCCTCATGGCGCCGCCATGAGACTAGGGATGGCAATGGGTAGGGTATGGGCGGGTACGACACTTTTCTACCCCAAACCCATATCCAATTTTTTTTCTATACCCACCCACTTCACTACCCATGGACGTAAATTGGTATCTATGTCCATACCCATCAGGTATCCTATACCCAATGGGTATCCGGTGGGTACAATATATGTCATTAACATGACAAAAGTAAGATGAGAAAAAGGTCGAAATTCAAGTACCCATCTGGTGGGTACAATATATAGCCTTGGTTGGGGATAAATCGACGAGGATTTAGTAACTCGGCTCTTGATTGCTTCATCTTTCAAGGTTAAGGAAAAGCAGAGAAGATAACTACCGTAGGTATACGAGGGGTCTGGGGCGATGGCCAGCTATGGGCATGTGGTCCGTGGGCTAGTTAAGAACTCAAGATAATTATTTATTCACATATTATAGGTTTTAACTTATTTATTAATTTTTTGGGTATCCATTGGGTTACCCATGGGTATAATTTCATACCCATACCCTACCCATGCATTTTGCGGGTATGGATACCCATACCCATGGGTATGAAGTGGTAGAAAGTCTCACCCATGCCCACTATTTTCGAGTAGGGTACCCGCGTGTACCCATACCCATGGGCAAAACTGCCATCCCTACATGAGACCGGAAGTGACGAGGCCTTGTCACAAGCGGCCTCCCCCTGGCTATCCGTTGCCCCTTTACGCTAGGGCACCGGGCCATGGTGAGGGAGTTGGCGCCCAGCGTCGCCCGCGCCATGGTCGCACCGACCGTGCTGTAGTGGTGCGCGCCGCCGTCCAGCGAGCACACGCTAGAGGCTCTTCGCATGAGTTCATGGTATGGGCGGCGATGCCTCCTAGATCCTGGATACGCTTCCTGCCATTCTTCGCCGCGGAGATGCCACCGAGGGGGGCGCTCGAGCTGTGGTTGCGGCACGCCGAGTGCCGACCCCAGCGATGAGGGCAGAGGTGGAAGTCGTCTCCCCGGGCAAGGTCTTCATGACTCGCGGATGGGGCCAGGTCGCCCAAGCTTGCGGTGTAACACCCCAAATGTAATACTTCCGTATATGGCAATACAAACATTTACCATTTGATCCTTGTCCTTTTTCCTTGGGGGTTCTTTATCAATTATGCAATGTCATTACTTTGTCATGTTTTTCTTTCTTTAAGCATTCATGCATTTGCTTCATCACCATCATTTGCATCATGGTCATCATATGGCATTTAATTTTTTTCTTTGTGCATTCTCATCCTTGGTATGTCAAGTGTGTTCCTCTTGATCTTGCCAGAGTGATTTGATGCAAGTTCATGCCATTCCTTAAACCCTTCCAATTTGCACCACTTCCCCCTCCTTTCTTTCCCTTTCTTTAATTTTTGCAAGTGGCTTTTACCCTCTTCTTTAAATGTTCATCTCCTCCCAACTTCTTTGGTACCTTGTCCTAAGTCACCTTGCAAAACCTCACCCTATTTGGAAATGTTTTGGTCAGGTTCAAAAATGACAGAAGTTTGAACCATATTCAAACTTGTTTTATTTTTCTACCTCTAAAAATGTCCAACTCATTTTTATAAAATAGGGCATAATTCCAGGAGCTTGAGAATATTTGTATTTCCTCCTAATTGCTTTTCTTTTGACCTAGGCTTTTCTTTTGTTTTTTTTCCTAAAGAAAATGGAAAAAGAAAAGCAGCTGCTGCCAGCAGTGCAGCCCAGGCGCAGCCACAACAACCTGGGCCTCAACTACCCAGGCCGGCCCAGCTAACCAGCCACAGCAGCCCGCGCCAGCAGCCCACAACGTCCCTCTCCCCTTTTCTCACCCACGCACACACTCGCCCCCTCTGCTTCGCCTCCACGTGGACGAGTCGGGCCCGCACGTCAGCGACTGCGAGTGCACCCGCACCCACCTTTCTTCCTCCTCACGTTCGCGCTATGGGGACCACGAGCACGGGCGCGTCGCCATCCGTCCCGTCGCCTCGGCCCCCCTCTTAAGCCACCCTGGTGTCCACCAGCTCCCCTAGGGTTCCTCTTCCTCCTCCCCGCCGCCAGGTGAGGTTAGAGCCACCAGATCCGCCGCGCCACCACCGTCCCGAGCGCATCTGAGCGCACAGCCTCGTCGCCGGTGTGCTCCCCGTCCTCCTCCGCCTCGCCAATCATGTCAGTCATCTTCCCCGACGTCATCTACATCCTCTACGTCTGCTACATGAAGCTGAAGGCCACGGTTGCTTCTTCTTCTTCCTCGTCTTCAACTCCGACCGCCGCGGGTGTTCCATCGAGCTCGGCGTCGTCTCTGACCTCCTCCTGGCCAACCGATCACACCACCGTGTTCGTGGTGAGCCTCTGCTCCTCCCCATGCAGTTTTCCCCTTCGTTTGCGAGCTCTAGCCCCTAGTTCGTTGTGCGTCCGAACCCATCGCGGTCGGACCTCGTCGCCAACGAGTGCTCTGACCCCCTTAGCACCGTGGATTGCGCCCATCGTCTTTGCCTCGCCGCGTAGGTCCTGCTAGATGCCCCCGCTGCTCAGTTAGGCTCTGTTCAGGCCTCGTCGCAGCTTGTCTCCGCCGTTCTGTTTGCTGCTCGCCGGCGTCGTAGTAGTCGTCGTTAGGTGCAGCCAGCGCGTGTCGCATGTGCGGGACTCCTCCACGGACACATCGCATGCCTCTGCCGCCCTTGTTGGTCGCCGGAGCATCCGCAGCAGCCTCGTCGTCGTCTCTGCTTTGCCGGAGCGCGATGGTGTATCCTCTGCACTGAATATATTTCAGGTGCAGCTTCCCTTACTCTGTCCGACACACACACAGCAGCCCAGTGGTTTGAGCCTCTCGCTTGCAGCTCGCGGACCTAGGTTCGATTCCCCGTAGACCAGTTGATTTTGGCCCCTTTTTGCTTTTTCTGTCTCGCTGACAGAGGGGACCACCTAGCAGCCTCTCCACGCACGTACCCACTTCCACACACGCAGCCACCACATCAGCCCCCCCGGGACCCACTAGTCAGTGGCTATGGCTAGTCCAGGCCGGGTCTGTTTAGCTTTCTTTTCTTTTCTATTTTTGATTTAAATTCAGTTTATGCATTTCTTTTGCATATTTCTTATCTTGTCAAATATGCATCTGTTCAAAATACTTTTAATATGAAAACTACTTAGTTTTCAGTGTAGATTATTTATAAGCAAGTTGCTGCCATGTTAAAAACATTTAAAATGTTGTTTGATATTTATTTGTGTTTAAAAATGCTCAAACTTGTTTAATTCATAACTAAATAACCGTAGCTCCAAATTTTACAAACTTTATATGTATCTGGGGTGGAAAAATGTGTAGATTAAGATGGTATTGTTACTTTGCATGTTTAACAACTATAAAATATGGATACATCAGATTTGTCCTATATTGGTTTTTATGTACATGGGAGCTCCCGGAATTGTTGTTTGTTCCTTCCGGCCCATTTAAAATGCTTGCATGATGTTGTTATTCCTATTTGCACCCCTTGCCATGTTAAACAACTTTTATAACTTGTTGGGTGCTTGGATAATTCAACTACATAGCCATTTTTGTTACTATGCTTGTTCTTGTTTTCTTTTGCATGATGTGTCCCCTACATTTTTGTGTTCTTGCATATTGGCATGTCACATGTGCACTCCTCATGTTCCTTTGAGATGCATCATATCATGTCCATGCATATATGCATCATATATTGCATCATGTGTTTGAGCATTGCATGATGATTGATTGTACTTCCGGTGTTTGTATTGTTGTGTTGGTTAGAGCCCGGTGATGATTCGGGGTTCGAGGTTCCTATCAAGACTGAGTTTGAGGAGCAAGGTTACGATCCCTCTGTGGACTTAACAGGCAAGATGACCATTCCCTGATATCACCTCTATCTTTGCCTATGCTAGTTGTCTCGCTCTTTAGCTATGCCTCGATGCCTATTCCTATTTGTCAGCCTCCTATTGTTGCCATAAAACACTCTAACCACCTTCCCAGCAAACCATTGTTTGGCTAAGTACGCTTTTGCTCAGCCCCTCTTATAGCATTGTTAGTTGCAGGTGAAGTTGTTGAAGATTGCTCCATGTTTGGACTTGTTTTGGGATAACACAATATATATTTGTTTAAAATAATGCACCTATATATTTTGGTAATGGGTGGGAGGCTTGGCCTTCTGCTTGGTGTTTTGTTCCACTCATGCCACCTTAGGACCCGATAAATCGGTGTTATGTTCCTTGATTTTGCGTTCCTAACACGGTTGGGGTTTATGGGCCCCTTGATAATTTGCTTTGCTTAAAGCTTTTCCAGCAAGACACAACTTTGGTTTTACATTTTCCTAACAACTAAAAAAACTTGCATAGGGAGTTGCAAACCCGAGTTCTTAATCAACAAACCCGGGCCAGTGCTCCTCTTGAGTGTTGGTCCAAACTGGGGGTTATGCGGGGCCACCATGGGGAAACTTGAGGATTGGTTTTACTTGTAGGATCACCCATCCGGTCATGGCCTGAGACGAGGTACGCGCGGCTACTATCAGGGTGTCAGCATGCCGGGAGGTCTTGCTGGATTAGTTTTATCTTTGTCGAAATATCTTGAGCACGGGATTCCGAGAATACTCGGGTCTTCCCACTTTGGAGTTGCGACTCCGCAGATCGTGAGCTTGTGATGGGCTAAGTTGGGACACCCTGCAGGGTTTTGAACTTTCAAAAGTCGTGCCCGCGGTTATGTGGCAGATGGGAATTTGTTAATATCCGGTTATAGATAACTTGAGACCATGTCCTTAAGAATACACTACCTGTGTGAGTAACCGTGACGGTCTCTTTCCGAAGGGCTTCGGGAAGTGAACACGGTGGGGTTATGTATGAACGTGAGTAGCTAGGACCACTTCTTGATCAACTTGGCGACCGTTGGCACATATTCTCCTCTCGCTCTGAACTCGTAAGCTAGATGCTTAGTGCTTGTTGCAAACACTTTAATATCCTTTCCACACCTAAAGGCTTTGTTAGTTTTGATACCCAGGAATGGGATTGCTGAGTCCTTGTGGCTCACAGATTACAACACACACCAGATGCAGGTACCGCTGAGAACAATGCAGGAGATGGATCAGAACTTCGCTGGGAGTTCGATGAAGAGCATGGTCGTTACTATGTATCGTATCCCGACAATCAGTAGTGGTTCCTACTAGGGGTGATCCGGGCTTGTGTTGTGGTATCTTTTCTCGTTTGGATTTCGTCTGTAGTCGGACCCTGTGTTATTTGGATGAATCTATGTTATTGTAATCATTGTGTGCCGTGGCGAGTGTACGCCAACTATCTTTTACACTTTCATCCCTGAACTTTTACATGAGTTGTGCAAAGATACCACGCTTGCGATCATTCCAGAATGCTCTTATGTCTCTAAGTCGTGCCTCGACACGTGGGAGACATAGTCGCATCCTGGGCATTACAAGTTGGTATTCAGAGCCTTCTCCGACCTAGGAGCCCCCTGATTGATCGAACCGCTGACGGTTGAGTCTAGGCACACAAACAAAAATGTTTTGAGTCCTATATATATCGGAGAGTAGGATTTCTTTTTTACTCCTCATCCCCTTCGTCGCTCTGGTGAGGACTCCTGACATTGTTTTACCTTCACTACTCTCAAAATTTCACCAAAATTTTTCTTAGGATCACGCGGGTATTGTTTGGATTGTTCCGATATCTTTGTGACGAGAACATTTTTCTCGATGCCTCCTGTCATTTAGGGGTTGTGGCAGTGTCCCGGGGAGTTGAGCTCCAAGGTGTTGTCGTCACAAATGTATCGTGGCGGTTCTAGAATACCAGAGGCGGCCGACATCGAAAACTCTTCTATGCATGTCTGGTGGTGAGATAACCCCGATGTCACCTAGTACTGGGGAGATAGTTCGGGAGTATTGCCACAGCTAGTATAGCGGATGCGTTTCGAAGGTCCAAGGTAAACAGTTTCTGAAGGTGAATGGTTATGTGTTGACGGATGGATACAGCTGGATGTAGGTTTAGAGTTGAGTGCGCGGTGCTTCCCCTGTATCCCCAACACCAGATTGCACAACCGAAAAGCTTCGGGAATTAATAGGTGGGTTTCAAGTAGCTCATAGGTAATCTTCCAACGGGTGCATGGTATGAGGTTTGGGGTTCAACATCTAGTGAAGAGGTTTCATGGGCGTTGTTCCAATTGGGAGTTGCATCTTAAAGGATCCTTGGCTATGCTGGTCCGGGGATTGCAAGACCCTTTGTAACACGTGCCATGGGGCATTCAGCACGAACATGTGGGACGAAACCTATATTATGTATTTGTTCCATCTGTACCTTGTTGTTTTTATTCTATCATTTTGTTCTCCCAAGTGGCTTCTCGACAAGTTGTTGTACCTTTAAGCTATGAAATTCATTCGTTCAATTTTGTTCGGATGTTCATTGTGAAGACTATATGTTGCAAATATCTAGTCGTTGATTCAACTTATCTATTATTGCATCAATGGCTAATGGTTGTCATCATCTTCAGGATGGCACCTAAGAAAGTTCCCAACCCAAACCAAGAGTGTGAAGAAGAGCGTCCTCCTTCCCCTCCTCCTCCGTCTGAGGCATGGAGAGCGATTATGCAGGCAACCAATCAAAGCACTCAGATGCTCATGCAAATGATGTAGAATTTACAAGCCAATCAAGCAAATCAAGGCAATCAAGGAACCAAGGCCAAGGAAATATTTTCAATCAACGTCACTTTGCGACTCTGAACCAATTCCTGGCAAACCAACCAAAGTCTTTCAGTCACTGTGTTGAGCCTCTAGATGCTGAAGATTGAATCACAGACATCAAGAAGCATTTTGAGTGCAGTAACGTCAGACCTAAGGATTATGTCAAGTTTGCCGCTTTCCAACTCAAAGATCAAGCTGCAGATTGGTGGCAACAGTACAAAGACTCCAGAGGTGGTCGTGAGATCTCGTGGACTGACTCCTGCCGTGATTTCCGTTCTCATCACATTCCAACCAGTGTCATTGAAGGCATACGTGAGCAATTCCGCAACTTGAAGCAAGGCACCATGTCCGTCTATCAATACAATGTCAAGTTCCAGAATCTTGCACGTTATGTGAAGCAAGACATCCCCGATGCCAAGAGCAAAATCTACCAGTTCCGAGGTGGTCTGAAAGATGAACTCCAACTTGCTCTCACTCTGTTTGAGCCAGATGAATTTGATCGATTCTACAACATGGCTCTCAAGCAAGAGGCAGCTCAGCTCAGGTGTGAAGCTTCCAAAAAGAGGATAAGAGATGTTGTTCACTCCTCCTCTTCCTCTCAAGTGGTTGCCAAGCAGCAGAAGTTCTGGCTACCGCCTCCTCTAGTGCTCCGTCCTCCAAGTAACAACAAGCACTCAGGTGGTCGTGGATTCTCCCACCCACCCAACCCAAGCAACCAGTCCAAGTCTCAGTTTCAAGCTCCAAGACCAAGTGCTCCTCCATCCCGTCCAGTTTCAGAGGTCACTTGCTACAAATGTGGTCTGAAGGGTCACTATTCCAACAAGTGCACCAACCAAAGGCGCCTTCTGCCTCCTCCACCTGTCAGCAATGCTATTGTCAAGCACAACCCCAAGTCAGCAAGAGTGAACCTGATGAATGCAGCTCAAGCAGAGAATTCTTCTGATGTGATAATTGGTAATCTTCTAGTTAACTCAATACCTGCTAAAGTCTTCTTTGATTCTGGTGCATCGTTGTCATTCATTTCACAACCTTTTGCATCGAAGCACAATGTTGACATCAAAATTTTACCAAGGGAGTTAACAATTATTTCTCCGGGAAAACTAATGCATTCTAGCGTGTTTGCTCCGGACATATCTATTCATATGGGTGATTACAGTTTTCTGGTTTCCCCGGTTGTTCTCGGTAACTCGGACATTGATCTTATTCTTGGGATGGATTGGCTCTCGAAGCATGATGCTCTTATTGATTGTGCAAACAAGGAGGTCAATCTAACTCATCCTTCTGAAGATGTGATTATCTTCGCATCTCGAGATAACACAATCAGGCTATTCTCTCTCAATGACAAGGGCGAGATTAATGCAATTTCTCAGATTCCGGTGGTTTGTGAATAGGAGGATGTATTCCCTGAAGAGCTTCCAGGCATGCCTCCCAACCATCCAGTTGAATTCGTCATTGAACTTGAACCCGGCACCGAGCCAGCCTATCGGCGTCCGTACAAGCTTTATCCTAAAGAGTTGAAGGAGCTGAAGAAACAACTCGATGAGCAAGAACGAATGGGTCTAATCAGACCAAGTACTTCTCCTTGGGGCTGTGGTGTTCTTTTTGTCAAGAAGAAGGATGGTATGGAACGATTGTGCATTGATTACCGGCCATTGAACAAGAAGACAATTAAGAATAAGTACCCGCTCCCCAACATCAATGAATTGTTCGAGCAGCTCAAAGGAGCCAAGGTTTTCTCGAAGCTTGATCTCCAGATGGGTTACCATCAGATTCGTATCCGTGAAGAGGATATTCCCAAGACTGCATTCAGAACGAGTTATGGCTCCTATGAATACACGGTCATGTCTTTTGGGCTTGCAAATGCTCCACCCACTTTCTCTTGGATGATGCACTTCATATTCAACCCCTACACCAATGAATTCATTCTCGTCTACCTCGATGATATCTTGGTATTCTCCAAGAATAAAGAAGACCATGCCAAGCACCTCCGTTTGGTCCTTGATAGGCTCCGTGAGCACCGGTTCTATGTGAAGTTCTACAAATGTGAATTATGGCTTGATAAAGTCCTCTATGTTGGCCATATTATCTCTGCCGAGGGCATTTCTGTTAACCCCGAGAAGGTTGAAGCTATTGTCAACTAGGAACCTCCTCAGAATGTCAACCAACTCTGAAGTTTCCTCGGTCTCGCAAGCTATTGTAGAAGGTTCGTTGAGAACTTCTCCAAGGTTGCCAAGCCTCTTTCCAACCTGCCGCAGAAGAATGTCAAGTACTCGTGGACTCCTGATTGTGATGTGGCATTCAAGACACTCAAAGAGAAGCTCATTTCTACTCCAGTTCTTACTCCTCCGGATGAGTCCAAGCCTTATGAAGTCTTTTGTGATGCTTCATTACAAGGTCTCGACAGTGTTCTCATGCAAGACAAGAAGATCATTGCATACACTAAACGTCAGCTTAAACCAAATGAGAAGAATTACCCCACATATGATCTTGAGCTAGCAGCAGTTGTTCATGCTTTGATCACGTGGAGACACCTTCTGTTGGGCAGAAAAGTGGACATCTTCACCGATCACAAGAGCCTGAAGTACATCTTCACTCAGCCAAACCTTAACCTCCGACACACTCGTTGGGTTGAAATGATTCAAGAGTACGATCCAAGCATTGAGTATACTCCTGGAAAGGCCAATGTCATTGCAGATGCCTTGAACAGAAAGGCTTATTGCAACAGTCTCCTCCTCAAACCGTTCCAACCTGAACTATGTGAATCATTCAGGAAGCTCAACCTCCATGTTGTTCCGCAATGATTTCTTGCCAACCTTCAAGTTGCTCCTACCTTGGAAGATCAAATCCGTGAGGCCCAACTCAGTGATGCTATGGTGCAGAAGGTGAAACATGGTATTGCTAAGGGTACTCCCAAGTACAAGTGCTATCGCATTGATGACAGAGACACTTTGTTCTTTGAGGACAGAATTGTGGTTCCCAAAGGTGATCTCAGAAAGCTCATAATGAACAAAGCGCATGACTCACTTCTCTCGATACATCCAGGAAGCTCCAAGATGTACCATGACCTCAAGCAATCCTATTGGTGGACTCGCATGAAAAGAGAAATTTCTCAATTCGTGAACGAGTGTGATGTCTGCAGAAGAGTGAAGGTAGAGCATCAACGTCCAGCCAGACTCCTTCAACCTCTACCTATCCTGAGTGGAAATTCGATCACATTGAGATGGATTTCATCACCGGCTTTCCCAAGTCCAAGCGAGGAAATGATGCTATCTTTGTGGTGATTGACAAGCTCACTAAAGTGTCTCACTTTCATCCAGTCAAAGAATCCATCAACGCGGCACAACTGGCAGAGCTGTACACCTCTAGAATTGCCTCTTTGCATGGCATCCCTCAAGTAATCTCCTCATATCATGGAAGCTTGTTCACTTCCAAGTTCTGGGATTCCTTTCAGTTAGCTATGGGTACCAAGATTCGCTTCAACACAGCTTTTCACCCTCAGACTAGTGGTCAAGTCGAAAGAGTGAACAGAATTCTTGAAGATATGATCAGAGCTTGTGTAACTCCTTTGGTATGAAATAGGAAGACTGCCTTCCATTTGCCGAATTCTCCTACAACAACAGCTTCCAAGCAAGTGCAGGCAAAGCTCCATTTGAAATCCTCTATGGCAGAAAGTGTCGTAGCCCTCTCAACTGGTCCGAGACTGGTGAACGTCAACTCCTTGGAAATGATTTGATCTCAGAGGCCGAAGAGATGTGCAAAGTCATACGTGAGAATCTCAAAGCCGCGCAATCGCGTCAAAAGAGCTACTATGACGGCAAGCATCGTGACTTGGCTTTCGACATTGGAGATCATGTCTATCTCCATGTTTCTCCCATGAAGGGCACTCAGAGGTTTGGTATCAAGGGCAAGCTTGCTCCAAGATACGTGGGCCCTTTCAAGATATTTGGCAAGAGAGGCGATCTAGCCTACCAACTCGAGCTTCCCTCCAACTTTGCAAATGTGCACGATGTGTTTCACGTGTCACAACTCCGCAAGTGCTTCAAGACGCCTGAACGCACTATTCCTTTCAAAGAGATTGATCTTCAGCAAGACTTGTCTTATCGTGAGCACCCCATTCCTATTCTTGAACAAACTGAGCTCAAGACCCGCAACAAGTCCATCAAATTCTTGAAAGTGAAGTGGTCACACCATACCGACTGAGAAGCTACATGGGAACGAGAAGATCATCTCTGTTCCGAGTATCCCTCTTTCTTTCAGTCCTAGATCTCGGGACGAGATATTTTCGTAGTGGAGGAAAGTTTGTAACATCCCAAATGTAATACTTCCTAATATGGCAATACAAACATTTACCATTTGATCCTTGTCCTTTTTCCTTGGGGGTTCTTTATAAATTATGCCTTGTCATTACTTTGTCATGTTTTTCTTTCTTTAAGCATTCATGCATTTGCTTCATCACCATCATTTGCATCATCGTCATCATATGGCATTTCATTTTGTCTTTGTGCATTCTCATCCTTGTATGTCAAGTGTGTTTCTCTTGATCTTGCTAGAGTGGTTTGATACGAGTTCATGCCATTCCTTAAACACTTCCAACTTGCACCACTTCCCCCTCCTTTCTTTCCCGTTCTTTAATTTTTGCAAGTGGCTTTTACCCTCTTCTTTAAATGTTCATATCATCCCAACTTCTTTGGTACCTTGTCCTAAGTCACCTTGCAAATCCTCACCCTATTTGGAAATGTTTTGGTCAGGTTCAAAAATGACAGAAGTTTGAACCATATTCAAACTTGTTTTATTTTCTACCTCTATAAATTTCCAACTAATTTTTATAAAATAGGGCATAATTCCAGGAGCTTGGGAATATTTTTATTTCCTCCTAATTCCTTTTCTTTTGACCTGGGCTTTTCTTTTGTTTTCTACCTAAAGAAAATGGAAAAAGAAAAGCAGCAGCTCCCAGCAGTGCAGCCCAGGCGCAGCCACAACTACCTGGGCCTCAGCTACCCAGGCCGGCCCAGCTAACCAGCCGCAGCAGCCCGCAACATCCCTCTCCCCTTTTCTCACCCACGGACACACTCTCCCCCTCTGCTTCGCCTCCACGTGGACGAGTCGGGCCCGCACGTCAGCGACTGCGTGTGCGCCCGCACCCACCTTTCTTCCTTCTCGCGCTCGCGCCATGGGGACCGCGAGCACAAGCGCGTCGCCATCTGTCCCGTCGCCTCGGCCCCCCTCTTAAGCCACCCTGGTGTCCACCAACTCCCCTAGGGTTCCTCTTCCACCTTCCCACCGCCAAGTGAGCTTAGAGCCACCAGATCCGCGTGCCACCATCGTCCCGAGAGCATCTGAGCGCACGGCCTCGTCGCTGGCGTGCTCCTCGTCCTCCTCCGCCTCGCCAACCGTGCCAGTCGTCTTCCCCGATGTCGTCTACGTCCTCTACGTCTGCTACACGGAGCTAAAGGCCACGGCTGCTTCTTCTTCTTCCTCGTCTTCAACTCCGGCCGCCGCGGGTGTTCGATTGAGCTCGACGTCGTCTACGACCTCCTCCCGGCCAGCCGAGCACACCACCATGTTCGTGGTGAGCCTCTGCTCCTCCTCGTGCAGTTTTCCCCTTCGTTTGCGAGCTCTAGCCCCTAGTTCGTCGTGTGTCCGAACCCATCGCCATCGGACCTCGTTGCCGACGAGTGCTCCGACCCCCTTAGCACCATGGATTGCGCCCATCGTCTTTGCCTTGCCGCTTAGGTCCTGCTAGATGCCTCCACCGCTCCATTAGGCTCTGTTTAGGCCTCGCCGCAGTTCGTCGCCGCCGTTCTGTTTGCTGCTCGTCGATGTCGCAGTAGTCGTCGTTAGGTGCAGCCAGCGCGTGTCGCATGTGTGGGACTCCTCCACGGACTCATCGCACGCCTCCGCCGCCCTTGTTGGTCGTCGAAGCAGTCGCAGCACCCTCGCCGTCGTCTCTGCTTTGCCGGGGCGCGATGGTGTATCCTCTGCACTGAATATATTTCAGGTGCAGCTTCCCTTACTCTGTCAGACACACACACACCGTAGCCCAATGGCTTGAGCCTCTCGCTTGCAGCTCCCAGACCTGGGTTTGATTCCCCGCGGGCCAGTTGATTGCTTCACCTTTTGGCTTTTTCTGTCTCACTCACGGAGGGGCCCCACCTGGCAGCCTCTGCACGCACGTACACACTTCCATACAAGCAGCCGCCACATCAGCCCCTCCTGGACCCACTAGTCAGTGGCTATGGCTAGTCCAGGCCGGGTCTGTTTAGCTTTCTTTTCTTTTCTGTTTTCGATTTAAATTTAGTTTATGCATTTCTTTTGCATATTTCTTATCTTGTCAAATATGCATCTGTTCAAAATACTTTTTATATGAAAACTGCTTAGTTTTCAGTGTAGATTATTTATAAGCAACTTGCTGCCATGTTAAAAACATTTAAAATGGTGTTTGATATTTATTTGTGTTTAAAAATGCTCAAACTTGTTTAATTCATAAATAAATAACCGTAGCTCCAAATTTGACAAACTTTATATGTATTTGGGGTGGAAAATATGTAGATTAAGATGGTGCTGTTACTTTGCATGTTTAACAACTCTAAAATATGGATACATCAGATCTGTCCTATATAGGTTTTTATGTACATGCGAGTTCCCTGAATTGTTGTTTGTTCCTTCCAGCCCATTAAAAATGCTTGCATGATGTTGTTATTCCTAGTTGCACCCCTTGCCATGTTAAACAACTTTTATAACTTGTTGGGTGCTTGGATAATTCAACTACATAGCCATTTTTGTGACTATGATTGTTCTTGTTTTCTTTTGCATTATGTGTCCCCTACATGTTTTGTGTTCTTGCATATTGGCATGTCACATGTACACTCCTCATGTTCCTTTGAGATGCATCATATCATGTCCATGCATATATGCATCATGTGTTTGAGCATTGCATGATGTTTGGTTGTCATTCCGGTGTTTGTATTGTTGTGTTGGTTAGAGCCCGGTGATGATTCGGAGTTCGAGGTTCCTATCGAGACTGAGTTTGAGGAGCAAGGTTACGATCCCTCCGTGGACTTAACAGGCAAGATGACCATTCCCCGATATCACCTCTATCTTTGCCTATGCTTGTTGTCTCGCTCTTTAGCTATGCCTCGATGCCTATTCCTGTTTGTTAGCCTCCTATTGTTGCCATGAAACACTCTAACCACCTTCCCAGCAAACCATTGTTTGGCTAAGTACGCTTTTGCTCAGCCCCTCTTATAGCATTGTTAGTTGCAGGTGAAGTTGTTGAAGATTGCTCCATGTTTGGACTTGTTTTGGGATAACACAAAATATATATGTTTAGAATAATGCACCTATATATTTTGGTAATGGGCGGAAGGCTTGGCCTTCTGCTTGGTGTTTTGTTCCACTCATGCCACCTTAGGACCCGATAAATCGGTGTTATGTTCCTTGATTTTGCGTTCATAACAATGTTGGGGTTTATGGGCCCCCATTGATAATTCGATTTGCTTAAAGCTTTTCCAGCAAGACCCAACTTTGGTTTTACATTTTCCTAACAACTAAAAAAACTTGCATATGGAGTTGCCCGAGTTCTTAATCAACAAACCCGGGCCAGTGCTCCTCTTGAGTGTTGGTCCAAACTGGGGGTTATGCGGGGCCACCACGAGAAAACTCGAGGATTGGTTTTACCTGTAGGATCACCCATCCGATCGTGGCCTGAGATGAGATACGCGCGGCTACTAACAGGGTGTCGGCACGCCGGGAGGTCTTGCTGGATTAGTTTTACCTTTGTCGGAGAATACTCGGGTCTTCCCACTTTGGAGTTGCGACTCCGCAGATCATGAGCTTGTGATGGGCTAAGTTGGGATACCCCTGCAGGGTTTTGAACTTTCGAAAGTCGTGCCCGCGGTTATGTGGCAGATGGGAATTTGTTAATATCCGGTTGCAGATAACTTGACACCATATCCTTAAGAATACACTACATGTGTGAGTAACCGTGACGGTCTCTTTCCGAAGGGCTTCGGGAAGTGAACACGGTGGAGTTATGTATGAACGTGAGTATCTAGGATTACTTCTTGATCAACTTGGCGACCGTTGGCACATATTCTCCTCTCGCTCTGAACTCGCAAGCTAGATGCTTAGTGCTTGTTGCAAACACTTTAATATCATTTCCACACCTAAAGGCTTTGCTAGTTTTGATACCCGGGAATGGGATTGCTGAGTCCTTGTGGCTCACAGATTACAACACAGATGCAGGTACAGCTGAGAACAATGCAGGAGATTGATCAAAACTTCGCTAGGAGTTCGATGAAGAGCGTGGTCATTACTATGTATTGTATCCCGACGATCGGTAGTGGTTCCTACTAGGGGTGATCCGGGCTTGTGTTGTGGTATCTTTTCTCGTTTGGATTTCGTCCATAGTCGAACCCTGTGTTATTTGGATGAATGTATGTTATTGTATTCATTGTTTGACATGGCGAGTGTAAGCCAAATATCTTTTACACTTTCATCCCTGAACTTTTACATGAGTTGTGCAAAGGTACCACGCTTGCGATCATTCAAGAATGCACTTATGTCTCTAAGTCGTGCCTCAACACGTGGGAGACATAGTCACATCCTGGGCATTACATGCGGCTCGGAAGGCGCCCTCGCCATCCACTTTGAGTACGACGGCGCCTCCACGCTGTGCTTCAAGGTGTTCAACGAGGAGGGATGCCGCCTAGAATGTTGCTCTGGAGGGGGCCATTGGGACGTAGTTGCGGCTTGTGTTGCGCCAGACGTCGATCCCGCCACTAGCTCATCCAATGGCAGCGATGGCCTCCGGAGGTCCAGCAGCTAATCAGAGTTTGACGAGTCTCCGGACACAAGCGACCATAGCTATGCGCCCCCGAGCTCGCGGCACGCCCGAAACGTGTCGGGCTCGCGAGCACATCGCTGGTGGTGACCCGCCCAGGGTCGGAGGTGGGCCATTGTGGCCCACTGTTGATGATGGCGTCGGCGATGGCGGCCGTAGTTAGGATCCCCTGAAGTCCTTTTGTGGCGTTCCCTGCGAGGATTCAAAGCCAACCCCATGGGGGTATGTAAAGAACTTGTAATGATTTTGCTTCTATCCTGCTATTTTGCTAGTACACCCTACTCGCGAGCCTCGTTTCAGCAGTATCGCCCCTTTTTTACCCTTTTGGTTGCATAGTGCTCTACGCTGATAGTCCCCAGTCCCAAGGCAAGCTGCAGTCGTTGCTGGTATGCTAGGTCGCGATGCCGTGGTCAAGGCCATGAGGTGAGCGGACCGAGGTCCGGCAAGAGCTCCTGAGGCGCGATGCTCAAGAGGTCCCCCTTGGCGTGCAAGCGGCTTCCGGGGGCTAAAAAAGCGAGGCGGCATTGTTGACGCGTGACTACCGAATCCCATTCTGCGAGCGAGGATGGGGCATCAAGGAATTAATGACTTATCTTGACGATTGTGAGGTGGTTCTCCAGATGGCGCGCCTGGTTTGTTCAGGAGGCTGAGATTTCGTGATTCCCTCTTGCTGGTCCTAGAGTTCTGTGTCGGCAGGGCCCGACCCCGCGCGTACCTCAGCCGCCGCTGGCCTTGACCAGAAACCAGGACAAGACCAGGGAGTTAGGGGCTACAGGACCAGTTAGACCCTTGGGTCACGATGCCCAAGGGTCCCCCTTGACGTACGAACGGACCTGAAGGAAGGGAATGCTGGACCCGGGCCTTGATGTTCTGCGTCGGCAGGGCCCGGCCCCGCGCGTACCTCAGCCGCTGCTGGACTTGATCGGAAACCAGGACAAGACTAGGGAGTGAGGGTCTACGGGACCAGTTAGGCCCTTGGGTCGTGATGCCCAAGGGTCCCCCTTGACGTATGAACAGGCCCAAGCTCTCTGAGCCGGCTTCCCCTTCTCCCATCCTTCTTGATGCTCTGCGTCCTCGGGTCCCGACCCTCGAGCGATGCTCAGCCGTCATTGGTATGCCAGGTCGCGATGCCGTGGTCAAGGCCAAGGGGTGAGGGCTAGAGAGTCGGTAAGAGCCCCTGAGGTGTGATGCTCAGGGACCCCCCCTTTAACGTGCAACCGGATTACGTGAGGAGGGGACACCGGCGGTACTGCTTGTCGCCGTGCCCCTGAGACTTCGATGGGTTAGCCTGCAGCAGAACGACTTAGGGACGCGCCTGCGCTGGGCTTCCGATGATTCCACAGGGAGACGAAGGCACCGAGGACCTGGTGAGGTGACGCTTGCGGAGCGGGCCGCGGGTCAGAGCTCGGTCCCCCGGGTTTGTCAGCGTTGCAGGGACGGACCCGTGCACAAGCGTCGTGCCAATGTATGCAGCTCCCGTTGCGAGATGAGCAGAAGTCCATTAGGTGGCTAAGGAGACCCGAAGGGGTGATGGTCAAACAAATGAGTGATTCAAATGCAACTCACAACTGTAGTAATGCTAGCTCAGGTAAGATGCAAGGGAAATTCATGCCACAAGGACGGACATGTGCGGCCTGGGGATGATGCAACCCAAGGGGCGCCCCCAACAAGGTGAACAGAGATGCGAAAGGATACACGTCGCAGGGACAGGCCTGTGTGACTTGGGAATGATGCAGCCTGGGGGGCGCTCCCTATTGAACAAAAACCGGAAAATGTCACCTGACACAGTTGCTGAAGTAGTGTTCGTGTAGCTGAAGACGCTCGACGCAGACGCAATTCCTTACATGCCGCCTGGCTACAGTGCCTCGTGAGGCTCTAGGGTTCCCCAGATCTCATAGAGGGTTGAGTCCAACTTCGCCTGGATCTCCTTATGCCTTGCTTTGCGAGTCACCAAGACTTCCCGCATGTGGCGCTGGTGCAGGGCCGCCTAGTTCGGCGGGCCGAAGGGCATGCGTACGTAGCTGTGAGGGGGACCCTGGCACCGGCCCACCTGGGAAGGTTAGTAGAGCTCCGGGGATGCGATCATGTTGAGTGCGAGGATGTTGACGCAGACGCGTAGCCCGTCTCCTGATCCTGGGCCGACAGTTGTCCTCAGAGGAGTCGGGCGGCGCTCGCCCCACATGGCTCTTGGCTCCTGTAGGTCTTCAATGGTGTGGTTGATGAACTCCTGAGCGCTTGGTGCCTCACGCCTTGAGGCCTCTAGAGGAAAGTGCGCGGCAAAGCACTCCTCCACATGGTGCCCGAGTGCCTCCCTCGTGACATTGGCTAAGTCTGAGTCCCTTCAGAGGAGAGCCCCCGAGCATAGCCTGAGGGGGGCGCCGGGTGCGCCTTCCTATGCGAGAGAGGGAGGTGGCCCCTCCCTTGGAGTAGGTCCCGCGGTGCTACCGCCCTGTGCTGCATCCCCATGGGGCTCCAGGGCGAGCAGCTGCTTCTTCTTCTTGGGGACGACCTCAGGTGGGTAGATGACGTTGTCGCTGTCTGGATCCTCAACTAATGCCACTTGGTAAGCGTGCTCGAGTGAGAACACTGCGTCCTTCTCCTCACAGGCGATGGTAATGACGCCGCCACTCCCCGACATCTTGAGAACATTGTAGACGTCGTGAGTCACTGCCATGAACTTGGCCAGGGCCGGGTACCCAAGGATGGCATTGTAAGGGAGGTGGATATGGGTGACATCGAAGTCGATGAGCTCAGTGTGGTTGTTGTCACGTTTTCCGAAGGTGACATGTAGGTGGACCAGCCCTACGGGGGTGGAGGAGCCGTCAGTCACTCTGGAGAAGGGCTTGGTAGGCAGCAGTAGATCATAGGGTACTTGGAGGCTGTCGAATGTCTCGATGGACAGGACCTTGAGCCCTGCACCACCGTTTATGAGGGTCTTGGTAACTTGGACGTTGCTGATGACGGGTGAACAAAGCATCGGGAGGGCACCAGCCATAGCTGCGCACTTGAGCTGGTCTGCCGAACTGAAGGTAATGGGGCATCTGGACCACCTGAGTGGGCGAGTAGCTTCGAGCCTTGGGAGAGCCGCGTTTACTTCACAAGCGAATTGCTTGAAGATGCCCTGAGAAGCTGGGGTCTGTGCTCCGCCCAAGATGCAGGCGATGGCACGTGGCTCCTGGAAGCCCCCAGACCCCTCGTCCTGGTCGTCATTTCTCCTTGGCAGTGGCAGAAGTGGTAGGCCGACCCTGCCCTGAGGACGGTCCTCCCAGGCTGGTCCCTCCAGGCGTCCTCGCGGGGCTGGCCGCGCCAACGGTCCTCCCGAGGCTGATCACGCCACTCCTGGCGGGAGCCGCGATCGTCCCAGCGTCCCCCGGTCTGACTTCCCCCGGGGTCGTAGCCACGGTTCCCGCGCTCGGGGCGTTGGATGACGCATCCTTCACGGAGGGCCCTGAGCTCTTGATAGTCATGAGTGTTGTGGCTCTGCACGTTGTGGAAGGCGCAAAATGCTCGGTCGTTCTTGGGTGGCTCTGGGTAGTCGCGGTCGCGCTTCATTTCTGGTTCAGCTGCAAGCACTACCGCTCATTTGCGCTTTACGTCCTTGCTCTTGGCATTCTTGTCTTCAGGTTCAGCATCTTGCTTTTTAGGGAGTTCTTTTACTTAAACCGCCAGAATGAATTTATCAATGGCCCTAGCTTGGAGCTTGGGGTTGTCTCCATCCAAAGAAGGAGAGACTCTATTTTTCCTTATGCATGTCTGCCGAGTCATCCAAAAGATTGGAATAAAATTTGGTTTTATTGTAAAGACACTTCTCCGGCTGATGAGCATCCATTTTTGGGTCTCCGTGTTCAACGTTTAGACACCAATCACCCTCTTGCTGAAAAGCTCACTGTTGTAGAAGGCAAGTCAGTTGCCCCCTCTCTTTCAAAGGTGAAGGCCCTTCTGGGAAACGGTTTAACTGGAATTGACTTAGCCCGGTGCTAGCTCGCTTGGCGAATTATTCCTTTAAGCCGCAGGTCCGGCTTAATGTGTGAGTATAATGGAGAATAGAATGACCCTTTGCGCCATAGCTCTGACGATCTGGAGGAGAATGTCATCGCAGATATGAAAAAAACTATTTTAAATGAATCATTGTCTGACTGCAGCAAAGTGGGCATGTTGCCTTTCTGCAAATCTAACCCGGCATCGGAGGTAAATCTTAACCTTAAATGTTGCCATTTTATAATTACAGTTCCCTTGCCAATCTTGAATTCACAACCTCTCACAGGCTAAGTCGGCCTTCTGGAAGAAATCTTGTGATCATGAAGCTGCCAAGAGAGCAAGAGCCGCCAAAAAAGCTGTTAAGAAGACCAAGAAGAAAACCAGTGCTTCTGAACTGTTTGAACTAAACTACGGCACTGAGTCGGAGGTAGTCCTTGACTCTCTTGGTTCTTACTTCAACTATCTTATTGACACTGATAATTGCCAGGATGACACGGAGGCCAGTCAGGCCACAGATGAAGAGGTAATTACTATTTACTTCGGCTCAGAATCCTTGTCAAGACAAAAAGTTCGACGGGTTATCCGGAAAGTAAGATTTTCACACCCTTCATCTCATTTAGATCCCCACTTTCTTTTGAAGCAACAGCAACACGAGAGTCGGTGTCCGACTCGAAACTCCGGAGAAGAGGAATTATCCTCCGGCTTACCCAATACCCCGCCTCGACGAAAATGCCGGAATGAGGTATTTCCATTCATAAACTCTCATTATCCGCTAACGGGTCTTATACAGCAACCACTGAACTCGTCCGGTTCAAATTAACAGGAAACTTCTCGTTCATCCTCTGGCGACTCATCTCAGAGTCAACTTCCGGCTTTCAAGATCGCTCCTGGGTAAATGACTTGTTCCTTGTTCAACTTATCATTAAATCTTTATAACCTTGCAGCGACTTACTTTAATTCCTGCAGATGTCAAGCCAAACCTGTCAAGAGGGCCAGGGCAAATAATCCGGTAGCTGACCCCAAGGTCATTGAGCCGCCGCTGCAGGCGTAGGTGCTACTTCTCGAGCTTGCGTTGTATTCCCTCGAAGAGGAAAGGGAGATGCAGCACAGTAGCGTAAGTATTTCCCTCAGTTTTGAGAACCAAGGTATCAATCCAGTAGGAGACCACGCGCAAGTCCCTCGCACCTGCACAAACAAATAAGAACTTCACAGCCAACGCGATAAGGGGTTGTCAATCCCTTTATGGTCACTTACGAGAGTGAGATCTGATAGAGATGATAGTTTGATATTTTTGGTATTTTTTATTATAAGAACAGAAAGTAAAAGCAGAAAAGTAAAGTAGATTGTAGATTGATATGTTGAGAATAGACCCGAGGGCCATAGTTTTCTCTAGTGGCTTCTCTCATGATAGCGATATTGCTCGACAGTAATTTGTTTACCCGCCGTAGAATATCGCTATCATGAGAGAAGCCACTAGAGAAAACTATGGCCCTAGGGTCTATTCTCAACATATAAATCTACAATCTACTTTACTTTTCTGCTTTTACTTTCTATTCTTATAATAAAAAATACCAAAAATATCAAACTATCATCTCTATCAGATCTCACTTTCGTAAGTGACCGTAAAGGGATTGACAACCCCTTATCGCGTTGGCTGCGAAGTTCTTATTTGTTTGTGCATGTGCGAGGGACTCACGCGTGGTCTCCTACTGGATTGATACCTTGGTTCTCAAAAACTGAGGGAAATACTTACGCTATTGTGCTGCATCTCCCTTTCCTCTTCGAGGGAATACAACGCAAGCTCGAGAAGTAGCAACAATCATCAAGCTCATGGAACCCTAGCAAATCACACAAAGTTTTTGGGATAGTGGAGACACTTGCACCCAAATCACACAAAGCATAGCATTCATGATCTTTAATTTTTATTTTGATAGTAGGTTCCCACTCATCATAAAGCTTTCTAGGGATAGAAACTTCTAACTCAAGTTTTTCTTCATAAGATTGCATCAAAGCATCAACTATATATTTAGTGAAAGCTTTATTTTGACTATAAGCATGCGGAGAGTTTAGTACGAATTGCAAAAAGAAAATACAATCAATCAAAGAGCAATTATCATAATTGAATCCCTTGAAATCCAAAGTAGTGGGTTCATCACTATGCAAAGTTTTAATATCTTCACTCCCACTTTTAACAATTTTAGCATCAAGATCTAAAAACTCTGAATCATTGGAACACCTCAAAGTAGAATCATCTCCAATCCTATATTCATCAAGATTTATATTAGAAAAAGAGGATCTAATAGGAGACACATCAATAACTTTCAGATCTTCATCTTTATTTTCATGATAACTAGAAGAACACGCTTTTATATAATTCTCTCTTTTAGCACGCATCCTAGCGGTTCTTTCTTTGCATTCATCAATGGAAATTCTCATGGCTTTGAGAGACTCATTGATATCATGCTTAGGTGGGATAGATCTAAGTTTCAAAGAATCAACATCAAGAGTAATTCTATCCACACTTCTAGCCAATTCATCAATCTCAAGCAATTTTTCTTCAAGCATAGCATTGAAATTCTTTTGCGAAATCATAAACTCCTTAACACTAGTTTCAAATTCAGAAGGCATCTTTCCATAAGATTTCTTGTAGGAATTACCATATTTATTAGAGGAATTACTAGGAAAAGACCTAGGATTAAAGTTCCCTCTATAAGCATTGTTACCAAAATTATTCCTACCAACAAAATTCACATCCAAAGATTCATTGTTATTTTCAATCAAAGTGGACAAAGGCATATCATTAGGATCAGAAGAAGCACTCTTAGCAGCAAACAATTTCATAAGTTCATCCATCTTTCCACTCAAAACACTAATTTCTTCAATAGGATGCACTTTTTTACTAGTAGATCTTTCGGTGTTCCATTGAGAGTAATTAACCATAATATTATCTAGGAGTTTGGTAGCTTCTCCTAAGGTAGTTTCCATGAAAGTGCCTCCTGCGACCGAATCTAAAAGATTTCTAGAAGTAAAATTCAAGACAACATAAAAGTTCTGAATAATCATCCACAGATTCAAACCATGTGTAGGGCAATTACGTATCATTAATTTCATTCTCTCCCAAGCTTGTGCAATATGCTCATGAAATAGTTGCTTAAAATTTATAATATCATTTCTAAGAGAGATGATCTTAGCAGGAGGGAAATACTTAGAGATAAAAGCATCTTTGCACTTATTCCTCGAATCAATGCTATTCCTTGGCAAAGAGGAAAACCAAGTTTTAGCACGATCTCTAAGTGAAAACGGAAATAACTTCAATTTAACAATATCGTTATCCGTATCCCTTTTCTTTTGCATATCACACAAATCAACAAAGTTGTTTAGATGGGTGGCAGCATCTTCACTAGGAAAGCCGGAAAATTGATCTTTCATGACAAGATTCAACAAAGCAGCATTGATTTCACAAGATTCAACATCGGTAATAGGAGCAATCGGAGTGTTGATAAAATCATTATTGTTGGTATTGGAGAAGTCACACAATTTAGTATTGTTCTGAGCCATAGTGACAAGCAAGTAATCCAACACACAAGCAAACAAGAAGCAAGCGAACGATAAACACACGGCACAAGAAGGGCAAATAAAACGACAAGGGTGAAGTGGGGGCGAGGAAAACGAGAGGCAAAAATGTAATGCGAAGGATAAGGGTTTGTGATAGGTACTTGGTATATGACTTTTGCGTAAGCCTCCCCGGCAACGGCGCCAGAAATTCTTCTTGCTACTTCTCGAGCTTGTGTCATATTCCCTTGAAGAGGAAAGGGTGATGCAGCAGAGTAGCGTAAGTATTTCCCTCAGTTTTGAGAACCAAGGTATCAATCCAGTAGGAGACCACGCGCGAGTCCCTCGCACCTGCACAAACAAATAAGAACTTCGTAGCCAACGCGATAAGGGGTTGTCAATCCCTTTACGGTCACTTACGAGAGTGAGATCTGATAGAGATGATAGTTTGATATTTTTGGTATTTTTTATTATAAGAACAGAAAGTAAAAGCCAAAAAGTAAAGTAGATTGTAGATTGATATGTTGAGAATAGACCCGAGGGCCATAGTTTTCTCTAGTGGCTTCTCTCATGATAGCGATATTCAACTGCGGGTAAACAAATTACTGTCGAGCAATTGATAGAAAAGCGAATAATTATGAGACTATCTAGGCATGATCATTATATATAGGCATCACGTCCGAGACATGTAGACCGAAACGATTCTGCATCTACTACTATTACTCCACACATCGACTGCTATCCAGCATGCATCTAGTGTATTGAGTTCATAAGAACAGAGTAATGCCTTAAGCAAGATGACATGATGTAGAGGGATAAACTCAAACTTAGTGATATAAACCCCATCTTTTTATCCTCGATGGCAACAATACAATATGTGCCTTGCTGCCCCTACTGTCACTGGGAAAGGACACCACAAGATTGACCCAAAGCCAAGCACTTCTCCCATTGCAAGAACTATAGATCTAGTAGGCCAAACCAAACCAATAATTCGAATAGACTTGCAAGGATATTATAATCATACATAAAGAGTTCAGAGAAGAACCAAATGTTTCTCATAGATAATCTTGATCATAAACCCACAATTCATCGGATCTCGACAAACACACCGCAAAAAGAGATTACATCGAATAGATCTCCTCGAAGACCAAGGAGAACTTTGTATTGAGATCCAAAGAGAGATTAGAAGCCATCTAGATACTAGCTATGGACCTGAAGGTCTGTGGTAAACTACTCACAACTCATGGTGAGGCGATGATGATGATGTAGAAGCACTACGTGATAGATCCCCGCTCTAGCGGAGCTCCGAAACAAGCCCCAAGATGGGATCTCACGGGAACAGAAGGTTACGGCGGTGGAACTAGGGTTTTCTCTCCTCTTTTGATGGTTTCGGGGTACATAGGCATATATAGGAGGAAGGAGGGCACCGGGGGCCAAACATGGGGCCCACGAGGCAAGGGGCGCACCCTATAGGGGGGCGCCCCCCACCCTCGTGGGTGCCACGTGTGCCCTACTCCGTGGTTCTCGAGTCTCCCGTGCGTGATTTTCTCCAAAAATATCTCTCCCGAAGGTTTCATTCCGTTTGGACTCCGTTTGATATTCCTTTTCTGCAAAACCCTAAAATAGGCAAAAAGCAGCAATCTGGATTGGGCCTTTGGGTTAGTAGGTTAGTCCCAAAAATAATATAAAAGTGTATGACAAAGCCCATTAAACATCCAAAACATCATAAATAATAGCATGGAACAATCCGAAATTATAGATACGTTGGAGACGTATCAGTCGGCAACAGATGTTCATAAGCCAACTAAGGAAACCACCCATGACGCTCCTCTTGAGATACCTGATGCCTCCACTGCTCCTACCATGGTTGATTCTGCCCCTGCTGAACTGCCTGCCCCATCTAAACTGGCAGAAGACTGGCTTGAAGACGTTACATTTATTGGTACTAGTTTCAGAGAGCCGGGCAACCCAACTGTGTTAGCCAAACACACCGCAAAGCAAGAATTTGTTGAAAAACGACGAGTGAGGTTTGACACGTCTCAGTATGCATAGCTGAGTACTGGCGAAGTCTTTTCCGATTTTCTTAATCAGGTTAACAGTAATTGCGATCTTGAAATTGATATGGTGAAGCAGATGCACCAGAAATTTGAGGTAACCTTCTTGACCAATTCCTAGCTATCCTTCCAGCCCCCAAGTCTAGTGGATATGATAAAACTGAATATATTGTAGACTTTAGAACAATTGTCACCTTTTAAATCGGCATACCACTTAACAAAAAATCCATCCTTGAAGAACATTGCATGTGTAGCCCCCAAGGGCCAGCTTAATTAGATTGAATGAGTCGGGTCTTATTATTATTGTATAGAACTTGCATGCACACAATCCATAAGCCGGTGGTAATAACCATGTTGACACCGGGCTAATGTAATAAACTGAAAATATAGAAGCGATGTACATTAGCCCCCAAGTGCCAAGTATTGTTGCTTGCAAAGTGCTTGGGACTTTTATGTTCATGAACTATTAATTTCAGAAAAATTCCGCATCCATTAGCCCCCAAGGGTCAAGTACTCTTGCTTGCAAAGTGCTTGAGACTTTAATAACATTAATATGGCTCAGAAAAGAACAACTTCAGCCTCCATTAGCCCCCAAGTGACAAGTGTTGTTGCTTGCAAAAGGCTTGGGACTTCAATCTTTGTTAAACCGGTAATCAATCTGTCTCATGCTCACTTTGCCTGTTCAGGAAACCACTGTTGAATTACAAACACAATTAAAGGATGCCAGGGAGCGGCTTAAGCACCAAGAATCGAAAACTCAAAAAGCTGAATCAAAGTTTCAATTTAGCCTGTCTGAAGCAAAAGATTTGAAGGCTAAACTTAAGTCTGAGGAATCTGCATGGGCTAAAGAAAAGGCTGCCTTAGAGCAAAGGGCTGAACAAGCCAAAGCATCTCTTGAAACAGTGACAATTGAGCTCACCGGCTTAAAACATCGTGTCTTAGAAATGACTGCAACCATCTTTGGTAAGCCGCCATGTTACAACTTTTAAAATAAAATCTTGGGGGAACTTAACCCGTTACTGATCAACTTAATGGCCATGTAGGTAAGAGAAGCAGTATTCTTGGCAGAGATCCACTTGTAAAGCTAAAAGCCGTCTACACCCTTGTGGAACAACTGTATACTGGAGCGCAGCGTGCCTTGGCTGTTGTCTCTCCGTCCAGCCAAGCACCAACGTTGTTTGTGGATATCTTACGAGGACTCTCCGTTCTGCCTGCCAGAATAGACAAAATCAAGCGGTCATCTGCGACAGCCGGTGCTGTAACGGCCTTGAGCCGGGCTAAGGCGTGGCTTCCAGAGCTGGATCCATCCGACTTGGCTATGGGGTATCCAAGTTTTAAAGCGGCTCAACTTTTGGCCACAAAGACTTCACTGCCTGTGTCAAGGACATCCGCCCACTGGCCAGTTTGATCACGAATGAAACGAACTTGTCTAAATATCAGCCGACTTATGATACGAAGAACCAGAAGATGTCCACTCTGTCTTATAAAGTGATGGATCTGATTCCTCCAATTAGTAAGCATAACTTTGTCCGTGAAATTGATCCCTCTGATCTTATTGACGAAGCTCTGGCTGGCTTGGATTGGTTGGTGCAGAATTTTCAAACATAGGAGGAGGAAGAACCGGCGAAGGATGACCCAGAATCATCAAAGTAGCAAGGCCAAGGAGAATGAATCCCCGGGCGGCTCATGTACCTATGATAAAAACATTTGAACCTTTGTCTGGCTCACAACAGCTTGTAATAGGATAGCGAAACACTTTTCCTGCCGGCTTATTGTACCAACTGTCGCGCCATCGTGCACACTTCTTATCTTTTGATGACTTTGTGGATCACCGAATGTTGAAATCCTTACTTTATTCTTATGATGGTATTGGTGTGCGCAGATCAACATAAACTGTATCCTGAAGATATGATTTATACTGCCGGCTTAATCAGTCTCCATATAACCTTGTAAAGGTATAGTCCCAAAAATAAGATTGCTATTCTCCGGGGGCTTAGAGCCATTCATTAGATTGGGTTGTAGAGACCCGGAGAGGCTTCAAATATGAGCCATCTAGGCTGATCTTGCAAAGAACGTAAATCAAAACGAAAACTTACAAGAAAGCAAAGAGAATCAGAAAAATAAGCGAAAAACATTCGAGGCTTTTGCAGGCTGCCAAGCCAAAGGTTCTTCTTCAATGAAACTAGCCTTGGTGGCCCTTGGAAAGTACGTGCGTGCTATGAGCCGGCTCTCACAGTACCCAATCGATATTTGAACCTAGACAAGTGTAGGTCTTTTATTTTTAAAGATAGACTTGCCTAGAGTACGCGAGGTCAGAGTTGCATCTTGCATCATAGGCCGAGTTATCCAAGTTCCAAGGAAGGCGGCATTTTGAGCCTAGATCTATCATGACTATCTGTAGCACCATGCTCTCCTAGTGACAGCCGACGTTTGAACCTTAGCAAGCTCAGGTCTTGGTCGAATACGCCATTAAGACTGATTGCCAAGAGTTCGCCGGGTCAATCAGGATGACCTGATGGAGTTGAAGCAGCTGGGTACAGGTAGGATGACCCACAGGTTATGTCCTCTTTGGTCAAATACGTCTATGTTTGAACATAACCAGGTCAAATGGGTAGTAATGATGTGCTCTCTTTGGTCGAATACGCCTTCGTTTGAACAGGAAGCCCCCAAGTGACATACTTGCTGATTGTTCTCATCAAGAGCTTATGTTGGAGCTGTGCTATGCATCCAACTTTTCATGATTCCTTTGATTTGGGTACTAAGCTTCTTGAGAAAATATGTATGATGATAATAAAGACTCAACTTTAAAAAAATGGTAGAGGCCCCGAATTGGCGGGGATGCCGGCTTTATTATATTGTATTGATATTTACATCATCGAATTACATCACGAGAGCCGGAGGCTCAAGTATAGTAAGGCCGGAGGTGAGCGATATTCCACGGCCGATTAGTCTCCTCCTCTAATGTACGTGAGTCCTTATGCTCTCGAATATCGATCAAGTAGTATGACCCATTGTGCAGATTCTTGCTGATGACAAAAGGTCCTTCCCAAGGCGGTGAAAGTTTATGCATGTCAGTCTGATCTTGGATGAGCCGGAGAACTAAGTCGCCTTCTTGAAAGGTTCTGGTATTGACCCGCCAACTGTGATATCATCGTAAATCCTGTTGGTAAATCGCCGATCGAGCCGCCACGAGGTCACGCTCTTCATCCAATCGATCCAACGCATCCTGATGTGCCGTCTCATTATCAGCTTCCACGTAAGCCGCCACTCAGGGTGAGTCATGACGGATATCGCTAGGAAGAACCGCCTCTGCTCCGTAGACCATGAAGAAGGGCGTGTATCCTGTAGACCTGTTGGGTGTTGTATTAATGCTCCATAACACGGAAGGTAACTCCTCCACCCAACAACCCGGCGTTCTCTTCAGAGGAACCATGAGTCGGGGCTTGATCCCTCGTAAAATCTCTTGATTGGCGCACTCTGCTTGACCATTGGACTGGGGGTGAGCCATAGAAGATACATCAAGCCGGATATGCTCACGCTGACAAAACTCCTTCATAGCACCTTTAGACAGATTAGTGCCATTGTCTGTTATGATACTATGGGGGAAACCAAACCGGAAAATCACCTTCTTGATGAATTGCACCGCTGTTTCTGCATCACATTTGCTGACTGGCTCTGCCTCGATCCACTTGGTGAATTTGTCCACTGCCACCAACAGGTGGGTTTTCTTATCTTTGGATCTTTTAAAAGGTCCTACCATATCAAGCCCCCAGGTTGCAAATGGACAGGTTATGGGAATCATCCTCAACTCTTGAGCCGAAACATGAGCACAACGTGAAAATTTCTGACAACCCTCACATCTACTGACCAAGTCTTCAGCATCAGCATGAGCCGTTAACCAATAGAATCCATGACGAAAAGCTTTGGCTACCAGAGATTTAGAACCGGCATGATGACCACAATCTCCCTCATGGATCTCTCGCAGGATCTCACAGTCTTCCTCAGGCGAGACACAGCGTTGAAACGCGCCTGTAACACTGCGGTGGTGCAATTCTCCATTGACAATCGTCATCGACTTAGACCGTCGGGTTATCTGTCTGGCTAGGATTTCATCCTCAGGTAACTCACCCCGGGTCATATAAGCCAAATATGGAACTGTCCAATCTGGTATGACATGAAGAGCCGCCACCAACTGTGCCTCCGGGTCAGGGATAGCAAGGTCCTCCTCTGTAGGCAACTTGACATACGGGTTAAGCAAAACGTCCAAAAAGGTATTAGGGGGTACCGGCTTACGCTGAGATCCTAACGGGCTCAAGGCGTCAGCTGCCTCATTCTTCCTTTGATCGATATGCTCAACTTGGTAACCCTTGAAGTGACCCGCAATAGCATCAACCTCTCGGCGATAAGCTGCCATGAGCGGATCCTTGGAGTCCCAGGTGCCAGAAACCTACTGAGCTACCAAATCTGAGTCGCCAAAACATCTTACCCGGCTTAAATTCATCTCTTTAGCCATCCGAAGGCCATGGATCAGGGCCTCATACTCAGCTGCATTATTAGTAAATGGAAACATTAACCGGAGGACATAAGAAAGTTTATCACCTCGTGGGGAAGTTAAAACAACTCCAGCCCCTGAGCCCTCCAATTGCCTGGACCCGTCAAAGTGAATCATCTAATATGTATTATCCGGCTTTTCTTCAGGCGTCTGCAGTTCTATCTAGTCATTGATAAAATCCACTAGTGCTTGCAATTTGATGGTTGTTCGAGGCATATATTTTAAATCATGAGGCCCAAGCTCAATGGCCCACTTGGCCACTCGTCCTGTAGCTTCCCTATTCTGGATAATGTCTCCCAAGGGTGGAGAGCTCACCACCGTAATGGGATGACCCAGGAAATACTGCTTGAGTTTCCGGCTTGCCATAAAGACTCCGTAAACCAGCTTCCGCCAATGTGGATATCTCTGTTTAGACTCGATGAGAACCTCACTGATGTAGTAAACCGGCCTTTGAACTAGGTGCTCTTTACCAGCCTTCTTTCTTTCCACCACAATGGCCACACTGACAGCCCTGCTATTTGCAGCAACATATAACAACAAAGGCTCTTTGTCAATGGGGGCCGCAAGAACCGGCGGCTCATCCAATTGCTTCTTGAGTGCCTTGAACGCTTCATCAACAGCTTCACTCCAGACAAAATCATCTATCTTCTTCATCATCTGGTATAGAGGGATAGCCTTCTCACCTAAGCGGCTTATAAACTGGCTCAATGCTACTATCCGTCCTGCCACGCGCTGGACATCATTGATACATTTTGGCCTTGCCAAGGAGGTGATGACCTTGATCTTTTTCGGGTTAGTCTCGATGCCTTGCTCAGAGACCAGAAAACCCAAAAGCTTGCCTGCTGGAACACCAAAAACACACTTGGCCGGGTTAAGCATCATCTTATACACCCGGAGATTGTCAAACGTTTCCTTCAAGTCATCAATTAGAGTCTCCTTCTTTCTGGATTTGACCACGATATCATCCACATAAGCATGAACATTCCGCCCAATCTGACCGTGCAGGCAGTTCTGTACGCACCTCTGGTAAGTCGCCTGGGCACTCTTAAGCCCGAAAGGCATAGATACACAACAGAAGGCTCCAAACGGAGTGATGAAACCCGTCTTCTCCTGGTCCTTAACCGACATTTTGATCTGGTGATATCCAGAATATGCATCCAAAAAACTCAAGCGCTCACAACCCGCCGTATCATCAATGATCTGATCAATACGAGGGAGGGCGAACGGGTCAGCTGGACAAGCCTTGTTTAAGTCTGTGTAGTCCACACACATGCGCCACGTGCCATTCTTTTTAAGCACCAAAACCGGGTTAGCCAACCACTCAGGATGAAAAACTTCTACGATGAACCCGACCACCAAGAGTCGGGCCACCTCTTCACCAATGTATTTCGTCTCTCTTCATTAAAACGGCGAAGAAACTGTCTGACCGGCTTATACTTCGGATCAATATTAAGAGTGTGTTCAGCGAGTTCTCTCGGTACACCCGGAATGTCTGAAGGCTTCCATGCAAAGATGTCTCGGTTCTCACGGATGAACTCGAAGAGCGCACTTTCCTATTTCAGATCCAGATTTGCACTGATACTGAACTGCTTAGATGAGTCGCCAGGAACAAAGTCAACCATCATCTGCTGACTTAAACTTCATCAACGGGTCATGCTCTAAAGTTGGCTTCTTTAAAGATGTCATATCTGCCGGGTCAACATTATCTTTGTAAAACTTGAGCTCCTCTGTGGCACAAACCGACTCTGCGTAAGCCGCATCGCCTTCTTCACATTCCAAAGCTATGGTGCGACTCCCATGCACTATGATATTTCCCTTGTGACCCGGCATCTTGAGCTGCAAATAAATGTAACATGGACTTGCCATAAACTTAGCATAAGTCGGCCTGCCAAATAAAGCATGGCATGGGCTATGGATCCTCACAACTTAAAACGTCAAAGTTTATGTCCTGGCATCATGTTCATCTCCAAAGGTTACTTCCAAATCAATCTTACCAACTGGATACGCCAACTTACGAGGCACAACTCCATGAAAGACAGTGTTCGATGGCTTAAGCTTCTTATCAGTTAACCCCATACGGTGGAAGGTATTGTAATGAAGAATGTTGATGCTGCTACCTCCATCCATGAGTACCTTGGTGAACTTGTACCCTCCGACCTGAGGGGCCACCACTAGGGCCAGCTGACTTGGATTATCAACTCGGGGCGGGCGATCTTCGCGGCTCCACATAATGGGCTGCTTAGACCATCTTAAGTAACGGGGTACTGCCGGCTCAACAACATTCACCGCCCTCTTATGGAGCTTCTGGTCTCGTTTGCACAGACTCGTGGTGAACACGTGGTATTGCCCATTGCTCAGCTGCTTTGGGTTACTCTGATAACCGGACTGCTGCTGGTTCCCTTGGCTGTTCTATTGATTGTTGCCGCCTTGACTGCCTTGGCCCTGAAAGCCGGAGCTAGAGCCGCCGCCACCATGGCCCGGACCCTGATACCGGATCCTGAGCCGTCGTTTGGTCCATGACCGTTCTGGATAAACTCTCTGTAAGATCACATGATGCTGCAATCTTTCCACGCATGGGTGGCCGGTTTTTCATCCGACCCGTGCTTCGGACACGGCTGATTCATCACCTCATCGATATTGTACCTTGGAGGTGGCCTCCCCTTGCGACGCTGGTTAAAATTCTGTGCCCCCATATTAGCTACGAAAGCATCAGCCTTGTGTTTATTGCCACTGTGCCGATTGGCCGGGTTATACTGCTGTCCTCCCGGGTCATTACCCCTTTTTCCCTTTCCTGGTCTTTCCGCTTCAGACTCGGGGTCCTTGGTACTATCAGAGTCGGCATAGAGCCGCCATGAGCTCCCCCCACATCATTACAATGGCACTTAAGCCGCCCTAGCTTCAGCTTGAGTGGAGGGAAATGGCAATTTTTCTCCAACGTTAATATCGCCGATTCAGCGTTGATCTTATCTGAGTGCATGATGGTCAAAACTCGGTGCACCCAACTAGTTGTTGATTCACCCTCGCTCTGAACACAAGAGTCTAGATCCATGATCGACATGGGCTGTGTGCACGTGTCCTTGAAGTGCTTGATGAACCTGGCCTTCAACTGTGCCCATGACCCGATGGAGTTGACGGGTAATCCTTTTAGCCAGTTACAAGCCGTGCCTTCTAGCATCATGGTGAAGTATTTAGCACATGCAGCGTCGCTAACATCCAGCATCTCCATCGCCATCTCATAGCTCTCTATCCAAGCCTTAGGGGGCTGATCTATTGTGTAGTTTGGCACCTTACGAGGGCCCTTAAAATCCTTAGGCAACCGCTCATTTCGTATATCCGCTGTTAGACACGGCACGCCCCAAGCCCGGGAAGTCCTGTTTGCCTCCACTGAGGTTGCTGGGTAGTATGGCGCCAGGTGATGATTGGCCGCCTGAACCGGCACGTCCTGTGCTCTACCATCATGTCGTGCTGGGTTATGTCCACGAGGCAAGTTACGGTGTCACTCTGCGCTTGAAACCTCTGGCGAGTCAACGTGTCTGCTGTAGCTGGCACTTGGACGGGGGGTTGAATGAATCTGGTCTCGACTATAAGAATAGGCCTGCTGCTGCTGTAGTGCTGTCTGAAGAAGTTCCTGAGCTCTCCGGGTTTCCACTGCTACCGGAGTTTCGCCCTTAACTGGCAAAGCCGCAAGCCTTGGTGACGCTGCTATCATGTTATCCAGGGGGTTGGAATAGTGAACCGCCGGTGCCGTAGGGTAACGAGGGGTCGGGCGGTTCTGATCTACATATAGAGATCCGGTTGTACGCTGACAAACCGGACAGCCGGTCCTGGGTGCCTCTGCCGTCCGGTTTAACACCGGCGGTCCACTGCCCCCTGTCCCGTCCGAAAAAAGATTTCTTGGCTCATAAACAAAGGGGAGACGACTTTGTTGCTTTCTCCTCATGGCTTCATTAGCAGGGTTCTGACCTACCGAGAGCCGGAAAGCTTCCGCTTGAATCCGCTAGGGCCGGGCGTCCAAAACGGCCCGTTCTTCGGTCATCCTGGTGTTCTGTGCTGCAAGGTCTTCCTTAGCTTGTGCTATCTCCTGCCGCAATTTATCCACAACTATCTTGTGTTGATCCTGGTTCTCTGGGTTATCTCTGTTCCCACCAGAGTCGCCAGACTCTCCAACATGTTTGACAAAGCTTGAGTTGGCGGGCGTGCTGAGCCGTATGCACCTGCCGTAGCTGCTGTCGCGCCGGGTGTTATGGTCCCGACGACTGTTGATCTGAGAGCCCGCTGGGTGCCAGTCATGAAAATCGCTACCCTGCTTGGCGGCTCACTGAGGTCCGGAATACTGTTACCGTCAGACGAGCCCCCAAGTTGTCCGCTCTGCATCCGATACATGGAATTAGTCTCACCTGTGGATGACTCACCGTCGGAGAGAACGGCTGTTTCTTCATAAGATCCGAAGTTTCTAGTGCCCTAGATGTATCCAACGAAGGCACGCTTCTTCACGGGACGAACCCGGGCGGGTCGCGCACGCTGAGCCGGCTCGACGATGTCGGTGCAGGTGTCCCGTTCAGGGCCCGGCTCGCCGATCTTGTCGATGAAGACGTGAATTCCGCCGAAGGGGACCCGGTACCCATACTCAATTGAGCCGGCCTCAGGACCCCAGCCTTCGTCATCGATGTAGAGCTTGTTGCGACGACTCTTGGTCATCTGGCCCACAGCGTATCCCTTAAGCCCTTCAAAGTTGCCCTTCAAGAACTCGAAACCACAGGCCGCAGACCCCACGGTGGGCGCCAACTGTCATGGAAGTGTCACGACAGATGTCCTAAGATAAGGACTTGATTGCGGAGCCATAGCGAAGTGGTTAGCTTAAAGGGGTTAAGAACAAGACAAATGACACATGGAGTTTATACTGGTTCGGCCCCTTGCGGTGAGGGTAAAACCTAATCCAGTTTGAGGTGGAATTGTTGGGGTGTCGATTGCTAGGGCGTGGATGCGCTTGCCTAGCCCTCGATCTGTTGTTACTTGCCCTAAGCCGCTGCCGGGTCGTCCCCTTATATACACGGGTTGACGCCCTGCGGCCTACGGAGTCCCGGCCGGCTCATACAATTGTGTCCGGCCCGGTGACTCTTATTACATGCCTTACAACACAAGTCACATATATGGCCGGCTCATACAGGCTTTAAGCCGCCGCAGTCCTTGGGCCCTTAACTAAACCGCCATCTTTAACGTGCTTCTGGGCTGGGCCCATGAACCGCCGTTGGGTAACCCGGCCCCTCCTGAGCGGGTCATATGAAATACTTATATCCCCAACAAGCGGGGAGCTCGACGAGGGAGAGGCGCCCCTCCTCAGCTCTAGCGCACTTGGTCGCAAGGTTGAACAGCTCCAGGGACGTGCATAAATCTTCGTGGATGGCGAGCTCCTCCTTTATCTTGACGTCGCGGACACCATCTGAGAACGCCGAAATGATGGCCTCGTCCGTGACCTTGGGGACCTTGACACGGACGCTGTTGAAGCACTGGATAAACTTCTGTAGGGTCTCTCCTAGTTGTTGATTGATACGCCACAGGTCACCTGCGGCCGGGGGACGGTCTCGGGTGCCCTGGAAGTTGGCGATGAACCGCTCGCGCATCTCACTCCAGATGGAGATCGATCCCGCGGGTAGGTTCAAGAGCCATGAGCCTGTGCCATCCTTGAGGGCCATGGGGGACCAGTTCACCATGATCTTCTCGTTGTCGCCGGACGCTTCGATGCTCAGCTCGTAGAGCTGCAGGAACTCCGTGGGGTCGGGGGTGCCGTCGTAGCGTGGACGCAGGTCGGGCTTGAACTTCCCATGCTAGTTGACGTTGCGCAGCTCGGGGGCGAGGGCCTTGCAGCCTGCTGTCGACACCGGAGCTTGTTGGGAAGGGGGAACTTGGTCCTGGTCCTCGCGCGCTACCACGGCGGGGGCGCGCGGTCTCGGCGCAGCGGTGGAGGGAGTGCGGGCGCTCCTCCGCGGGGCCGCAGGATCTCCTAGCAGCTTCCTTCTTCGTGCACTGGCGCCGCGCGTGGGCGGTCACGCCGCGGGGCCACGTGCCTTGGGTCTTGGACAACGCCTTGACGTGGGGGTAGCAGTGGAGCTTCATGGGCCTCATCATCTTCATGGGGAGGCGGACGAGGCAGGGAGAGGGACGGCGCTGGAGAGCCCCTAGGGGCGCTGACGAGCTCGGCGATGCGGTCAAGCCATTCTTCGTAGAAGTCGTCGACGGGGCGGTAGCGCAGTAGCTCGCGTGCCATGAGCAACATAGCCTGCGGGTCCGCGGTGAGCATGGGATGAAGAGACCGCTGGAGTCAGCGACGGGGTAGCGGTGTGTCCATCACGCCGCACGAGGGAGGGGTGCAGGGACGAAGCTTGTCGTTCATGTCGCGCCAGGCCGGTGGCGGCGTTGGCGACAGACGATGGAGAATGGCGGGGTGGTCCGCCGGCATGAGCAGTCTGAGCGACGCGGGCAGGAAGGGCAGCCCACCGCTCAGCACGGGCTCTGCGAGCGTCGGCCATGGAACTGCTGGGACGAGGGAGTGCTGATCGACGGAAGGGAAGTTTCGGCACACCCCTACCTGGCGCGCCAAATGTTGGATCTAGGGTTCCGGTAAAACCCTTAATGTTCGAACTCTGGGGTGCGCACGAAGATCTCTCCTTCCGCCCTAGCTCATCTACCCAACAACCCTAGGCCTAGCTCGTCAGATCCGAAGAATAAGGAACACAAGATTTATACTGGTTCGGGCCACCGATGTGGTGTAATACCCTAATCCAATGTGGTGTGGTGGATTGCCTTCTAGGCTGAGGAAGAACTAGTACATGGATGAACTGCCTCCTGAGGAGAGGAGTTCTTGTGCTCGGGTGAGCTGGTGGTGTGTGGCCATCTATCTGATCAACTCAAGATGAGATCAACTCCCGATCCCATCAGATGATCCTAATGGTGGTGGCTAGTCCTATTTATAGTGGCTCGGGTCCCCTTCCCAAATATTGAGCGGGAAGGGATCCCACAACGGCCAAATTTGAAGGGGGACAGCCAGTATAGGCTATCCTGACAAAAGATGGTCTTCGCCTGCCAAAGGCTCTGGTGGTGACGCCACCGTGGGCTCCGCGATGACCTTCGTCCTGCTATCCTGCTGGTCTTGGTCTTGTTGCACCGATATGGAAACCTTTTCCTGATGCCTCAGAACTCTTCGCCTGCATATGCTCCTTTAGCACCAAAGGGGAAACTGGCACTTCTGCGCCCGCTGGCGCCCGCCTGGCCTTGGTCGTCACTGCTCACGTCACGAGGACCTCGTGAGGTGCCCCTCGCCTTGATATCTCCGACCCTCGCGAGCCGGCCTGGTGAGGCCGCCCCAGGGGATGCCTTGTGTCGTCCGCCTCGCGAGGCTTGACCCCTCGCGAGGGTCTTGAGTGGCCGCTGAAGATGCTGGGCCGTACCAGGCCGCCTGGTGAGCCACGCCCTGGGCCGCAGGCAGGAAAGTCTGGGTACCCCCGTTCCCAGAACGCCGACAGCTTGCGCTCCGCCACGCCCGGGTGGAGGCCGTGGACGGCTGCGCTCAGACTCCATCAGTCGGGAATCCAGTGCGTCCGCCTAAATGGGGCATGGATCCGGCACTAGGCCGGCCATAGCTGCCTCGCTGGAGGGCGTGCGGTCCGTCTGGCGTCCGAACGTGCTGGCGGACACGCAACCCATCCGGTGGCGCGCCAAGCATCGGGACACACCATGGGCCTCGTCCGACGAGGCCATGGTACGGCGTGCCCGCCGTGCAAGGTACCGGGCGCGGGAGGCGGCGACGGATGTCGATGAGGCGGAGTTGCATTCTCCGACGCCCCGCATGGCGCATCAGCCCGGATGCCGCAACCGCATCATGATGGACGTCGACGGCTCGTCCCCGGATGGATCCATCATCGAACTAACATCCACCGACACCGTTCGGGTTCCGGTTTTCGACGAGGAAGAATAGGGCATGGGAGACGGCGGAGCCTTGAGTCCCGTGAGCTAGCTCGTGTCCCATGCCCTACCCTACCTTGTCGGCGACCGGGCCAACACTCTAAGGAGCCCAGCCGATCGTCGAACATGGCCGAGCGAGCGGGGAGCGGAACCCATAGCTGGCCAAACGAGCCGTGCTAACTGGGCCGGCCCGGTAGCACGCAGGCCCGACACGACCCAGGCACGACACGACCCGAGCTAAACGGGCCAGGCCCAGCACGCGGCACGCCATGGGCCGTGCATGGGCCTGGAGGCTGGGCACGCGGGTCGGCACGGCACGGCCCTTTTTTCTAAAAATATATAAATATATATGTTCTATATAAATAACTAATACCCTAATATGTTCAATATTTTTATAGTGCATGCATATTTTATTAGTGCTTGGATATAACTAGTAGTAGTGTTATAGTGTAGTCTTTGTATTATTTTTATCCTTTTGTAGTTATAGAGTATGTCTTGTATTCTTTTATTTCTTTGAGATGGAAGTTTTTAATGATGTACGTGTGCTAATAAAACTCTAGATTTATCCTACATAATAGTCTACAAAATTTTACAATTTTCTACTTTTTTTAGCCTTTATTTTGTTGTTTTCAGAGGTATTACGAAAACGTGCCTAGGCGTGCCGCGTGTCGGCCCACGTAACCTACATGCCGTGCTTGGACTGCTAGCTCCAGCCCGTGGGCCGGCACGACACGGTCCGGCCCGTTTGGCCAGGTATGTCGGAACCGGACGAGCTCCTCTTAGGTTAGGTCGGACTTACCAAGTCCGGTTGTACATGCTCTACATATATGCAACTCATCGAAGATCCTAAAAAAAATATATGCAACTCATCGAAAAGAAAAGAACTTCGGTCTCCTCCTCTCTCTCCGATCCTTCTCCTGCAAATCCAAATCCAATCCCGGCTGATACCCTAGACAGAAGAAATTCTCCGCCATGAAAGCCGCCGCCAAGCCCAATCCTCCTCCGCTGCCATCGGCGGCGACTTCGACGCAGCCATCGACCAAGGCGGCATCGTCGTCCTCCTCCTCCTCCGCCGCCGCCGATCCCAACCCCAAGCGCATCCTCCCCACCGCGGCCGACACCGCGCACTCAACCCCCTCGCACCCTAATCCAAATCTCAACGGCGCGCCCAACCCACCCCCCCTCCTCCCGTCCCCGCCCGCCGCCCACCTCCAGCCGCTGCAGCCCCTGCCCCCTCCGCGCCCGCTGCTCACCGTCGCGGCAGTGGAGGCCGCCATGGCCTCCATTCCACCTCCGCCGCAGTATGGTCTCGAGTACCTCGACCGCCGCACCGTCGCGCTCTCCGACGGCACGGTTCGCACCTACTTCGCGTTGCCCCTCGAGCCTCCACCCCAACTCCGCCAGCTGCCGATATTCCCTGCGCCCCACTTAGGTCCGCCCGGCCCGGGGCCTGGCCTCAACAGGTGGGTTCCGCCACTGATGCACGCCGTACCTCCTCCCTGTCCGCCCCAGAAGCGCAAGCGGGAGTGTCAGAGCAATGGTGGCGCCCCCGGTGAGTCCTCGGGCCGCCAACACCAACAACATCAGAAACCAGAGGAGAGGCGTACTGCAAAGCAGGTCAAGGTCGAGACGTCAGAGCTGGATGCGAAAACACTCGAGAGCTCCTTTCTTAAGATGGTGAGGGTGATCAACGAAAACACGGAGGTGAAGAAGAATTACCGGGCCAATGGACAGATTTCCCAGCTGAAATGCGTCGTCTGTAATAGGTTTGTTCTTCAATGCAAAATCTTTGCCTGTTGATTTATTTTGCACATACTCTACCAACTGAGCATAATTAGCAGTTTAGTATGTCAAATTTCTGGAAGCGATTGCAGTGGATACAGTTTTATTTTTTTAGTATTTTGCTACCACTAGTTCTAGGATATCTGTAGCTAACAATGCAATTTGTTCATTTTTTTTTGCGGGTGAATGCAATTTGTTCATTAGCTGTCAGAGGAAATCTTCTGACTGATTCCTCATGTTCTCTATTAACCCAGAACTGTAAGAAGGCAATCCTGTAGCATTAAAAAAGGCCTGGGTGCCAGGCGTTACCCTCCTCCGTATCCCTGAGTAGTAGTGATGTGCCACTCCAGCTTGCATCTTATCGAGCATTGGTAGTTCTGTAGTTGGCAAACATTCCTTGTATGAAACTGTTTTAGTTTGGCATTAGTGTTAGCTATCCACAGCTCAAAACAGTTCTGTTTATTTATGTTTTGGACCTACACAGCATGAAGCTCCACCAAATAGTTTATGCAGGGCATGCCTCTGGGTAAGTTAGACATCATGACAAGGGCCATTTTGCTATTTAGTGATTTGCTTACTTTGCGGATACATGACTTGCTATCATATTTTTTCTCCTCCATGAGTTACATTATGGATTGTCTTTTTATGTAGAAAAGTTACTCTCTGTTGCGGTACCATCGAGTTTGTCGTCGTCTATTGTTGTGTAGTAGATTGTTTATCAATGTAGTCCCACCAGTTGGTACCTCATATACTTTTGATAATATCTAGCATACTATAGATAGTAGATACCCATCTATGCAGAGGAGCATATGAACGAAGAAACAAGGAACCTTGGCCACTCTCGGTTAACTTTCGTGGTTCCTAGAACTTGGCCTGAAACTTTGTCAAAGTAGTTTATGCAGCCCATGTTTCCCCACTCTTAATTTGTGGCAACAATTTGTTAATCATTTTTTTCTTTATATTTGAAAACAAAAGGCTTATCCTTAATTTTCTCTCACATGAGTTTGTTTGCAATGTTTAGTTTTCTACTTGTGGAAACAAATTTGTTACACGTCTTTGTGGTTCTTTATTCAGGCCTGGGCTCATATGTCTACGTTTTTTATTTTCTAACCTTGTTATGATTGTCTGAATTTTGATGTCGAGTTGCAGTAGCAAGCAAAACTATTTTCCTAAAAGGGCGGAATCCCCGTTTTCTGTTTAAGCACTCATTCTGTTTTCTTTTGTTCTCTACATTTCTCAACCTATTGTTCTTGAAATTTTAGCAACCTTTGTCTCATACAAAATTCTCCAGTTATATACTTGTATACATGTCCTGTAAACCAGTTATATGCTTGATTTTTGAAGACAATTTCATGCAATTTCGTTTTAAAGATGCCTGTATGGATAATTTGATTACAGGGACTATATAGATTTGCATGCACTCCTCAATTGTTCATACAATACGAAGAATGCAGAGCTTCATGTTGCTCATCCTGAGTTTATGCAGCATATGCTTCTCCACTCTTAATCAATGTTCAAAAAAGCGGAAAGTATACGCGAAGCGGAAGGACACAACTTAGAGCAATGGGCGCTTCAGCGTTTTTAGAATTGGCTAGAATTTGGCTGTTTTTGAATTATATCCACAGGAAAATAGGAAACATAGCACATAGGTAATCGAAATAACATCTACTCCCTCCGTTCCAAAATAGATGACTCCACTCTTACCTATGTGCTATGTTTCCTATTTTCCTGTGGATATAATTCAAAAACAGCCAAATTCTAGCCAATTCTAAAGACGCTGAAGCGCCCATTGCTCTAAGTTGTGTCCTTCCGCTTCGCTTACGCTTTCCGCTTTTTTGAACATTGATTAAGAGCAAGGTTTACGAGTCGATGAGTCGTTCCGAGGTTGAGACTCATAGACTAATCGAGACTAGTCTAGACTAGTGCTGGACTAGTCGACATGGTACTGTAGTACTCAACTATTGTTAATAACTAGTAGTACAGTATGCAATAAAACCAAAAGTGTTAGGCAACGCTCGCCAGGCCCAGCCCAGCACCACACAACACCCCCCAGCTGGCCCAGTTGGGCCCAAGTGGCCATCCTACTTAACTCCCGTCACTGGAACCCTAGCTCCTGAGCGATCCCATTGCCGCCGCCAGCACCATCACACACGGGAGCACGCGTGCGCGACCCGCGCCTCCAGCCGCCTTCCGCCGGCCCCGGCCACTGCCGCCGACCACCTCCATGCCTCCTCCTCTCCTCTCCTCTATCTCTCTTCCTTCTCTCTCGTCTCAGGGCCGCGCGCGCCTACATGGCACGGCCATGGCTGCCGCCCGAGCACGAGCTCCGGCCAGGCTGGGTGACTTATCCCCTCAAAATTTTGAGTCGCTCGACTCAAATAACTCGACTAGTCCAGACTAGTCTACGACTAGTCTGTCGACTGCTCGACTAGACCAAGTAGTCTACACGAGATTTGTAGTCGACACTCAAGTTACGACTCATAGACTAGTCTGTCGACTAGTCTCGACTAGTCCCTCGACTCATAATCAGTGATTAAGAGTGGAGGAGCATATGCTGCATAAACTCAGGATGAGGAAAATAGGAAACATAGCACATAGGTAATCGAAATAGCATCTACCCCCTCCGTTCCAAAATAGATGACCCAACTTTGTACTAAAGTTAGTATAAAGTTGAGTCATCTATTTTGGAACAGAGGGAGTAAAATGCAGTTCACGCCATAGCAAATACACATGAGGTTCACACAGCAAGCAACTTATAACAACTAAAATGCAGTTCAGTTGAAATAGACATTTGTCTAATAGAGATCATGTTGCCAGAGTTTGGCCAGAATTAAAAAACAGCCAAATTCTGGCCAAATTTTAAGAAAGCGCTTTATCTACTGTTTAGGGCCCAAGCGAAGCGGTTTGCCATCACCCAGTGCTTGAGCGCACTTAAGCGTCACTTGAAAACGCTTTCTTGAACACTGCTCTGAATTTCGTGGCAATGATTTGTTCTTCCTTCTTTTTACTTATATTTGTAAACAAAAGACTTATCCCGTTGTCCTTCATTTTCTTTACACGAGTCCTTGTTTCAGCATTCTTTCAGTTTTCTTTTGCTTTTACATTTCTCAACCTGTATTCTTTCTGTCAGCAACTTTTTGGCCCATAAAATTGACTAATTATATACTTTATTTAATATACGTTTTATTAGGCAGTTATATGCATGTTTTTTTTAAGACAATGTCATGCGATTTATTTTTGAAGATGCCTGTATGCATAATTTGGTCACAGGGACTCGATGGATTTGCATGCACTCCTCAATCATTCGTACAATACGAGGAATCCAGAGCTTCGTGCAGATCATCTTGGGTTGCACAAAGCTATATGTGTTCTTATGGGTTGGAACTACTCCATAGATCCTGTAAACAGAAAGGCTTACCAAACATTGTCTACTGCTGATGCTGAAGCCAATCAAGGAGATCTTATTTTATGGCCACCAACAATCATAGTTGAGAACACATACAAGTCAAATAACGACGGGCAAAAGGATGCCATGAGTAATAAAGAGATGGATGGCAAGCTCAGAGGTACGCATCAAATACTTGCTCTGTCACTGTTACTTTGGTAGTTAAAATTGATTACTTTGTTAATGAGCAGATTGTCATGTTTAGCCCCTTCGTGTTTTTTTGAAGGAGTGCGACAAATCAATTGCTTGGACCAAAGCCAAAGCTTTATAAAACCATTTTCCTTCATAAGTCTTAGCCCTGCCAGAAGATAACCTTCTAGGGTTACTTATGAAATTTTGAAACCTATACTGGGACGTTTTTAAAATGACCAATACAACTTTTCTCTTGGAAGGATTAATCACACAATTTGGTCTCTGGAAATTGCATTATGTTC
>LR738712.1:239356805-239366864 GCA_902687465.1 Secale cereale
TTATGTTTTTCACCCTCCCTTGAGGAAATTTCTGTGAATTGCAGGCTTGCTACCCTTATGCTTCAACTGAAAATGTTTTTGGTCTACCTGATTTATTCGAGCTCCCTTGTCCATATTTTATTACACCTTCTGTCAGCTGGCTTATCATTTCTAATTTGCCTATGACATGGATGACAGTATTTTGTCAGCTAAAAAGTTTATTTACCTTCCAACAATGTAGTCATTTGCCTGTCTTATATTCGCCAATGCTGTGCGGTTTCAAAGAGTCGGATTACATTTTAACGTTTCATTGTCTGTTACCTGCCAGTGTGACCTTGGGATTATTTGGATAGATAGGGGGTTTAGGCCTGCCTGATCCCTTGTGGTGGGAAGTTAAGTTGATGTAACATGAGTGCTCATTCAAGAGATTGGATTGTACCCTGTCTGTCAAAAGAAGCCCTTAGTGTGGGTTTCCTTGTAGTTTTAATCTCAAATGTGCATATACCATATAGTGAGGTTGGTTCTAAAATATGTATATACAAAGTGTGTTAATATTGGCACGGAGCTTAGAATCTTATATAATTTGGCCTGGCTAAGAGCATCTCCAACAGAAGTTGCAAATTTGGAGATGTAAAAATTCACGTCTCCAAAAAGTGATTTTTGCCTCTCCCGAAAATGGCCAAGTCCAACAGATGATGCAAAACAAAGATATAAAAGAGCTACTCCAATAGAAGATGCAAACTAGAGATGCAAAACTGGCCGCCGGCCGCGAGGCCGCTGTTCAAGCCGCTGTACAGCCGCTGTTCACCCCACAAATTGAAATAAAACATCTGAAAATCATCTTAAAAATTTCACATGTCCACAATACCAAATTATATTACATAATTCATCAAATCCACAAGATCAAACATAGTTTTGCACAATACAACAAACAAATAAATGAAACTAGGCGGCTCTTTCGCCGTGATATTTCCAATACTCCAACAAATCCTTCTGAAGTTGACCGTGCGCATCGGAGTCTCTAATTTCATTATACACTTCCAAGAAGCATTTGATTCGCTCCTCTCTTCTTATCGGCATAACACGCATGCACATCAACTGTTAGAAGTTGTAATCTAAACCCTGTCCACGCTCATTCTCAATGATCATGTTATGCATGATCACACAAGCAATCATGATATACCAAAGGGTTTTTTGATCCCAGAATCTAGATGGTCCTTGCACAATAGCAAATTGGGATGGTAAAATCCCAAAAGCCCTCAACATCTTTCCTAGCCGCCGCTTGTGCATTGTGAAAGATGAGTTCTTTCTTTCTTTGGGGTTTTGCAATTGGCTTGACAAAAGTACTCCACCTTGGGTAGATCCCATCCGCAAGATAGTAGCCGTAGTTGCATGTGCGGCCATTTGCTTTGGAGGTCGCCGGTGGTGCTTCTCCATTTGCTAACTTGGCAAAACGAGGTGACCTATCGAGCACGTTGATGTCATTGCAAGATCCAGGCATGCCAAAATATGAATGCCAAATCCATGTTTCTCGATCGGCAACGGCCTCAAGAATGATAGTGGCATCCTTCCCACGACCCTTGAACTGTCCATGCCATGCTCTTGGGCAAATTTTCCATTTCCAATGCATGCAATCGACGGACCTTAGCATACCTGCAAACCCACGAGCTTTGTTCATCTCCAACGGCCTCTGAGTTGAGTGTCCTGAGCATTGGGAGCTCTCAAGTACTCTGGACCAAACACTTCTACCATTGTCTTTGCAAATTGTTTGACATAGAAGATAGAAGTGCTCTCTACCATCGGCAAATTGTCATCAATGTAGTCTGCCGGGACACCGTAGGCCATCATGTGCAATGCGGCAGTGACCTTCTGTTCGGTACTGTATCCAAGCAACCCTGCACAATTCCTCCTCTACTCGAAGGAGTGATCATGCTGCTTCACGGAATCGCAAATGTGGATGAACAAGTCTTTGGACATTCTGAACCGGCGTCGGAAGTACCTCTCCGGAAAAACAGGTGGTGAACCGAAATAGTTGCAAATCAACCTCTTGTGCGCCTCAACCCGTTCTCTCCGAGTGAACGCACGTCCATACACGGAACCACCGTGCTTCGGCTTCTTACCCTTGTACGGCGCCACTAGCATAGCAATGTCCTCTTCTTCGTTCAAATCAAATTCCTCATCCGATTAGCACTCCTCCACGAAAGAGGAGTCGCACGAGCTCATCTACAATGCGGAAAATCACCATCAAACTAACTCTCCATCCCCAACAAAAAACCGTCAAGTTTCATCGTTTTTTTACCTTCGGGAATTTCGTTGAACACCTTGCTTGCTGGATGGATGAAATCGCCCGCCTGCGGGTTGGGCAGCCGTTTGGTCGGCGGCGACTGCACGGCAGAGGAGATGGCCGCACGTCGGCAGAGAAGAAGGCGGGAGCTCGGCGCGGGCGGCGCGCGGCTTTGCACGGCCGAGTCTCGCGACCGTCGGGCGGGCGGAGTGGCACGCCTCCGCTAACTCCGGCGGGGGTTCTAGGCTATGAAGAAGCCCAGCCCATTGTAGACCTCGCCGGGGAAGGCGTTTAGGCCAGCTGCAGCCGCCGGAGAAGCTTCGATTTGGCGGCAGTCGAAAGTGAATCGGCGGCTGCGGGCTGGCGAGGCAGGGGACGGTTGCGTTTTTACATCTCCTGTAGGTAGAGATGCAAATTTGCACCGCGAGGTGTTGTAGTTTACATCTCCGGGAGGCGGAGAAGTTTTTTATCTTTTTCATCTACACCGTTGGAGTGGTGTTTTTGGCCCTCCAGATGCAAAAGTTAGGTGTTTTGCATCTATATATCTTCTATTGGAGATGCTCTAATAATATGGGGTGTGCCCCTCTATCTATGCCTGCTCTTTGATGGAAGCAGTGGAAGCAGGCTGAGTAACAGAGAGCGTCGGTTGGGTGCTAGAAAACCACGGCATCAATGATGTTTTCTTGCTTAAATGTCATTTAGTCACGCAAACCCAGCCACGTCCGCACTAATCGTTGTTTAGGACGCTGTGCCGATTCTTCACGAGGGGGTTAAGTGAGCACACAAATTGTTTGGTGGTCAAGTGAGCGGGACCAATAGAATAATAGATTGGGGGATTAAATTGTAGTTTCTCCTAGTACAACTTTCAGTTAGTTGAGCCTTTTTCTCTGCTTCAAATATTGTGCATCTTAGCAGTTTGCTCATACCCAGTTAACACTCGATTCAATTGTCTCTGCTGCATTTAGTTTGTTTTAAAATTTATTACGAGTCCAAGGCACTAATCTATGAATATCAATGTGTTGTCCAGAAATGGGGTTCGCCGGTGTGAGTGTGAAGCCACAAATGGGCAAGGATGGAGCCATGCTAGTGACATTCGCAAGCAACCTGGCTGGTCTGAAGGAAGCTGTGCGGCTTGCTGAGCTCTTGGAGGCGGAAGGCCATGGACGAGCGCAATGGGTTCACGCCCGGGGCCTCACCCCGTCTTTTGTTGGGGGCAGTAACCCCATGTTTGTCAAGGTGGATGAGCAGGGCCAACCGACATGGGTCCTCTATGGCTATTTGGCCACGGCATGGGACTTGGACACGCTTGACGCTGATTCGAGGCAAAATGTTGTAATAAAAAGTAGGAAAGAGCTCGATTTATCTGAGTAGGAGTGTAGGACCCACCCTGTAACAAGTGTGTATTTTATTATAAGTTAACAAAAACAGAGTAGTTTGTGGACAGCGACAGCCACATTACACAAGTTTATCTGACTAGGCCGCAGGGCTCAACCTTGTTAATCATTTCATCGACTCCTTGGTTTTAATGTGAAATCCCAAGGTTGGATTTGGTTGACATGAATACGCCCTACCCAAAGGCTACACGTGATAACTTTAGTTTCTACTTCTCTGACACTATAATAATGCCTTACATTTTGTAAGACGTCTTCTAACATTATTATAGTGTCAAAAAATATCTTACATTTTAAGACGAAGGGAGTATCTTTTTGTTCGAGGTGATGCGCGCGCGTAATAAGTGAGAAAGGTTGCATACGTAGCTATATACCCAAGCCTCTATTTCCGGGGAAGTTTACCTTCTCACGTTTGACCACTTGGTTGAAACCAACTTATGGGCGTACGGGCTGCCGACACGTTCGGGTATGTTCTAGGGTGTACTTAGCCATATACCCAAGCCCTTATTTCCGGGGAAGTTTACCTTCTCACGTTTGACCACTTGGTTGAAACCAACTTATGGGCGTACGGACTGCCGACACGTGCAATACTTTGGTATGTAGGTGTGTAGAAATGTTTTGGTGGCCGTAGGTTTCTTGAGTAAATTTTCTTAATGTCTGAAATCTGTTAAGGTATGTTCTAGGGTGTACTTAGCCAATCCACATGGGATTTGAGACATTACCGTGCCCACATCTGCTGTGTGAGCTTGTCGTACGTATGCATCTGACGCAGTAAATAGTGGTGCAAAATGGATAGCGATAGCTCGAAGCTCTATCGCTGGGAGGAGGTGATTGATCAATTAGCTTGCAGGATCGGTAAGGTCCGAAAGATTCAGCCGCGACCCACCCTATACTATGAGGGGGATTATGTTCGTGTTCGGGCTAGGATTCTAACGGCCAAGCCCCTGACCCGTTTCACACCGCTTACGATGGTAGGGGAAGGTACTCGATGCTGGTCGTCAAGTATGCGAAAATTCCTTTTTTCTACAAGGTGTGTGGTATGATGGGCCATGGGTACGAGGAATGCGGTAATGGAGTCTGGAAGGATGGGGACAAGAAGTGGGGTGGCTGGATGACCGCTCAGCGTCGCACAGTGGCTTATTCGGAGTCTACGAGGGGTAGGTACGAGTCGCGAGGTGGAAGAGGGAGAGACCGTGGAGGCACTGTAGGGCGCGGCTTCGCTCCAGCGCGTGGACGAGACGATGGCAACAAACACCGAGGAACATCTACTGGTGGAGCACACACCAAGGAGGGCATGCACGGTGGGCCTGTTATGCGTGAAGAGGAGATCGTGAAGGAGGCGAATGAAGCTGCTAAGTTGAGTGGGCCAAACCTGAATGCTGCACCAGAAACACCATCTGAAGCTGTAGAAGACAATGATATGACTGCCATATCTACTGAAACATCTACAGGCAGTGGAAGAACTCATGTGGTCACGGTGGAGATGGAAGCAACATCAAGGGAGCAGGAGGGCAGAAACACCAACAAAAGAGGGTCTCGGCCTCACGGGACAATGTCCAGGTCGTTTCCCCTGGCCTCGCTACTCCAGTTTCAGAATCAAGTGGGACTTCAGTGATTTTGGCGGAGAAGATTCCAACGGGGATGCCTCCACTCCCTCTGGTTCATGTCTCGCCATGTAAGAACAACAAGCGACCAAAGAAGGGGATGACCCAGCAAAAAAGAGAAGGGGAAGATGACACAACTGAAACAACCAATGCACTACCGACGGGCTCCCCCCGGGGGCGCCGCCGGACACAATGAGTTATATATGTTGGAACTGCCGGTGCGGGCAAGGCCTCGACTATGCTTTGTATCCTAGAAACTCAGATCGACAAGGCAAGAGTAGAGAATTTAGCAAGTTCTATAGGTTTTGATCATGCTTATGCTATTGATAGTGTGGGAAGAAGTGGAGGTATATGCCTCTTTTGGAATAATTCAATAAAAGTCGATATTTTGGGTGTGACGCCCGAAGACCGACGTCTCAGAAGATTCCAGAAGTTCCGAGTTCTCCCGTGTGTTTCAATTGTGCTTGTGTTATTTATTTTGCTTTGCATCATGTCATCATGCCATCATGTCTTTAATCTTTTGCATCTCAACTTAAATAAACTGTGTGGACCTTCGGTCCATTTAAATCGAGGGAAGTGTGACTTCTCTTTATAACATATCCTCCTAATATTATGGAGCTATTATAAATATTTATTCCATTTGTTTGGAATTAACCCAACACACTTGCATATATTCCCCATGCCTTTTCTACTTCAAGTTTCACCGTCAAAACCTTGTCGATAATTCTTATCCGTTTTATCGAGGTTCCTCCAAAAACCTCAACATTTTTGGACACTTCCTAAACCTTGTCCTAATTCAAACCATTTGAAGTAAATTCAAATGAGTTTGAATTTTACTCTTGCATTCTTGCCTCTCCTATTTTTTCGTGGACCGTGGACATTTTTGTGAGTCCAGGGAATTTTACCCTATACCCAATTCTTTCCCTAACCTTGCTCTTTCTCTCTTTTTCTCCTTCCTTTTCTTTCTGTAAAATAAAGAGAAAAGAGGAGGGGAGCCGCAGCCCAGCCTCCTCAGCAGTCCAGCCAGGCCTTTTGCCTTGTGGCCCGACCGCAATGGGCAGCCCATCAGGCCCAGCCGCCCCAGCCTCGCAACCCTAGCTCGACCCCGAGTCCCTTCTCCCCATCGCTCTCTCCCTACACCGCCGCCACCCCTCGCACCCCATCTCCTCCCGATCCCCATCTCTCCCTTCTCTCGCTTCCCTCTGCCCGAGCCTCTCCCTCATCCTCCCGAGCACCTCGATCTCTCCCCTGTCGCTCCCTCCTCTGCCTCGTCTCCGCGGCCAGCCTCCGCCGCTGGAGCTCCCTACCGCCGCCATCCCTCCTCCTTCCGTCGCCGAGCCGCGCGGCTCCACCACCTCGCGCCGACCACCTTTCCCCTCCTGTGTTGCGCCTCCCCAAGCGCCATGGACGCGCCCCTCCAGCGCTGCCCGCCACCTCGCCTGGCTCGCCGAGGGGAGGAGCCTCCCCGAGCAGCCTCGGCCAGGCAGGAGCGCTGCCGCCTCCAGCCGCGGGCCGGCCTTGCCGCATCCCCGCCGCAGCCTTGCTGCATCACTGTCCTCCCGTGCCGGAGCGGCCATCTCCGACAAGCGCCGCGCCGCGCCGTCCTTCTCCCCTGCACCTCCGCCACCTCGCTGGCGCCATGGCCTCGACCTCCTGTTCCCGTGCCGCCCCTTGACGCCCTGCTGTTTTCATGCACCTCCGCTTGCTGTCACGGTTGATGCCAAGTTCAACGACTACTGAAAAGGGAGCAGCACCAAGTTCGACCGTTGCAGATTTCGTCAAGTACCTCGACGCCTGGTGCCTAGAACGACTACCCTCGCCGTGGATTCGTCAAGTACCACTACGTCCGATGCCGTGACAAGTACATCTACGTAACGTGAACGTCTACCGTCGCCAAGACCCGAGACCCCAAGTACCACGACGACCTTTGGGCCAAGTTCAACTACGTCCGACGACAGGTATATCTTCGAAACGAGAATGGCGACACGTCAAGTACCACTACCGTCGCTCCGGAGACGATGGATTCGTCAAGTACCTCTACGAACGGAACGACTACTTCCCTCTCCGAAACGAAACGTGCACGTCTACTTCCACTACTTCCTCTACGACCTCGAACCGCCCCGAAACGAACGTTCCGAAGGTATAACCCCGAGACAATGACCCGTCGACGAATGCTTGTTGTGTTGTATGAGATGTATCGAGTGTTTGCTCGTGTCCGTTGCGCCCTCGTTTGCCTTGGCGGCAACCCGTGGGAACCCAGAAGCCGGGAGCACCCCATCATCTTGTTCGACTCGCTCACGCCACCTTTTCTTTTGCACCGGTCTCTCAACGGGTTACTGGAACCGAGATGTTGCCGTTGCATCATTTTCGGATCGTTGCCGTGGCACCCTTTCCTTCCACCACAGTGACAATACTTCATATCTGTTCATGTTAACGTTTAACTAAAAATTGCATAAACTTGATCATGTCATCCGCATTATGTTAACAACATTAAAATGTGAGAATTGTTGTTTGCTTAAAATTGCTAAACATGCATATGGGGATTTTTTCCGGAATTGTTGTTGTTATTTCCGGCCTCATTTAAAATGCCTAGATAGCTAGTTTACACTTGCTTCCTGCCTTGCCATGTTTAGCATCCTATATAGACTTGTCTTGCATCCTACTCGGTTGAGCATATTGACATGTTGCTTGTGTTGTTTTTCTGTGCTTCCTACCTTGCCATGTTTTGCTTCCTGTATGGACTTGTAGTGCATCCTATGTAGACTTGTGTTGCATCATACTTGTTTGAGCATATTGTCATGTCTCGTGTGGTGTGTTTACCGTGTTGCTTGTTTCTTTCCGTTTTGCTTCCCTCGTTAGCTTCGGGTTCGTTCCGGAGTTGTGAGGCTTCTCCTCCGTCCTCTTCTTGGACCCGTTCTTCTCCCTTGCGGAATCCTAGGTGAAGGAAATATGCCCTAGAGGCAATAATAAAGTTGTTATTTATATTTCCTTATATCATGATAAATGTTTATTATTCATGCTAGAATTGTATTAACCGGAAACTTAGTACATGTGTGAATACATAGACAAAACAGAGTGTCCCTAGTATGCCTCTACTAGACTAGCTCATTGATCAAAGATGGTTATGTTTCCTAACCATAGACATGAGTTGTCATTTGATCAACGGGATCACATCATTAGGAGAATGATGTGATGGACAAGACCCATCCGTTAGCATAGCACTATGATCGTTTAGTTTTACTGCTATTGCTTTCTTCATGACTTATACATGTTCCTATGACTATGAGATTATGCAACTCCCGAATACCGTAGGAACACCTTGTGTGCTATCAAACGTCACAACATAACTGGGTGATCATAAAGATGCTCTACAGGTGTCTCCGAAAGTATTCGTGGTGTTGGCATAGATCAAGATTAGGATTTGTCACTCCGAGTGTCGGAGAGGTATCTCTGGGCCCTCTCGGTAACACACATCACAATAAGCCTTGCAAGCAAAAGACTAATGAGTTAGTCACGAGATGATGTGTTACGGAACGAGTAAAGAGACTTGCCAGTAACGAGATTGAACTAGGTATGGAGATACCGACGATCGAATCTCGTGCAAGTAACATACCGATGACAAAAGGAACAACGTATGTTGTTATGCGGTTTGACCGATAAAAGATCTTCGTAGAATATGTAGGAGCCAATATGAACATCCAGGTTCCGCTATTGGTTATTGACCGGAGATGAGTCTCGGTCATGTCTACATAGTTCTCGAACCCGTAGGGTCCGCACGCTTAACGTTTGATGACGATCGGTATTATGAGTTTATGAGTTTTGATGTACCGAAGGTAGTTCGGAGTCCCGGATGAGATCACAGACATGATGAGGAGTCTCGGAATGTCCGAGACATAAAGATTGATATATTGGACGACTATATTCGGACACCGGAAGTGTTCCGGAAAAGTTTCGGATTTAACTGGATTGCCGGAGGGGGTTACCGGAACCCCCTACGAGGGGGGATGGTCCATAGTGGGCCTTGAGGAAAGGAGAGAGGCAGCCCATAGAGGCTGGCCGGCGCCCCACCTAGGGATCCTAGTTGGACTAGGATTGGGGGGGCGCCACCTCTCCCTCTTTTCCTTTCCCTCTCTTCCTTCTTGGTGGACTCCTACTAGGAATAGGATTGCAATCCTATTCCTAGTAGGATTGCCCTAGCCGCACCATAGGAGGCCGGCCGGCCCTCCCCTCTTGCTCCTTTATATACGGGGGCAGGGGGGGCACCCAAAGACACACAAGTTGAATTGTTCCAGCCGTGTGCGGTGCCCCCCTCCACAGAAACACACCTCGGTCCTACCGTCGCGGTGCTTAGGCGAAGCCCTGCGCCGGTGAATACATCATATCCGTCACCACGCCATCATGCTGACGAAACTCTCCCGTGAAGCTCAACTGGATCAAGAGCTCGTGGGACGTCATCAAGCTGAACGTGTGCTGAACGCGGAGGTGCCGTACGTTCGGTGCTTGATCGGTTGAATCGCGAAGAAGTTCGACTACATCAACCGCGTCACTTGACGCTTCCGCTTCCGGTCTACGAGGGTACGTAGACACACTCTTCCCTCTCGTTGCTATGCATCTGGTAGATAGATCTTGCGTGATCGTAGGAAAATTTTAAAATACTACGTTCCCCAACAGTGGTATCAGAGCCAGGTCTATGCGTAGATGATATGCACGAGTAGAACACAATGAGTTGTGGGCGATACTAGTCATACTGCTTACCAGCATGTCATACTTTGCTTCGGCGGTATTGTGAGATGAAGCGGCC
>LR738712.1:239366874-239399020 GCA_902687465.1 Secale cereale
GGACCGACATTACGCGTACGCTTACGCGAGACTGGTTTCACCGTTACGAGCACTCGTTGCTTAAAGGTGACTGGCGGGTGTCTGTCTCTCTCACTTTAGCTGAATCAAGTGTGGCTACGCCCGGTCCTTGTGAAGGTTAAAACAACACATACTTGACGAAACATCGTTGTGGTTTTGTATGCGTAGGTAAGAACGGTTCTTGCTAAGCCCGTAGCAGCCACGTAAAACTTGCAACAACAAAGTAGAGGACGTCTAACTTGTTTTTGCAGGGCATGTTGTGATGTGATATGGTCAAGACATGATGAGTTATACGGTTTTGTATGAGATGATCATGTTTTGTAAAGTTATCGGCAACTGGCAGGAGCCATATGGTTGTCGCTTTATTGTATGAAATGCAATCGCCATGTAATTGCTTTACTTTATCACTAAGCGGTAGCGATAGTCGTAGAAGCAATAGTTGGTGAGACAACAACGATGCTACGATGGAGATCAAGGTGTCGCGCCGGTGACGAAGGTGATCATGACGGTGCTTTGGAGATGGAGATCAAAAGCACAAGATGATGATGGCCATATCATGTCACATATTTTGATTGCATGTGATGTTTATCTTATTATGCTTCTTATTTTGCTTAGAACGACGGTAGCATTATAAGATGATCCCTTACTAAATTTCAAGGTATAAGTGTTCTCCCTGAGTATGCACCGTTGCAAAAGTTCGTCGTGCCGAGACACCACGTGATGATCGGGTGTGATAAGCTCTACGTTCAAATACAATGGGTGTAAGCCAGTTTTGCACATGCAGAATACTCGGGTTAAACTTGACGAGCCTAGCATATGCAGATATGGCCTCGGAACACTGGAGACCGAAAGGTCGAGCGTGAATCATATAGTAGATATGATCAACATAAGATGTTCACCACTGAAACTACTCCATCTCACGTGATGATCGGACATGATTTAGTTGATTTGGATCACGTGATCATTTAGATGACCGGAGGGATGTCTATCTAAGTGGGAGTTCTTAAGTAATATGATTAATTGAACTTTAATTTATCATGAACTTAGTCCTGGTAGTATTAGCATATCTATGTTGTAGATCAATAGCTCGCGATGTTGCTCCACGTTTATTTTTTATATGTTCCTAGAGAAAACCAAGTTGAAAGATGTTAGTAGCAATTATGCGGAATTGTTCCGTGATCTGAGGATTATCCTCATTGCTGCACAAAAGAATTATGTCCTTGATGCACCGCTAGGTGACAGACCTATTGCAGGAGCAGATGTAGACGTTATGAACGTTTTGACAAAAGCTCGATATGATGACTACTTGATAGTTTAGTGCACCATGCTTTACGGCTTATAACCGGGACTTCAAAAACGTTCTGAAACGCCACGGAGCATATGAGATGTTCCAAGAGTTGAAATTAGTATTTCATACTCATGCCCGTGTCGAGAGGTATAGGACCTCTGACAGTACTTTGCCTACAAGATGGAGGAGAATAGCTCAACCAGTGAGCATGTGCTCAGATTGTCTGGGTAGTACAATTGCTTGAATCAAGTGGGAGTTAATCTTCCAGATAAGATAGTAATTGACAAAGTTCTCTAGTCACTATCACCAAGTTAGTAGAACTTCGTGATGAACTATAATATGCAAGGGATGACGAAGGTAATTTCCGATCTCTTCGCAATGCTGAAATCGGCGAAGGTAGAAATAAAGAAAGAGCATCAAGTGTTGATGGTTAACCAGACCACTTGTTTCAAGTAAAGGGCAAAGGGACAGAAGGGGAACTTCAAGAAGAATGACAAGCAAGTTGTCACTCCCGTGAAGAAACCCAAAGCTAAACTCAAGCCTGAAACTAAGTGCTTCTACTGCAAAGGAAATGGTCACTAGAAGTGGAACTGCCCTAGATATTTGGCGGATAAGAAGGATGGCAAAGTGAACAAAGGTATATTTGATATACAGATTATTGATGTGTATTTTACTAGTGTTCATAACAACCCCTCGGTATTTGATATTGGTTCAGTTGCTAAAGAGTAGTAACTCGAAATGGGAGTTGCATAATGAACAGAAACTAGTTAAAGGATGAAGTGACGATGTGTATTGGAAGTAGTTCCAAGATTGATATGATCATCATCGCACACTCCCTATACTTTCGGGATTAGTGTTGAACCTAAATAAGTGTTATTTGGTGTTTGTGTTGAGCATGAATATGATTTGATCATGTTTATTGCAATACGGTTATTCATGTAAGTTAGAGAATAATTGTTGTTCTGTTTACATGAATAAAACCTTCTATGGTCATACACCCAATGAAAGTGGTTTGTTGGATCTCGATCGTGTGATACACATATTCATAATATTGAAGCCAAAAGATGCAAGGTTAATAATGATAGTGCAACTTATTTGTGGCACTGCCGTTTAGGTCATATTGGTGTAAAGCGCATGAAGAAACTCCATAGTGATGGACTTTTGGAATCACTTGATTATGAGTCACTTAGTGCTTGCGAACCATGCCTCATGGGCAAGATGACTAAAACTCCGTTCTCCGGAACCGTGGAGTGAGCAACAGAGTTGTTGGAAATCATACATACTGATGTATGCGGACCAATGAGTGTTGAAGCTCACGGCAGGTATCGTTATTTTCTGACCTTCACTGATGATTTGAGCAGATATGGGTATATCTACTTAATGAAGCACAAGTCTGAAACATTTGAAAAGTTCAAAGAATTTCAGAGTGAAGTGGAGAATCATCGTAACAAGAAAATAAGAGTTTCTACGATATGATCGTAGAGGTAAAATATTTGAGTTAGCGAGTTTGTCCTTCAATAAAACAATGTGAAATAGTTTCACTACTCACGCCACCTGGAACACCACAGTGTAATGGTGTGTCCGAACGTCATAACCGTACTTTATTAGATATGGTGCGATCAATGATGTCTCTTACCGATCTACCACTATCGCTTTTGGGGTTATGCATTAGAGACAGCTACATTCACGTTAAATAGGGCACCATCTAAATCCGTGGAGATGACACTGTATGAACTGTGGTTGGACGAGAAACCTAAGCTGTCATTTCTTTAAGTTTGGGACTGCGATGCTTATGTGAAAAAGTTTCAACATGATAAGCTCAAACCCAAATCGGAGAAGTAAATCTTCATAGGATACCCAAAAAGAAACTGTTGGGTACACCTTCTATCACAGATCCTAAGGCAAGGTCTTTGTTGCTAAGAGTGGATCCTTTCTAGAGAAGGAGTTTCTCTCGAAAGAAGTGAGTGGGAGGAAAGTAGAACTTGATGAGGTAATTGTACCTTCTCCCGAATTGGAAGGTAGTACATCACAGAAACTCGTTCCAGTGATTCCTACACCAATTAGTGAGGAAGCTAATGATGATGATCATGAAACTTCAGATCAAGTTTCTGCTGAACTTCGTAGATCAACCAGAGTTCGTTCCGCACCAGAGTGGTACAGCAACCCAGTTCTGGAAGTCATGTTACTAGACCATGATGAACCTACGAACTATGAGGAAGCGATGATGAGCCCAGATTCCGCAAAATGGCTTGAGACCATGAAATCTGAGATGGGATCCATGTATTAGAACAAAGTATGGACTTTGGTTGACTTGCCCGATGATCGGCAAGCCATCGAAAATAAATGGATCTTCAAGAGGAAGACCGACGCAAACGGTAATGTTACTGTTTACAAAGCTCGACTTGTTGCGAAAGGGTTTCAACAAGTTCAAGGAGTTGACTACGATGAGACTTTCTCACCCGTAGCGATGCTTAAGTCTGTCCGAATCATGTTAGTAATTGCCACATTTTATGAAATCTGGCAAATGGATAACAAAACTGCATTCTTTAATGGATTTATTAAAGAAGACTTGTATATGATGCAACCAGAAGGTTTTGTCAATCCTAAAGGTGCTAACAAAATGTGCAAGCTCCAGCGATCCATCTATGGACTGGTGCAAGCATCTCGGAGTTGGAATATACGCTTTGATAAGTTGATCAAAGCATATAGATTTATACAGACTTGCGGTGAAGCCTGTATTTACAAGAAGTGAGTGGGAGCACTACAACCTTTCTGATAAGTATATGTGAATGACATATTGTCGATCGGAAATGATGTAGAATTTTCTGGAAAGCATAAAGGAGTGTTTGAAAGGAGTTTTTCAAAGAAAGACCTTGGTGAAGCTGCTTACATATTGGGCATCAAGATCTATAGAAATAGATCAAGACGCTTGATAAGACTTTCGATGAGTACATACCTTGATAAGATTTGAAGTAGTTCAAAATGGATCAGTCAAAGAAGGAGTTCTTGCCTGACTTGTAAGGTGTGAAGTTGAGTAAGACTCAAAGCAGACCACGGCAGAAAAATATAGAGAGAATGAAAGTCATTCCCTATGCCTCAGCTATAGGTTCTATAAAGTATGCCATGCTGTGTACAAAACACGTTGTGTACCTTGCCATGAGTTTGACAGGGAGGTACAATAGTGATCCAGGAGTAGATCACTGTACAGCGGTCAAAATTATCCTTAGTAATTGGATGACTAAGGAAATATTTCTCGATTATGGAGGTGATAAAGAGTTCGTCGTAAAGGGTTACGCCGATGCAAGCTTTGACACTAAATCCAGATGACTCTAAGTATCAATCTGGATGCGTATTGAAAGTGGGAGCAATTAGCTAGAGTAGCTCCATGCAGAGCATTGTAGACATAGAAATTTGCGAAATACATACGGATCTGAATGTGACAGACCCGTTGACTAAACTTCTCTCACAAGCAAAACATGATCACACCTTATTACACTTGGGTATTAATCACATAGCGATGTGAACTAGATTATTGACTCTAGTAAACCCTTTGGGTGTTGGTCACATGGTGATGTGAACTATGGGTGTTATTCACATAACGATGTGAACTATCGGTATTAAATCACATGGCGATGTAAGCTAGATTATTGACTCTAGTGCAAGTGGGAGACTGAAGGAAATATGCCCTAGAGGCAATAATAAAGTTGTTATTTATATTTCCTTATATCATGATAAATGTTTATTATTCATGCTAGAATTGTATTAACCGGAAACTTAGTACATGTGTGAATACATAGACAAAACAGAGTGTCCCTAGTATGCCTCTACTAGACTAGCTCATTTATCAAAGATGGTTATGTTTCCTAACCATAGACATGAGTTGTCATTTGATCAACGGGATCACATCATTAGGAGAATGATGTGATGGACAAGACCCATCCGTTAGCATAGCACTATGATCGTTTAGTTTTACTGCTATTGCTTTCTTCATGACTTATACATGTTCCTATGACTATGAGATTATGCAACTCCCGAATACCGTAAGAACACCTTGTGTGCTATCAAACGTCACAACGTAACTGGGTGATCATAAAGATGCTCTACAGGTGTCTCCGAAAGTATTCGTGGTGTTGGCATAGATCAAGATTAGGATTTGTCACTCCGAGTGTCGGAGAGGTATCTCTGGGCCCTCTCGGTAACACACATCACAATAAGCCTTGCAAGCAAAAGACTAATAAGTTAGTCACGAGATGATGTGTTACGAAACGAGTAAAGAGACTTGCCGGTAACGAGATTGAACTAGGTATGGAGATACCGACGATCGAATCTCGGGCAAGTAACATACCGATGACAAAAGGAACAACATATGTTGTTATGCGGTTTTGACCGATAAAAGATCTTCGTAGAATATGTAGGAGCCAATATGAACATCCAGGTTCCGCTATTGGTTATTGACCGGAGATGAGTCTCGGTCATGTCTACATAGTTCTCGAACCCGTAGGGTCCGCACGCTTAACGTTTGATGACGATCGGTATTATGAGTTTATGAGTTTTGATGTACCGAAGGTAGTTCGGAGTCCCGGATGAGATCACGGACATGACGAGGAGTCTCGGAATGTCCGAGACATAAAGATTGATATATTGGACGACTATATTCGGACACCGGAAGTGTTCCGGAAAAGTTTCGGATTTAACTGGATTGTCGGAGGGGGTTACCGGAACCCCCTACGAGGGGGGATGGTCCATAGTGGGCCTTGAGGAAAGGAGAGAGGCAGCCCATAGAGGCTGGCCGGCGCCCCACCTAGGGATCCTAGTTGGACTAGGATTGGGGGGGCGCCACCTCTCCCTCTTTTCCTTTCCCTCTCTTCCTTCTTGGTGGACTCCTACTAGGAATAGGATTGCAATCCTATTCCTAGTAGGATTGCCCTAGCCGCACCATAGGAGGCCGGCCGGCCCTCCCCTCTTGCTCCTTTATATACGGGGGCAGGGGGGCACCCAAAGACACACAAGTTGAATTGTTCCAGCCGTGTGCGGTGCCCCCCTCCACAGAAACACACCTCGGTCATACCGTCGCGGTGCTTAGGCGAAGCCCTGCGCCGGTGAATACATCATATCCGTCACCACGCCGTCGTGCTGAAGAAACTCTCCTGTGAAGCTCATCTGGATCAAGAGCTCGTGGGACGTCATCAAGCTGAACGTGTGCTGAACGCGGAGGTGCTGTACGTTCGGTGCTTGATCGGTTGAATCGCGAAGAAGTTCGACTACATCAACCGCCTCACTTGACGCTTCCGCTTCCGGTCTATGAGGGTACATAGACACACTCTTCCCTCTCGTTGCTATGCATCTGGTAGATAGATCTTGCGTGATCGTAGGAAATTTTTAAAATACTACGTTCCCCAACACCAGGCAAGATGATCATACCCTTGGATACCTTTACTACCATTTCCATGCTTAGTTGTCTCGATGCTATCGTTACATGTCGCGCTACCCATCTTTATGTCAGCCTCTCCTTCTTGCCATGAAACCTCTAACCTTTGAAACCTTCCTAGCAAAACCATTGTTTGGCTATGTTACCCGCTTGCTCAGCCCCTCTTATAGCGTTGTTAGTTGCAGGTGAAGATGAAGATTGTTCCAGGAGGGAACTTGTTGTTGGAATATCACAATATCTATTATTATTATTAACACACCTATATACTGGGCATAGGTGGAAGGCTTGGCCTTTTGCTCGGTGTTTTGTTCCACTCATGCCACCTTAGGCGCCGATAAACCGGCATTATGTTCCTTGATTTTGCGTTCCTTACACGATGGGTATATGGGGACCCCTTGACACTTCGACTTTGAATAAAACTCCTCCTGCAAGGCCCAACATTGGTTTTAATTTGCTCATAATAACAACTTAATTAATTAATTAAACTGCATAAGGGGGACGCTCCTTGGAGATTCTTTTCTACATAGCAGGGGGGGCCAGTGCTGATGGTGTTGGTCCCAAATAGAGTCGTTTGCGGCGCCCCCCCTTGGAAACTTGGGGTTTGGCTGCTGTACGCTGTGCTCATCCGGTCGTGGCCTGAGACGAGATACGTGCGGCTACTATCAGGGTGTCGGCACGTCGGGAGGTCTTGCTGGACTTGTTTTACCATTGTCGAAATGTCTTGTGCACCGGGATGCCGAGCCTGATCGGATTTCCCTAAGATAAGGGGTGATGATATTATATTTATCACTTTAGCTAATCGTGAGAGCTTGTGATGGGCTAAGTTGGGACACCCCTACAGGGTTATGATCTTTCGAAAGCCGTGCCCGCGGTTATGTGGCAGATTGGAATTTGTTAATGTCCGGTTGTAGAAAACTTGACAGAGGATCCGAAGTACAACACACAACTGTGTGAGTAACCGTGACTGTCTCTTTTCACTTTGAGAAGAGAACACGGTGGGGTTATGTTTGACTCGTAGGTAGTTTAGGATCTTTAGCGATCACTACTAGTTTGCGACCGTTTGCGTAGATGCTCATCTTCTTGTACTCGTAAGTTAGCCGCCATATTATGCTTAGCCGCTGCTGCAACCTCACCACTACCCTCTTCCTACCCATAAAGCTTTGCTAGTCTTGATACCCATGGTTATGGGATTGCTGAGTCCTCGTGTCTCACAGATACTACAACACCAGATGCAGGTTCAACCGAGAATGATGCAGGAGCTGGTTCAAGTACTTCTCTGGGAGCTCGATGAAGAGAGTGGCCGTATGCTTGTGACGTTTTCGACGATCAGTAGTGGTTTCTACTAGGGGCGTTTCGGACCTGTGGCTTTATGCTTTTGGTATCTTTCTTTTGGATCTTCGCCCATAGTCGGGTTGTGATGTTTTGAATGATGATTTGCTTATGTAATGTATTGTGTGAAGTGGCGAGTGTAAGCCAACTATCTCCTTTTGCAATTTCATCCCTATTTTTACATGAGTCGTGCAAAGATACCAAACTTGAGATCATTCCAGAATGGGCTTATACCTTTAAGTCGTGCCTCGACACGTAGGAGGTATAGTCCCATCCTGGGCATTACATTGGGATACTCGGACTACCATGTGGATGTGAAGGTTCTTGATCCTGGGTGGGATCCTTGGAGAATGACGGTTGTGTATGGTGAGGCCCAAACTCACTTGCGCTACCAGACATGGGATACTTAAAAAAAACATAAGCTCTTCAAGCAGCCTTCCTTGGTTGTGCATAGGCGATTTCAATGAAGTGCTTCATCCGGATGAGCATGAAGGAGTAGGAGAGTGAACTAATTCCCAAATTCAAGCATTTCGGAACATGGTTGACGTGTGTATGCTCATGGATTTGGGCTTCAAGGGCAGATTCTGGACTTTTGAGTAGAAGGTAACCGACAGTTCATTCACGAGAGTAAGGTTGGACCGTGCTTTAGCATCGATAGAGTGGAGTACCATGTTTTCCCAATTCAAATTTAACACATTTAGTGGCGGTCACTTTTGATCAGAAGTTGCTAGCACTGTCCCAAAGCTTGAGGCAGTGGGACAAATTCACTTTTCGTTCGCTTCGAGCCAAGATTAAACATTTAAAGTGCGAGTTGGGGAGGCTGAGAGATGAGCCTATGTGTACTGGTCTTTGCCACCGCGAACAGAAGATTCATGAGTGGCTGGCCGAGCTATACCACAGAGAGGAAGTACTCTGGCGCCAAAGATCTAGGATCGAATGGCTAGCAGCGGGAGACAAAAACACTAAATTCTTTCATATGAGGGCAAGTATGAGAAGGAAGAAAAATACGATCAAGGCTCTGTCCAATGCTTTGCGGATTACAGTGGATGATCCGACAGAGCATAAAATACTTGTGTAAAATTTCTACAAAGATCTGTACACATCAGAGGGAGTAACAAACATGGAGGCGGTGCTAGAGCATGTACCTCAGAAGGTCACAACTGAGATGAACAACACTCTTTGTGCTCCATACACTGGTGATGAGGTGAAAGGGGCACTTTTTCAAATGTTCCCCACAAAATCTCCCGGGTTGGACGTCTTTCTCGCACAGTTTTACCAGAGGCACTAGGACGTGTGTGGGGAAGAGATAACCAAGGCAATGTTGAGAATCGTCAAGGGGGGAGATGGAGTGCATTAACGATACTTTTTTGGTATTAATACTAAAGGTAATGAATGCAACTCTCCTCACTCAATTCAGCCCGATTAGTTTATGCAATGTTTTGTATAAAATTGCGTCAAAGGTGGTGGCAAATAGATTGAATCAAATCCTACCAGGCATTATTTCTGAAGAAAAATCTTCTTTCATTCATGGAAGATTGATCACAAACAACATTATATGTTCCCATGAATGCTTGCATTTCATGAAAAGAAGCAAATCTAAATCCAATATTCACCGTGCATTGAAACTAGACATGATGAAAGCTTATGATAGGCTGGACATATCTGGAGGCAATTATGATCAAACTTGGCTTCGCAAGATCTTGGGTTGGTCTTGTGATGGGCATGATCAATTATGTATCGTTCTCAATACTTTTTAATGGAGAGAAATTGGACCAGTTTAAAACCATCAGGGGTATCCGACAGGGAGACCCAATCTCCCCTTATCTCTTTTTGATTGCAGCGGAGGGCCTTTCGTGCCTCTTAAAATTTGGAACTCAATCATTGCATTTTGTGGGAGTACAGGTGGCTCCGATAGCTCCGGTTGTTAACCATCTTCTCTTTGCTGATGATAGCCTGCTGCTATTCAAAGCGAGTAATGAGGGGGCGACTACAGTGTCAAACTTATTGACTACCTATTGTAATGCTTCTGGTCAGCGAGTGAACAATGCAAAATCACCAATTTTTTCAGCAAGGGATGTCCTCAATCTGTTCGAGATGGCATACAAACTTCTCTTGATGTGCATAATGAACAATTGAGTAAGAGGTACCTTGGCATGCCCATTGATGCAGGTCACTCGAGGAATTGAACGTTCAAATATTTGAGGGACATAGTTTGGGAAAAGATAAAGGGATGGATGGAGAAGTTACTATCTTATGCGGGTAAGGAAGTTTTGATCAAAGCAGTTACCCAAGCTATTGTTGTTTATTCTATGGCATGATTCAGGTTGCCACATGGCATTTGTGAGAGTGACATCAATGATCTGCTAGTTTTGGTGGGCGAGTAAGAGGGGCAAAAGGAAGCCTTGCTGGGTTTCGTGGGACATTTGCACCAAGCCAAAATCATTGGGAGGTTTAGGTTTTCGTGATATAGAATTATTCAATCTGTCACTCCTAGCAAGACAAGCATGTCGCTTGGTGGAAGGGTTTGCGACGTTAAGTGCATGGATTCTAAAGGATGTATACTACCCATCTAGTTCTTTCCTAAACTCTGAGCTGGGATCCCACCTGCCGCGGATTTGGAGGGCGATCATTGATGGAAGAGATATTATTGCACAAGGCATCATTAAACGGATTGGTCTAGGAGAGAGTACCAACATAGGGAGAGAAAATTGGGTACCTAGATCGGGCATGATGAGGCATGATGAGGCCGTTGGCGTCTCTTGTCTAATCCACCACAACTAGTTTCTGACCTTGTAAATGCACCGACAAATTCATGAAACGTGGAGGAGCTAAGAAGGGTTTTTGTTCCAATTTATGTGGATGTCATACTAACCATACCACTGTGTACGAAGCGAATTGATGTTTTTTGGGCCTGTGGCAAAGACCACCGAGGAATGTTTTGGGTTAGGTTGGAAACAAGATGCTTTTCAATGTTAAAAATCAGCGAGAGGACTTGTTGGCTGGCACTGGTAGTTGTTCCACATCTGTTCAAGAGAAGAAGGCGTGTGAGTCACTGTGGAACATCGGGGTTCCCTCAAAACTGATTTTTTTGTATGGAGATTATGTTTGGATTCGGTGCCAACTTCTGATGTTAAGCATCATCGACATATGGCCCCAAGTCCGTCCTGTCCTTTTTGCTCGTCCGAGGATAGTTGGAAACACGCCTTGATCAAATGTATATCAGCAAGGTGCGTATGGTCGCTGTTGTCATAGGATATGGTGGAGCTGATGTGCGAAAATTTAAGTCTGAATGCCAAAAACTGGATCTTCACAATGCAAGAGAAGCTGACACATGAAGAGGTTCTGTTTATGGTTGTAACCCGTTGGGCAATTTGGAGATCGCGCCGCAGAGCTATTAATGAGGAGATTTTCGACATCCCCTTATAGATTCATCACTTCATCAACGCTTTCTTAAGGGACTTAGAGATACGGTCTAAACCAACACAACAGAGTAATGCTAACCGAGCAATCAGACCACTGGTTACCCCCGCCAGTGGAGTACGTGAAATTTAATACTGATGTCGCTGTCTCAAGTGGAAGCTTTGGCTCGGGTGGTGTGATATGCAGGGATGTGGATGGTACGTTTCTGGGTGCTTCTTCTCTCACTTTCAAACATATCTATGACGATGTAACACTATAAGCACTGGCTATATGGGAGGCATTAGTGCTCGCGGAGGATTTATATGTTCAGAAGATACATGTGGCGTCTGATTGCAACATCGTGGTGGATGAAATCAAGCAACGTTCAGTGAGGAATCATGCAACTATTGTATATGAAATCACAGAGAGATCTAATGCTTTCACCGCTTGTAATTTTGTCCACGAGGTTAGGAGCTCGAATTTCGAGGCTCACAATCTTGCTAGGCATGCACTTTTGCTTGGGTCTGGCCGCTATGTCTGGTTAGGCCATACCAAGGAGTTGAACTTTCTTCCTGTAAATGTTCCGACAATTTGAATAAAGCCTGGCGTGATTGTCTAAAAAAACAATGGTGCAAAGGGGCCGAATTTCATGTTTTGACCCTTTTCGAAAAGTTTAGCAGGATCTGACCTTGGTCTGAAATTAATACATGACCTGACCCTTTTTTTCTACCGCCGTAGTCCCTGGCGGTAGGACTTACCTGCGCTCACTACTAGGGAAAAGCTTATACACAGAGACTTATCAGTAGCGCTTGTTAAAACAAAGCGCTAGTGCTATCTAACAGTAGCGCGGGATAAAAAGCATGCTACTGGTAGCAGTAGCGCGTCCCTCATATAACGTGCTGCCACTATAACTGTTTACACCGTTGTCGCTAGGCTTGGTATAGTAGTAGCGCCCTTCTTAAAACCGCGCTACTGCTAACAAAATAGTAGCAGCGCGTTTTAAGGCAACAATGTTGCAACTAAGAAAAGGAAAAGAAAATAAAAAAAAGGAAAGAAAAAAGATTTTTTTTAAAGAAAACAAAATGAAAGCAACAACAACAACTGCTATAGCTAAAGTTAGCTATAGTGATTGTTCGTGAAAATGCGCTATAGCGATGGCGTGTGATGAAACAATGGTATCCAGAACCCACCAGCTGCTTCGCACCCCACCATTTATCTTTGTACAGCTACCTATGCACATCCCGTGACAGATATGTCAGGTTCAGCCGACGGCATATGCCAATGTATGGCAGGTGAGACGCAAGAGAGACATACCATTTTTTTACGCAGTTGAATACTCTTAGTTTGATTGACTGGTGGTTGCATGCTCTGACTATATGTCAATATTCCTGATTGCCGAGTGCATGCTTTCTTGCCCCTGGTCATGATTATTTGTTGGCGCATATGGATGGAGCGGACTGACCGCATTTTCAACATCGAAGCTTCGTCGTTCCTGCATAAGTGTGATTCCATTGTTCTGGAGCTGGGGCTGCTGGGCACCTTGCGGACGGTTGGATCAAGAGCGTCCAGTGGCTGGGTAATCACGGCTAAGAAAAGTTTAACCAGTCCAGGCCTTTGCTGCTTTGCAGTTTTCAATCACTAATCGTCTGATCCTACTTATCCTTCTACTGTAGTTTCATCCTTCTTTATTTCCTTCTGTTGACCTTGCACAATGCATCTGTAACTGAACTTTTCACCTCATTTTGAGGTGTGCTCCCGTTCTTATGAGTGAAAATAGTGATCTAGTTGTGTTTCGTAAAAACAAAATTTAAAGAAGAACACAAAAACTTAGACAAAAGCCTTATTTAGAAGAAAAGAAGAGCTTGACCAGAGAAGAAATGGGACACCGTCGTGGCCTCCTCCAGATCATCATATTTGGATCAAGGCAGAAGAAGCAGGCCGGTCGTTGGGGCCACAGACACATGCGTCGCTGGCCGTTGTCAGGCCCTTGGGCGACGGAGGAGGGTGGGAGCCGTGCCCGATGGCGCTGAAGGATGCTGGCCGGCGGCGGGAGGTTGAATCACGGGCATAGATCAGTTTTGGAGGAGGCGGATCAGCAGCTGGGCATGGGTGAGGCTATCGTCGGTGGCACACGGCGTGTGGCTGGGTTGGCGTCTGGTGGCGCGCGCAGCGGCATGGTTGAGGGCGGCGCCGACGGTGAGGTGGATGGCGATGGCACACTGGTCGCTGGCGGCGACCTGCGGGGTCCAGACATGGTGGCGGGTGGGAGATGGGCGGCGGTGGTCGGCGCTCGTGGGGTGCACGGCAGGGGCTGCAGATGTCTAGGCAGACGAAGGCTCGTGCGCTTCTAATCGTTGCAGCGAAGACGGAAGTTTATAGGAGAATGACTACATCTGTTACTCATGAATTTATTCGATGGAGAAGATGAATCGGAATTGTAGATGGAAGGGTAGAGATCAATGGGCAGAGGAGTTAATCGGGGGGATTATTGGGTCGTGGGGAGAAGCCGAGCGGCTGCGGGTGAGGGAAAAACAGGTTTTTTTCCACCGTGACTGCAGGGGAATAAGAACGGTAAGAACATGTTTTTTCCCACCATTTGATTGGCTGCTTTTGCAAACTGAATAATGACATGGCACATCGCTGATGTGGATAGTGTGCATGATGAGAGAATGGGGAGAAGTGGGGAGCAACTTCTTAAGAATGTTAGATTAGCAGTTAACTGGATTTTTTTCATTTCATCATTATAGAGCACTAAAGTTAACTGAATTTTGTTCTATTAGTAGTTAACTGATTTTTCTTCTAACTTAGTTTTTGAATTAGTTTTTAATTAGGGCAAAAGGGTTTAGTTTAGAGAAAAAAATTTAGTATAAAAATATAAATTTTTATTAGTGCTGCAAGTCTGGTATGTTCTTAATTTTTACTGATTTTTTAATATGACAAAAATTTAGGACATAATTTGAATTGACTTATAGGGTCATAATTTGAAATTTAGGATAGAAATTGAGTTCTAGGAGTCATAATTTTTATTAGTTGCTCATGTACAGGTTCTTAAGTGGTCCTCTTATATGCAACATTGAAGTGGTCTGATTGTGCCCAAGTGGCCATTTGTTGTTTGCAGGGAATGATTTTGAGTGGCCTATGTTTTGCGCGAATGTTGATTCATCTCCGTTCCGGCAAATTTCAGGCGCTCTATTTGTCCAGTTTGTAGGAAAGGTCATGCCGAAATTTTTCATGAATTTCGGCATGAGTTGTGCTACAAACTAGGACATATCGATTGCCTGGGATTTGCCGCAATGGAAATGAATCAACATTCCTGCAAAACATATGCCTTTTTAATGTCATTATTTTTATTAGGTCTAGAACTAATTGACTAGATTTAATCGTAGGAAACATGGCTAGCAACGATGAAGGACAAGGTTCTGGTGATTGCAATGTCTACGAGGCGACAGGCGCCTATTTGAACCTTCTCGAGGAGCAACAGTTGTTGCAGGGCCCACCTATCACATCCGAGACCGAGACCGATATCGAGACCGGCTCTGAGATTGACACCGGCGCCGAGACCGGCGCGCGGACCAGCACCGAGACTGGCGAAGCCGGTATAAAACCGAAACCAAAGAGGACACGATGCCTAAACTAGCTCATCACTCTAGACTGGTGGTCACGGAGGTGGACTCCGGCAATTTTGAGCCAACAAAGCCTAAGGAAGCATGCGCGTGCTACGTCAATCAAATAGGATGCATCCTACGGACAACCGCCACCATCAACGATGAGAAACTAAAGAAGATAGAAGAAATGGAGCACTCCCTCCTAACTAAGCTGCACTAGGTATTCTTGTTCCCGGGCCGGGATGAAATCAAATATACTCTACCGTGGCAAGACCCGACAATGAAGAAGATAAACAAACATGCCATGGGCAAGTTTAGCGCCACCTTATCCTCGTGGAAAGTAAGGGTGAAATATCGGATCATCACCAAAAAACCATACTCCAAGATTGTAAAGGATAATCTGACAATTACGGAAGAGCAGTTCAAAATATTCAAGAAGGCTTGCGTTGCCAAAGATGCCAAAGAAAAGTCGGAGTATATGAAGGGCCTCCAAGAGAGGAATATGGGGTGCCACCACCTCAGAAGTCGTGGTTACGCGGGGAAGAGGCCCATATGGGCCAAGGAGGACGCGGAACGCGAAAGTCTGGGGATCCGAGACCCATTGGCGGAGTTCACCATCTCGCAGGAGCCTGACATCATCAGGGCCCGGTATCACTGGGACCCAGTCAACAAGGTTTTCGATACAGACACAGTCACAAAGGAGTTCATGAGACTGCTGGTAATTATTAATTTACCCCCTAATTTTAGCTTCTAATCAATTCGACAACATGTTTAGTCACATTTGTAAATGATCCACGTTCCTTTTGCAGAAAGAGTAGCACATGATTGCGGTGGAAAGTGACTCGCCGTCTGAGGCATTGGCGAGGCCCAAGTGGGACACCCATTCAACCGGGCCTTGAACATATTGAAAGGACTCACGTTGAACACTCAACCATCGTATGGATGTGTGCATGGTGTCGGAGACGGCGCCACGTGGAAGAAGTACTACCGTGAGACTAAGGAGGAGAGAAAGGATAGATGGAGGTTAAATGAAGAAAACATCGACAAGAAGGTTGAGATTGCGGTTGATAAGAAATCAGCTGAGACAGTCAAAGCAGGGGTAGCTGCTGCAAGAGAGGAGATGCCAGCTTCGTATAGTGTCTTGGTTCCGGCTATCATCAGTTGGACGAAGCAAAATCTTGAGAAAGAGGCAACAAACTTTCCCCTTTCCAACTTCTTCGGGAGCAGCTCATTTAGCGCACCTGCTCCCGCACTCGCTAGCAGCCCGTCCTCCGTCTTTGGCGTGCTCGGCGGGGCTTCGTCTTTGGTTGAGATCGAGGCCCTCACGGTACCTGTCACACCGGCCCTCTTCAATATATGTATAATCTCCCGTTTTCATTGCCTTTCAGATGTCTCACGTCGCACACATGTCTTTGCAGACCGACGTAACCCCGTGCACCATACTGTACACCATCAGCGGCCAGAAGGTGGATGTGGGAAAGGCGACTATAGTGAAGCCGAAGGAACAATTGTTCCACAGCCGGCCGATCCTCCCTGACATCTTCAAGGTTTCCATGGCCAGTGTCAAACCGTGCCACGAGAATTTGGCTCCACTGGTAGCACTAGGGGGAGATGATGACGAGACCCCGCGACGGCTTGGCAATTGCAAGAGTTGGGTCCTATTGTGGCCAAAGAGTCTGCTTCGTCTGGATGCGGCCGGGAGAACACCCACGAGCATGCAACCTCAGCAAGGTATGGACACCAACACCCCACTGTGACGCCCCCGATTTGTCCGTACACTAATCATGCACGCAAATGTGTACGGCCAAGATCAGGGACTCACTGGTAGATATCACAACACAACTCTAAAAGTAAAATAAGTCATACAAGCTTCATATTACAAGCCAGGGGCCTCGAGGGCTCGAATACAAGTGCTCGATCATAGACAAGTCAGCGGAAGCAACAAATATCTGAGTACAGCCATAAAGTTAAACAAGGTGCCATAAGATGGCTAGCACAAACTGGGATACAGATCGAAAGAGGAGCAGGCCTCCTGCCTGGGATCCTCCTAACTACTCCTGGTCGTCGTAGGCAGACTGCACATAGTAGTAGGCGCCTCCGGTGTCGTAGGAGTCGTCGTAGGTGGCGTCTGGCTCCTGGGCTCCACCATCTGGTTGCATCATCCGAGAAGAAGGAACAGAAGGGGGAAAAGGGGGAGCAAAGCTACGGTGAGTACTCATCCAAAGTACTCGCAAGCAAGGATCTATACTACATATGCAATGGTAACAATGATATGGGTAGTATCGGTGGACTGAACTGCAACAAGCGGGAATAAGAGGGGGGTAGCTAATCCAAACGAAGACTATGCTTCTGGCAGCCTCCATCTTGCAGCAGTAGGAGAGAATAGATGGTAAGTTCACCAAGTAACATCGAATAGCATAATCCTACTCGGCGATCCTCCCGCACATCACCCTGTGAGAGAGCAACCACCGAGTTATATCTGGAACTCATGTGACGCCCGAGACCGACGTCCCAGAAGATTCCAGAAGCTTCCAGAAGATTCCAGATGTTCCGGGTTGCCCGTGTGGTTCTTTGTGCTTGTGTTATTTATTTTTTGCATTGCATCATGTCATCATGCCATCATGTCATATTTTATTTTGCATCTCAACCTAAATAATTCGTGTGGGCCTTCGGTCCATTTAAATCGAGGGAAGAATGACTTCTCTTTATAACATAGAAGAGCCTCTCAATGGTTAGGGAGCTATATTAATAAATATTCCATTGCTTCGGAATCACCGTAACACACTTGCATAATTTCCCCATTGTCTTTTCCACTTCGAGCTTCTCTTTCCAAACCTTGCCTAATTCTTTTCCGTTGTTTCGAGGTTCCTCCGAAAATTTGAACATTTTTGGACACCTCAATAATCTCGTCTTAGTTCAAACCTATTTGAATTAAATTCAAATATGTTTGAATTATTTCCCGTCCTTGCCTTTTGTATTTTTCTCCGGTCGTGCTCATTTTTACGAGCCCGGGAAAAATAACCTTTGACCTAATTCTTGCCTAACCCCCCTCCTCTTTTTCTTTTTCCTCTCTTTTGTTTTTATTTGTTTCTGCTAAGAGATATAAAAGAAGAGGCAGCCATGCTCCTAGACCTGCTGGGCCGGCATCTTCTCCTCCCAGCCGGCCCAAGTCTCCCTCCTCCTTTCCCTCTCTCCCTGGCCTTCCTCTCCCAGGCCCAGCTGGCCCATACCGTCCCAAACCCTAGCGCTATCTCTCCTCTCCCTCTCCCCCTGTGCGACCGCAGCTCCCTCTCGATGCCTCCCAGCCGCCGCCACTCCCTCTCCCTCGCTCACCTCTCTGCCCCGACCCCCTCGATCTCCTCTCGCTCTTTGGCTCCCTTCAGCCCGCACCAGCGTTCCCTTGCGGCCTCGCCTGGCCCCAGCGCCGCGGCCAGAAGCTGGCGCCCCAGGCCGGCCAGGAGCCGCCGTCCTCCGGCGTTCTCTTCCTGCCCGCGAGCCGGCCGAGCGCCCTCCCGCGCGAGCTCGCCTCTGCGCCCCGTCCCGGCCTCGTTCGTCAAGGCAGTGGCCGCGTGCCTGGCGCCCTGCTCCCTCCGTTCTTCGATCCCTCGGCCCCGTCCTCCACGCGCCAGTGCGCCCCGACGCAGCAGCAGCGCCGGCCCCGCGGCCTCCCATCTCCTCCCCGTCCTCAGGCTCGCCCCGCAGCTGCGGCCGGCTGGAGCACTGCCGCGCTGCCTGGGCCCGCCGGCCAGTGCGCCCCGACGCCCCGTGCGGCCCCCTCTCGAGGCCTGCAGCGCCCCCTTCCATCGCCTCTCCCGCGCCCGACGGCCTCCCTCCGTCTCCATCCTCCTTGCTGCCGCCGCCATGGAGTTCCGCGGATCCTCCTCTGCCCGTCCAGTGCGCCCGGCCTCCTCCTCCCGTGGAAAGGAGCTGCTGCCGTGGCCTCGTCTCAGTGCTGTCCCTGTTGTGTTTGCTCCTGTTTTGCGATTGTTGTGTTGCCTTGCTGTATTTTTTTTTGGACAGATGACCGTGTACGGCGAACCGACCAAGTACCTCGACGAACCGATCATCTACGGAAAACGAGCTCCGTGTACATCTACGACCCCGTGTACAACTACGACATGAACGACCGAACGAATCGACGACCGAACATCTACGGGAAGGCGAGCTCGTGAACGGCTACGGAGCAAGTACCTCTACATCCGTGTACGACTACGTGAACGAGTACCACGACGCCGTCGAACGCCAAGTACATCTACGTGAACCGACAAGTACCACTACATGTACAAGTACCTCGTCGCCCGGAGCACTCATGACCGACAAGTACCACGACGGCCCGAACGTCTACCGTCGCCCGAACGTCTACCGTCGCCCGAACGTCTACCGTCGCCCGAACGACTACCGCCGCCCGAACGTCTACTCCCCTCTACGGTCGTGTACAACTACTTCCCTCTACTACGGCTACTTCCTCGACGCTCTCGAACCGTCCCGAAACGAGTGTTTCGAAGGTATAACCCCGAGACGTGACCCCGTGCATGCTTGTTGTGGTTGTATGTAATGTCTCCCTTGTGTGCTTCGTGCCGTTGTGCCTCTTTTGTCGTGTCCCTCGGTTGCCTCGTCACCGACTCGTGGGAACCCGGCAACGGGAACACCCCATCTTCTTGTTCAACTCGTTCACTCCACCTTTTGTTTTGCACCGGTCCCTCACCGAGTTACCGGTACCGATATGATGCCATTGCCTCATTTCGGATCGTTGCCGTGGCACTCTTTTCTTTCCACCACGGTGGCAATGCTTCTTATCCTTTAAGTCAACCTTTTAATAAAGCTTGCATAACTTGATCATGTCATCCGCATCATGATAACAACATTGATATGTTTAATTGTTGTTTGCTTATAATCACCAAACATGCTCATGGGGATTTTCCGGATATGTTGTTGTTATTTTCCGGCCTCATTTAAATTGTCTTAATAGTGTAGTTTTATTATGTTTCACCTCTTGCCATGTTAACAAACACTTAATCCTGTCTTGTAAATAATGAGAGTCAACTAAATAATTAAATTGTGGTGTTTCGTCAATATGCAACTCGTTGCATATTGATCTCCACTTAACTTGTAGTATTTGTTTGAGCACTTTGCCATGCCTTGCATATTAAACCGGACATGCATCATACTTGTTTGCGCATCGTATGCCATGTTGATGCTTGTGTGTTTACCGTGTTGTTTGTTTCTTTCCGGTTTGCTTCTCTTGATAGCTTCGGTTTCGTTCCGGAGTTGTGAGGCTTCTTCTTCGTCTACTTCTTGGATCCGTTCTTCTCCCTTGTGGAATCCCAGGCAAGATGACCGAACCCGGATACCATTACTATCTTTGCCTATTGCTAGTAGTCTCGATCTTTAGTTTTGCCTCGATGCCCATGTCTTCTTGTCAGCCTCCTACTTGTAACCATTGCCATGTTTAACCACCCTACCTACGCAAACCGTTGCTTGGCTAAGTACGCTTCGCTCAGCCCCTCTTATAGCATTGTTAGTTGCAGGTGAAGATTGAAGATGCTTGCTTCATGTTGAAGTTTGGTTGGGTTATATCACACTATATAAATGCAAAAATGAAATCATCTATATACTGGCTGGGTGGAAGGCTAAGCCTTTTGCTTGGTGTTTTGTTCCACTCATGCCGTTAGGATCCGTATAAGCCGGTGTTATGTTCCTTGATTATGCGTTCCTAACACGGTTGGGGTGTATGGGACCCCCTTGATAAACCGCTAAGTGCTAAGTCTTTTCCAGCAAGTCCCAACATTTGGTACTATTTGCCCATAATAACAACTTAATTAAATTAATTAAATTTGCATAGAGGGTCGCTCCCTCGAGGATCCTTTATTTCTACATAGCAGGGGGGGCCAGTGCCGATGGTGTTGGTCCCAAACGGGGGTCCTGCGGGAACCACCACGGGGAAACTCGAGGTTTGGGTCCTGTAGCATCACCCATCCGGTCGTGGCCTGAGACGAGATACACGCGGCTACTATCAGGGTGTCGGCACGCCGGGAGGATTTGCTGGATTAGCCTTACCTTAGTTCGGTTTAACTTGAGCACGGGATTCCGAGAATACTCGGGTCTTCCCAACTATGGAGTTGCGACTCCGCGGATCGTGGGCTTGTAATGGGTCAAGTTGGAACACCCCTGCAGGGTTTGAACTTTCGAAAGCCGTGCCCGAGGTTATGTGGCAGATGGGAGCTTGTTAATTCCGGTTGTAGATAACTTGACACAATGTTTCAATACACTACCCGCGTGTGTACCGTGACTGTCAATTTCCGAATAGGGATTCGGGAGTTGAACACGGTGGGGTTATGTTTGACCGGCTTTAGTTAGGATCACTTCGTGATCATCTTTCGCCCGTTGCACTTCTCTTCTCGCTCTCTTTTACGTAAGTTAGTGCTAGTTGCTGCTGCAGACTCTCGTTTGTTTTCCTTCACCTCATATTCTTTCTTCAGCCTTATCCTCTCCCAAGGCTTAAATAGTCTTGTTACCCGGGAACGGGATTGCTGAGTCCTCTGTGGCTCACAGTTACTTCACCACACCAGATGCAGGTTCAGCCGAGCTCGATGCAGGAGCTGGTTCAGTGCTTCACCAGGAGTTCGATGAAGAGTTTGACCGTTTGCTTGTGACGTTTCGATGTTCAGTAGTGGTTTCTACTAGGATTCGATCCTGACCTGTGGCTTTTGTTGTTTTGGTATCTTTCTTTTGGATCTTCACCCGTAGTCGGGTTGTGATGTTTTGTATGATGATTGTTTATGTAATGTATTGTGTGAAGTGGCGAGTGTAAGCCAACTATCTCCTTTTGCATTTTAATCCCTCTTTTACATGAGTCGTGCAAAGATACCAAACTTGAGATCATTCTAGGATGGATTTATGCCTTTAAGTCGTGCCTCGACACGTAGGAGGTATAACTCCATCCTGGGCATTACAAGTTGGTATTCAGAGCCTTCTCCGACCTAGAAGCCCCCACTGATTGATCGAATCGTTGACAGTTGAGTCTAGGCACACACTGAAATGTTTTGAGTCCTATATATTATATCGGAGAGTAGGATTTCTTTGCTTCTCATCTCTTTTCTCTCTGGTGAGGACTCCTGACGATTACTCTTGTCTCTCCTATCTTCAAAATTTGCACCAAATTTTTTTTAGGATCCCGCGAGTATTCTGGGATTGTTTCGATGTTCTTGTGACAAGGATATTGTTCCCGATGCCTCCTGTTACCGAGGAGTTGAGCTTCGGGGTATCATTGTAACAAGCATATCGCGGCAGTACTAAATACTTAAGACGGCCGACATCGAAAATCTCTCCTATACGGCCAGTGGCAAGATAACCCCGACATCACCCAGTACTGGGGAGGTAGTTCGAGAGTATTGCCATAGCTTGTTATAGTGGATGCTTTTCGAAGGTCCGAGGTAAACAGTTTCCGAGAAAGACTGGTTATGTGTTGAAGGATGGATACACCTGGATGTAGGTTTAGAGTTGATTGCGCGGTGCTTCCCGTGTATCCCCAACACCTGATTGCATAACTGGAAACTTTCGGAAATCTATAGGTGGGTTCATCTAGTAGTTCTAGGCATTCTTCCAACGGATGCTCGATATGAAGTTTGGGGTTCTACATTGAGTGAAGTGGTTTTATGGACTTGTTCTGATCGGGAGTTGCATCTTAAAGGGTCCTTGGCTATGCTGATCCGGGGATTGCAAAACCCTTTTGTAACATGTTCCATGAGCTTTCAGCACAAAGATGTCGAACGAAACTTCTATCTTGTATTTGTTCTATCTGATCCTTGTTTCTTTTTATTTATCTTTTGTTCTCCAAGTGGCTTCTCGACCAGTTGATGTACCTGCGGAATTCATTCGTTCAATCCTCTGTTCGAATGATGTTGTGAAGATTAGGCTGCTACATATCTATCCTTTGTTTTTGTTTTGATTCTGGTATTCGAGTTGCTTCGATGTCAAATGTTGATTCCATACCTTTCCTAATCGGTATTCTCATATTTCTATGAGACTGCAAATTCTTCTTGATCATCAAAATGGTCATGTTAAATCCTTTTCAACCGGTGTGTCTTCTCTTCAAGTTATTCCATACGGACACCGTTGAGAAATCTGACGATTTGTCTGTTTCATTCATCCCAAGTTGTCATTGTTTTCCCCACCCTCCCACCCTTTTTCTTCTCGGAGCCAGAAATTCTTAAATGAAGTATCCATTTTATTCATGTGATGTTTCTTCATTCTTTTCCTTCAATATTCTTATCCGGTGAATTATCGTGAAGATGCTCAACAGCTTCAAGTTCATCATTCTTTTGTTCCAATATTCTTCCGGTGGTTGTAATTCAAGATTTCGGTGTTGATCGTATCTTTTCCTCATTTCACAATGCTTTCTTATTCCGGTGCACCAATTAATCATTCTCCTCTTGTTATTCACATCCGGAGTGCTGAAGATTCATAATTCCATTCTTAATCCATTCAAGCTATTTTGAGATTGTTATCTTATTCAAGCCATTTAATTCAACCGGTGCAATATCTCTTAAGCAATCTTTTCCAACGGTGATTTCTTTGAGTTGGCCTTAACCCACAGGTCCTTTCCCAGGATCTTAACTGACTCTTCTTTTTCCGGAGTTATACTCAAATTCTTTTCATAGTGTGACGTAAGAATGATTTCCATCAGTCACAGTCCTTCCCAAGATCGCTTTCAAATTCTTGTTCATCTTTGGTTCAACATTCTAATTCTTCATTCCGGAGTGCTCAACAATTCTTATGCCATTTTCTCGTCGTCTTCTCGGATTTTGAAGATCGGGGAAGTGTTTCTCTTAAATCTTGGCCCTTCTCTTGAAGATTCGTGGTTCTAGCTTCATGCCATCCTCATAGTTGTTTCGATTGTGAGGAATTCTTTTTATACCCATCTGGAGCATTTCTTGAATTCTTTTCTTTGTGATCCTCCGAAGGCCATCATTTCAGAATATTTCTTCGTTCTCAGTTTTCAATTTCGTCCTCCAACTATTCTTCATTGATGTCTCTTCGTTCGTCTCCTAATTCTTACGGTGGTTCATTCAAGTTTACCCTTCCGTGGTTATCATTTTAATTCATTTGTTCTTTTCATAATTCCTACCGGTGGTTCGTTGAATCCGAGCTTGTGCTAGATCTCTCTTTAATTCTTTCCAACGAGAATAAGTAGTATGCCAAATCCTTTGGTTGTCATCAATTTAAATTGGTGAAGGAGATGCATGACATAATTCTTATTCTTATTCCTTCAAGGTGTTTTAATCTCTGTTTTCCGGAGCTTGTTCATCATATCTTATTCTCGGTTCTAAATTCTTCATCTTGTTTTCCGGAGATCCATGTTGTTTCAATTATATCATTTCAAAGCTCCATCTAATTCATCGCAGGCCTTGAATCTTATTCTTTTCATCTTTCACTTCTCATGCTTTCATTACCGGAGTTCTTCATGGTGGTTCATCATCATGTTTTAATTCATCCTCGAAGTTTTCATCAACATTCTTGTTGGAGTTCAAGCTTTCTTCATCATGCTTCCTATTGCAATTCTTTCTACCTTATCTTTTCAGATGGTGTTATGTCATTCTTGACAAATTCCTTCATGTTTCATGATTCACGAGTTATCAAGAATGAGATATTTAAAACCCATCATTTTCTTTGTTCAGGAGATCTTTTCAACCCTTCAATTATTTCATTGGAGTTATCTTGGGTTATAATTCACCTAAAAGCTTTCCTTGAGAATTGTTGTTATTGTGGTGCTTATAAATGACCCAATTTCTTCATTTATCATTCCGGTGAACTAAGTTTATCGTCTCCTTGTTGATCTCAATCCAAGCAATTTGTTTTTCGTCAGTGGCTGGTTGTCACCTCTTAATTTTGAGATGTTTTCCATAAGCCCACATCAAGCTTATTCTTTCGTTGTTGAATTTCCAACAACTCCGTTCAACCCTTCTTCGTAAGGATGCTCTTTCAAATTCAATTTTGAGAGATGTTGTCATTTTCTTCTCCATTCATTCTTCATTGAGTTATATGCTATTCTTTCATTCCGGAGGCATTGTGATGTTCCTCTCTTTAACCATCATCTTGTTTTATCGAGATCATGTTCTTTCCTTGCTTATCTTTAACCGGAGTGTTGTATTCTTCATTCTAGTTCCGTCATCTTATCAAGTTTTGCCTATCTTTTAACCGGAGTGCTGTCTGAATCTTTCTTACCCCTTGTGCCATTCTTTCAATTGTTTCGGAGGCAATATGTTGTTGTTTTCATCAAGTATCATCCCAACTTGCCTAATTCTTGTTATTTCCTTCCATTTTCAGACGGAGTGCTGTCCAAATTCTGTCATTCTTATTCCTTGGCTATACCATTGCAGTTTCATATTCTTTCCATCCGTGAGCTCTTGTTTCATGTCTTTCAACCTTCAAGGTTCTCATAATGCTCCTAGTTACTCTTTTCTAACGGAGTGCACTTAACTTCGTTCATCTCCGTTGTATTTTTCTTTCAAGATTGTTCAACCTCTCAAGGTTCCTTGGTTTCACTCTTCTGTCAAAGAAGCAACTTTGTTTTACCTCTTCCTCTTCCGTTTTACCCGGTGATATCTCTAGGATCTCGGGTCGAGATCCTCTGTTAGTGTGGGAGAGTTGTGACGCCCGAGACCGACGTCCCAGAAGATTCCAGAAGCTTCCAGAAGATTCCAGATGTTCCGGGTTGCCCGTGTGGTTCTTTGTGCTTGTGTTATTTATTTTTTGCATTGCATCATGTCATCATGCCATCATGTCATATTTTATTTTGCATCTCAACCTAAATAATTCGTGTGGGCCTTCGGTCCATTTAAATCGAGGGAAGAATGACTTCTCTTTATAACATAGAAGAGCCTCTCAATGGTTAGGGAGCTATATTAATAAATATTCCATTGCTTCGGAATCACCGTAACACACTTGCATAATTTCCCCATTGTCTTTTCCACTTCGAGCTTCTCTTTCCAAACCTTGCCTAATTCTTTTCCGTTGTTTCGAGGTTCCTCCGAAAATTTGAACATTTTTGGACACCTCAATAATCTCGTCTTAGTTCAAACCTATTTGAATTAAATTCAAATATGTTTGAATTATTTCCCGTCCTTGCCTTTTGTATTTTTCTCCGGTCGTGCTCATTTTTACGAGCCCGGGAAAAATAACCTTTGACCTAATTCTTGCCTAACCCCCCTCCTCTTTTTCTTTTTCCTCTCTTTTGTTTTTATTTGTTTCTGCTAAGAGATATAAAAGAAGAGGCAGCCATGCTCCTAGACCTGCTGGGCCGGCATCTTCTCCTCCCAGCCGGCCTAAGTCTCCCTCCTCCTTTCCCTCTCTCCCTGGCCTTCCTCTCCCAGGCCCAGCTGGCCCATACCGTCCCAAACCCTAGCGCTATCTCTCCTCTCCCTCTCCCCCTGTGCGACCGCAGCTCCCTCTCGATGCCTCCCAGCCGCCGCCACTCCCTCTCCCTCGCTCACCTCTCTGCCCCGACCCCCTCGATCTCCTCTCGCTCTCTGGCTCCCTTCAGCCCGCACCAGCGTTCCCTTGCGGCCTCGCCTGGCCCCAGCGCCACGGCCAGAAGCTGGCGCCCCAGGCCGGCCAGGAGCCGCCGTCCTCCGGCGTTCTCTTCCTGCCCGCGAGCCGGCCGAGCGCCCTCCCGCGCGAGCTCGCCTCTGCGCCCCGTCCCGGCCTCGTTCGTCAAGGCAGTGGCCGCGTGCCTGGCGCCCTGCTCCCTCCGTTCTTCGATCCCTCGGCCCCGTCCTCCACGCGCCAGTGCGCCCCGACGCAGCAGCAGCGCCGGCCCCGCGGCCTCCCATCTCCTCCCCGTCCTCAGGCTCGCCCCGCAGCTGCGGCCGGCTGGAGCACTGCCGCGCTGCCTGGGCCCGCCGGCCAGTGCGCCCCGACGCCCCGTGCGGCCCCCTCTCGAGGCCTGCAGCGCCCCCTTCCATCGCCTCTCCCGCGCCCGACGGCCTCCCTCCGTCTCCATCCTCCTTGCTGCCGCCGCCATGGAGTTCCGCGGATCCTCCTCTGCCCGTCCAGTGCGCCCGGCCTCCTCCTCCCGTGGAAAGGAGCTGCTGCCGTGGCCTCGTCTCAGTGCTGTCCCTGTTGTGTTTGCTCCTGTTTTGCGATTGTTGTGTTGCCTTGCTGTATTTTTTTTGGACAGATGACCGTGTACGGCGAACCGACCAAGTACCTCGACGAACCGATCATCTACGGAAAACGAGCTCCGTGTACATCTACGACCCCGTGTACAACTACGACATGAACGACCGAACGAATCGACGACCGAACATCTACGGGAAGGCGAGCTCGTGAACGGCTACGGAGCAAGTACCTCTACATCCGTGTACGACTACGTGAACGAGTACCACGACGCCGTCGAACGCCAAGTACATCTACGTGAACCGACAAGTACCACTACATGTACAAGTACCTCGTCGCCCGGAGCACTCATGACCGACAAGTACCACGACGGCCCGAACGTCTACCGTCGCCCGAACGTCTACCGTCGCCCGAACGTCTACCGTCGCCCGAACGACTACCGCCGCCCGAACGTCTACTCCCCTCTACGGTCGTGTACAACTACTTCCCTCTACTACGGCTACTTCCTCGACGCTCTCGAACCGTCCCGAAACGAGTGTTTCGAAGGTATAACCCCGAGACGTGACCCCGTGCATGCTTGTTGTGGTTGTATGTAATGTCTCCCTTGTGTGCTTCGTGCCGTTGTGCCTCTTTTGTCGTGTCCCTCGGTTGCCTCGTCACCGACTCGTGGGAACCCGGCAACGGGAACACCCCATCTTCTTGTTCAACTCGTTCACTCCACCTTTTGTTTTGCACCGGTCCCTCACCGAGTTACCGGTACCGATATGATGCCATTGCCTCATTTCGGATCGTTGCCGTGGCACTCTTTTCTTTCCACCACGGTGGCAATGCTTCTTATCCTTTAAGTCAACCTTTTAATAAAGCTTGCATAACTTGATCATGTCATCCGCATCATGATAACAACATTGATATGTTTAATTGTTGTTTGCTTATAATCACCAAACATGCTCATGGGGATTTTCCGGATATGTTGTTGTTATTTTCCGGCCTCATTTAAATTGTCTTAATAGTGTAGTTTTATTATGTTTCACCTCTTGCCATGTTAACAAACACTTAATCCTGTCTTGTAAATAATGAGAGTCAACTAAATAATTAAATTGTGGTGTTTCGTCAATATGCAACTCGTTGCATATTGATCTCCACTTAACTTGTAGTATTTGTTTGAGCACTTTGCCATGCCTTGCATATTAAACCGGACATGCATCATACTTGTTTGCGCATCGTATGCCATGTTGATGCTTGTGTGTTTACCGTGTTGTTTGTTTCTTTCCGGTTTGCTTCTCTTGATAGCTTCGGTTTCGTTCCGGAGTTGTGAGGCTTCTTCTTCGTCTACTTCTTGGATCCGTTCTTCTCCCTTGTGGAATCCCAGGCAAGATGACCGAACCCGGATACCATTACTATCTTTGCCTATTGCTAGTAGTCTCGATCTTTAGTTTTGCCTCGATGCCCATGTCTTCTTGTCAGCCTCCTACTTGTAACCATTGCCATGTTTAACCACCCTACCTACGCAAACCGTTGCTTGGCTAAGTACGCTTCGCTCAGCCCCTCTTATAGCATTGTTAGTTGCAGGTGAAGATTGAAGATGCTTGCTTCATGTTGAAGTTTGGTTGGGTTATATCACACTATATAAATGCAAAAATGAAATCATCTATATACTGGCTGGGTGGAAGGCTAAGCCTTTTGCTTGGTGTTTTGTTCCACTCATGCCGTTAGGATCCGTATAAGCCGGTGTTATGTTCCTTGATTATGCGTTCCTAACACGGTTGGGGTGTATGGGACCCCCTTGATAAACCGCTAAGTGCTAAGTCTTTTCCAGCAAGTCCCAACATTTGGTACTATTTGCCCATAATAACAACTTAATTAAATTAATTAAATTTGCATAGAGGGTCGCTCCCTCGAGGATCCTTTATTTCTACATAGCAGGGGGGGCCAGTGCCGATGGTGTTGGTCCCAAACGGGGGTCCTGCGGGAACCACCACGGGGAAACTCGAGGTTTGGGTCCTGTAGCATCACCCATCCGGTCGTGGCCTGAGACGAGATACACGCGGCTACTATCAGGGTGTCGGCACGCCGGGAGGATTTGCTGGATTAGCCTTACCTTAGTTCGGTTTAACTTGAGCACGGGATTCCGAGAATACTCGGGTCTTCCCAACTATGGAGTTGCGACTCCGCGGATCGTGGGCTTGTAATGGGTCAAGTTGGAACACCCCTGCAGGGTTTGAACTTTCGAAAGCCGTGCCCGAGGTTATGTGGCAGATGGGAGCTTGTTAATTCCGGTTGTAGATAACTTGACACAATGTTTCAATACACTACCCGCGTGTGTACCGTGACTGTCAATTTCCGAATAGGGATTCGGGAGTTGAACACGGTGGGGTTATGTTTGACCGGCTTTAGTTAGGATCACTTCGTGATCATCTTTCGCCCGTTGCACTTCTCTTCTCGCTCTCTTTTACGTAAGTTAGTGCTAGTTGCTGCTGCAGACTCTCGTTTGTTTTCCTTCACCTCATATTCTTTCTTCAGCCTTATCCTCTCCCAAGGCTTAAATAGTCTTGTTACCCGGGAACGGGATTGCTGAGTCCTCTGTGGCTCACAGTTACTTCACCACACCAGATGCAGGTTCAGCCGAGCTCGATGCAGGAGCTGGTTCAGTGCTTCACCAGGAGTTCGATGAAGAGTTTGACCGTTTGCTTGTGACGTTTCGATGTTCAGTAGTGGTTTCTACTAGGATTCGATCCTGACCTGTGGCTTTTGTTGTTTTGGTATCTTTCTTTTGGATCTTCACCCGTAGTCGGGTTGTGATGTTTTGTATGATGATTGTTTATGTAATGTATTGTGTGAAGTGGCGAGTGTAAGCCAACTATCTCCTTTTGCATTTTAATCCCTCTTTTACATGAGTCGTGCAAAGATACCAAACTTGAGATCATTCTAGGATGGATTTATGCCTTTAAGTCGTGCCTCGACACGTAGGAGGTATAACTCCATCCTGGGCATTACAACTCATCTGGGTGTGTTTTATCAAGTGTCCGGTTCTAGTTGTCATGAGGTCGGAATACAACTCCGGGTCGTCCTTTTACCGAGGGACACGGCTATTCGAATAGATTAACTTCCCTGCAGGGGTGCACCACATAACCCAGCACGCTTGATCCCATTTGGTCGGACACACTTTCCAGGGTCATGCCCGGCCTCGGAAGATCAACACGTCGCAGCCCTACCTAAGCACAGCAGAGAGGTCAGCACGCCGGTCTAACTCCTAAGCGCGCAGGGGTCCGGGCCCATCGCCCAACGCACACCTGCACGTTGCGTACGCGGCCGGTGAGCAGACCTAGCAACCTCCATTACTAAGGAAGTTGCGTTACACGGTCCAACCCGGCGCGCGCCCCTAAGCCGCTGACGTCAAGAAGGCTTCGGCTGATACCACGACGTCGAGTGCCCATAACTGTTCCCACGCAGCTGGTTAGTGCATATAGACCAAATGGCCAGACTCAGATCAAATATCCAAACTCGTTAAGCGTGTTATTATGAAATAACCGCGGACAACGACCAGGGCCTGGCCACCTCTCCACTGGGTGTCTCAACCTGCCCTGTCGCTCCGCCACAAAGATCCATACAGAGGGCCGTCGGGAAAGTATGTCCTTTCGGCCCCCAATCCGTGAATCAACCGCGGGTACTCAACGAGCCGACCCGACTTTAGTCACCTCAAGTATCATGTATATGTGTATGTAATATATACCCGTGATCACCCCCAAGTGATCACGGCCCGGTAGAATAGCAGGGCAGACGGACAAGGGTGTAGGGCCACTGATGGTGTACTAGCAGCCTATACTAAGCATTTAGGATTGCAGGTAAAGTATCAACAGTGGTAGCAACAATGACAGGCTATGCAGCATAATAGGATTATCGAAAGCAGTAACATGCTACACTACTCTAATGCAAGAAGTAGAGAGAAGAGTAGGCGATATCTGGTGATCAAGGGGAGGGGGGCTTGCCTGGAAGCTCGGCAGCCAAAGTGGGGTCGTCAACACCGTAGTCGATCGGGGCAGCAACAGCGTCGGTCTCGTAGTCTACCGGAGGGAAGAGGGGGAAGAAACAGTGAATACAATGCAAACAGATGCATGACGATGCATGACATGACATGTAACGGTGCTAAGTGTGCCCTAACGCAGTATCGGGTGTTACTGACGAAGGGGGGAAACATCCGGGAAAGTATTCCCGGTGTTTCGCGTTTTCGGGCGGATGAAATGGAGGGGGAAGGTTGCGGGTTCGGTATGCTAGGGACGTGTGGTTGACGAACGGTCTGCGTATTCGGATGCGTCTCGAAATTCTGAGCAACTTTCATATATAAAGTATTTTCATCCGAGTTACGGTTTAAAAGATATGATTTTCTAAAGTTTTTATTAATTTCTGGAATTTAATATTAATTAAATTAATTCGAAAAAGAATTTATGACATCAACATTACATCATGCTGACGTCATCATGGTTGACTGGTCAAACTGACCAGTGGGTCCCACCTGTCATTGGCAGTAAACCAACTAACAGTTTAGTTAGATTAATTATGTTTTAGTTAATTATAGATTAGGTTAATTAATGATTAGATTAATCTAAATGTGATTAATTAACTTAATTAATTTGTTAATTAATTAATTAATATAATTATTTATCTATTTTTTTTATTATTTTATTTTTTTCCTTTTTTTTAAAACGTTTCTGGGGCTGGGCCCCATGTGTCATTGGCCCAGAGGGCCTTATTGGGTTACGGGCGACGGGCACTTGGGGCGACGGGCGCCCGACGGGGCGCACCCAAACCACGGCCACGGTGGGGCGCATGGCGGGGGGCCAACGGCGGCGAGCTGCGGCCCCAGGCGGTGGCGGGCCTGGCGCCGGCGGAGGACGACGCCGGAGGGGGATGGCGCCGGAGGAAGGGGGCGGCTCCGGCGCGGAGCAGCCGCGCGGGCAGTGAGCA
>LR738712.1:239425956-239448370 GCA_902687465.1 Secale cereale
GTGTGTGTGTGTGTGTGCAAGTCGTCGCCTGTGCGGCCCAGTTTATATCAACACGATAAGGTTGACCCGTCCGTCCACGCGGATTACCGCACCTACGATTAACTCGCCTGGCCGCACCGGCTTACAATGCCATGACCGACTCATCTGTCCGTGTCACCTCTGATGCTACGGTCGTCCTTTCCGTCCGTCTCTCGCGGCCTGATCTACATCAACAGACCGGGTCGCACATGTCTGCATGAGCTGTTTATTGAGTATAAAGCCAGTCACTGCTTGGGTAGCCCGGTTTCCTTTCAACAAAATGGAGGCAAAATATCATATACTATCAACCGCCGTCTGCACTCGGTTGCTCAATGGGCAGGCGCACAAGTCGCCGCCACCACAGTTTGGTTAACTTCAAATCGCCAGTTGGAAGGAACCATTGGCCGAGTCACTGACATGGCTCATGCGGGATCATTTATAACCCGCTGCAGTCACCTCAACCTTTTGTGGATTCACATCGCGCTATCAACACCAATGATATACACCTTCAGCTATGGTCAAATATAGAGAATCTCAAGACAACTCCTCGAGTCGTCTTAAGACTCGGGGGCTACGATGACATGACTCAGCAAATCTTGCCAGTTTCAGCAAATGTAAAAATCCCAGGACTATGGAAGGAAAGATAACTCGGTCCCAGAGGCAACTGCTATATTGATGAAAAGTTAAAGGCCGTTAGAAAATTTCCGGCTTAAAAAGAATATGACAATTACAAAATCCCGGCTCAATGAAGAAGTTTCCGGGTCATCAGAAAGGAATCCGGTTTAAAATCCGGCTCAAGGGACATTAGTCTTACTGAAGCTCTCAAATATTCGGTTTACAATCCGGTTCAAGGGAAATCTGTCTCCTACAAAGCTCTAAAGCTCTCAAATCCGGTTTAAGAATCTCCGGTTCAAAAAGTATTAATCTCTCGCAAGTTCGAGTTTAAAAGCCGTCAGAAAAATTCCGGCTGAAAATGAAGATTTCAGTTTACGATCCGGTTCAAGGGAAAGATGTCTCCCACAAAGCTTTTAAGCTCTCAATATCCGGTTTAACACCCGGGTCAAGAAAAAATATCTCTCGCAAAGTTCGAGTTCTCAGCAAAGTCAAAAGGGGACAAAGAGAGTGTTGCAAAAGCACAACTCAAACATAGGTATCCACTGAGCACAGCTCAGAAATATATCACATGGGGGCTTCTGTTTATAAAGCGGAGTTCTAATTACCCATTGATCCGGCTATCAAGCCAATATTATCATAAGAGCACAACTCTGGTTACTTCGGTGATCCGGCTATCAAGACAATATTATCGTAAGAGCACAACTCTGGTTACTTCGGTAATCCGGCTATCAAGCCATATTATCATAAGGGGCCAAAGAGAGTCTGCTGCACAACACAGCTCAAACATGGGTATCCCTTGAGCACAGCTCACAATATCACTTGGGGGCTATGTTCGAACCATAGTCACACCTCTTGATAGGCATAAGGGCACCAGGGAAATCACTTGGGGGCTTGGTCGTATCCGAACCATAGCTACACCTCTTGATAGGCTTAAGGCCACCAGGGAAATCACTTGGGGGCTATGGGTTCGAACCACAGTTACACCCCTTGATAGGCATAAGGGCACCAGGGAAATCACTTGGGGGCTTGGTCGTATTCGAACCATAACTACACCTCTTGATCGGCACAATGCCACAATTATGACTACTTGGGGGCACTGGTCGTATCCAAACCATAGCTTAAACCCTCTTGATCATACACATATATCATCATATATTGCATCATCATTACATCATCATAGCATGTATCATATGTGCATGAATATACGGGTTTATATGGCAGGAATCGGTTTTCAAACCAGGTTATATTATTCAAATCTTTAATAGCCAACATGGCTGGATTTTTATTATGGTTATCAATAACCAATATTATGATTGAGGTTTTCAAAGTCGCTTCAGCGCAATGGATATTATTTTATCAATGGGTACAATTTATTCTACAAAGGAATATTCTCGAGTCGCTGCAGGCTTACGACCCGGCACTTGGTGGCTACATTATTCAAGTTGAGATTACATCAAATATGCAAGTCTCATGTCGCTGCAAGCATGCACCATGGCACTTGGGGGCTAATGCAAAGTCATTTTTTGCTCACCTTATTGAAGACCCGACTCATCACATTGTAAAGAGCCGACCCTTGGGGGCTACCAATTGCTCCTATTAACAATTCAAGGTACACAAGTTTTAATCCATTATATTGAAGGGTCCACTCTTCAGTTGGTAAAGCACAAAGCTCTTAACCTTGTGTACGTGGGTTCAAGCCCCATGACGGGAGTTACATTATATAATGTTATTTTCAATGAAGCATGATCATACTTATAAAGTCCATGCTCATTATTACATAATGACCCGACCCTTGGGGGCTACACTGGTTTGAAGTTTTAGAGAGTCAGGCAATTACAAGTTCCAGATTGCTGCAAGCATGACAACCCGACACTTGGGGGCTACATAATATGGAGTATCCGGTTTTAACTAGTGACTAGGATGAACAATATGGATTTCTTCAAGGTTGCAACATTTATATTGAAACAAGTCTTAAGCTATCACTATGTTCTCCTCTTAAGACTTGGGGGCTACATGTAATATGCATATAAAGGAGGAACATCTTCAAATTCTCAGTTTCAGGCAAATCAGGAAGATTAATTGTGTGACCCGGCATTGGCAACAATCATAACCCGGCGTCTATAAACAATCATGACACGGGATCATCAGTTTTTATAACCCGGTAATTTCGGCAATTGTAAACCGGCAAGTTCTACATTTTCAAACCGGACGAATATCAGTTGAATATTTGAAGACTAATATTTTTGTCAAATCAAAGCATTGAAGGCTGATTCAAATGGATTCTTTATTTACATTATATCTTCTGCAAGCAAAGTGATTATGAAGTTGGTCTATTGACTCAGATTTTTTAGAAGGAAGAAATGACAAGGATTTAGGGATGATCAACTGCCGGTTTATAAGAATATTTAACCCGAAGCACAAACCGCCAAATTTGTTCTTGTGTTTATGTTGCAGATCAATTTAACATGGATAAATCCAAATTAAACTCGGGGCTAATGTCAGGGATATACCCCGCGGCGCAACCCGGCCGGAAGTATAACCCGACCGGACTTGGAGACTCACTAAGTGACCCGCGCGAGCCTGATACGTCCAAAACGTATCTATAATTTCTGCTTGCTCCATGCTTCTTTTGTGTGATATTGCTATGATATTGATGCACTTCCATACACTTTTGATCATATTTGGACTAACCTATTAACTCAGTGCACCACAGTGCCAGTTCCTGTTTTCTGCTGTTTTTCTGTTTGAGGTTTCCCCCATATAAAAAGTGCTCCAAAAATTCCAGGAAAAATATAGGAAAAATCAGCGTACAGGAAGCTTCGCGAAGAACCAAAGATGGGCCAGAGGGGATCCAGGGGAGGCCCAGGCGGCCACCTGGCGCGGCCCCACCCCTGGCCGTGCCAGGGGGGCGCCTGGGGCCCCTGCTCCGCCTCTGGCTGCCCCCCTTCGCCTATATATCCCTCTCGTCCCGAAACCCTCGAGGACAGAACCCTTTTTCGCGATCTCGCCTCTGTTCCGCCACCGCAGCGCTTCCAAGATCGGGAGCATCAGGAGATCTCTTCCCGGCACCCTGCCGGAGGGGAGAACCACCACCGGGAGCTTCTCCACCACCATGGACGCTTCCCGGATGAGTCGTGAGTATTCCACCTTGGACCATGGGTCCATGATCAGTAGCTATGTGATGTTCTCCTCCCCTCTTTGCTCTTCATGGTTTAGACCTCGTGAGCTTCCCTACATGATCGAGGCACATATGTAATCTTTCTGCTGTTGCTTTGCTGAGTTTGCTGGGATCTGATGGATTATGAGACTATGTTCAGATTGTGTTTGAGTAATATATTTGATTCACCTCTTTTATATCTTTGTTCTTGAGTAATTCTTGCATGTTCTCCGTTGCTGTTTATTGCTTTGGCCAAGTAGTAGGTAGTAACTCCAAGAGGGAGCGTTATGCTTGATTGTGGGTTCATGCCCCCTGATGACTAGCTTGAGTGACAGAAACATGAGTCTAGGGGATGTGCTGTTGCCACAAGGGAGAAAACAACGGTGCTTGTACTTGCGGGTGCAAGGATTGTTTACTTTACGCAAAGTTCTTTTAATGCAGTTGTCTGTTGCTTTGAGTTTACACTTTGGGTGGGATTCGCAACTTAATACCAGCGAGATGTTCTGGATAGATATCTCAAGGTGGATGATTAGTAGTAGATGCAGATGGATTTCGGTCTACTTGCCTTGGCGTACCGCCCATGCTTTTGAGCCTCTACCTTTCTTTGCAGCATAGTTAGCATTGGTTTGCGCACATAATCCTGTCAATTGCCCAGCTGTAATTTGTTTACCTCGCTTTGCTGTTTTATCGTCTTTTGGGAGAGAGACATCACTAGTGAACATCATGGGACCCCGGTCCATATTACCACCGTTGATCACACCTTCTATTTACTTCCTGTTTTTATTTACTAGTTGCAGTCATAGCTATCATTATTATCTCTTGTGTTTGATCCTTTGTAAACAACAAGGCCGGAGGGATTGAGAACCTCTCTGTACTTGTTGGGAGCAAAGTTATCTGTATCTGTGTGCAGGTCCCGTCAACCGCTAAGTTTCTGGCGCCGTTGACACCTACTTGTTGACCCTCGGAGTCTCACGGGATTCGATCCTTGGTATCTTTGCCAAGGGAAATTTGCCGCTACGCTACATCTCAACCTTCCACTTGGGGTAACCAACGAGGGGCGAGAAGCCATCAAGCAAGTTTCTGGCGCCGTTGCCGGGGACTCCACTCTTCAAGATAGGGGTAGTTGCACGCTATCTTTTATCTTTGCTTTTAGTCTTGTTAGTTTACCTTGCAGTTTTTGCTTTAGTGTCCTTTACCAAAAATCACAAAAAAATTATTTGCTTTTCTGTTAGTAGTCCTTTCTGTTTAGTCAAGCATGTTAGGACTTGGTGCTTTGAGGGAATCATAAGTTCTAGATTTCCATCAAAGGGATGGAGAAAATATGAAGAAGGCATGGGACAGAATTTCTGATGCACATAAGAGAATTATGCCTTGGATACCTATAAAAATTGTGCTTAGAAATTTTTACCATTGTCTTTTTAAATGGTGTAAACACTCTCTTGATATTATAGCTGAAGGAGATTTCCTAGAGTGTGATGAAGCTAGAGCTCTTGAAATTATACATGGTCTATCTAGTTACTTTGTTTATGATCATAGTTTTGATACTGTCATTGATAGACTTGCTACTATTGAGAAGAGAATGGATGCTCTAGACTTGATGAAGGTAGAGAAACCCAAACCCAATAAGAGAGATATTTTGGAAATAGACAATGATTGGGAGCCTTTTGTTAGGATTAGCATCTCTAATCAAGACTTCCTTCTTATTGTGATATTGGATCTATGGTTTCTACTATGCCAAAAATTGTTCATGATTCTTTAAAATTTAACATGGACAAATTATCATCCTATCATGAACATGCTAATGGAGATATTTCTGAGATCCAGGGAAGAATAAAAGACGTACCAGTTACATTCCTTAAAGGGATTGCAATGGTTGATTTCTTCATCATGAAGCGAAACCAAGGAAATATAGTGCTTGGAAGGGACTTCCTCCGAGCCGTAAAAGGCTTCATCGATATAGGTAAGGGACAAATCCGCCTACGCGGGAAGGCAAAAGGTACGTACCCCTTTCCTAGAAGGAACAAGAATGAACTTGTTGAGGAACCATTTGAAGCAATTTATAACTCCGATTATTATGATGACTTTTGATTCCTCCTTTTTGCATCATGCCTAGCTTAAAGGCATAAAAGAAAGCGCTTTTGGGAGGCAGCCCACAACGAATTAGGTTTTATTTTGCTTTTGTTGTGTCTTGATGTTTGTTACTATAGTAGCATCATCATTGTATCTTTTCTTTTCAGCTTTGTGCCAAGTTTAGCCTCCGATTGCAAGAAAGTTCAAAAGTTGTGACGTGCTGTCCAGAAAACAGATTCTGTCCTTGGACAGAAAAATTCGAATAAAATCACCAGATCATCTTTTTGATCTGATTTTTTTTGAAAGCGTGCTCTATACAATTGGCTTTCAAGCGTTCGTTCTAAGTTTTTTGATTTGAGTTGCAGAAGTGCCCCGAAAAAATTATTTACTACCTGCTGGTATGTTTTTCATAGATTCTGTCCTGTTTTGCCTTTCCTTCATTTTGCAAACCTTGAGCTTGCTTTTTCTTTGCAAAAACTTTTTGGCAATCTTGAGAAACAGTAGCTTTTCAAGATTATATTTATTTCCAGTAGGGAAAAAATTATTTTATTGTGGATACTAACCTCGCTAATCAGATTATGATGAGTTATGTATGAAGGGAGTATTCAAGTGTGCGAGGGAAGATGATAAAAGAAGATTCAGGAGGGTCAAACGCTCAAGCTTGGGGATGCCCCCGTGCACCACCAAGAAATATTCAAGAAGACTCAAGCGTCTAAGCTTGGGGATACCCCCATGCATCCCCTTCTCCATCAACAATTATCAGTTCGTGTTTCGTTCCACTATAATTTTATCACTTCATGTGTTATGTGCTATGCTTGGAGCGTCTTGCTCTTAGTTTCTTTTTTTAGTTTTCTTTAGCTTTGCTTGCTGTTCATAACAAGTTAGAACCCAGCTTTCTTTGTGTGGGAGAGAAACACGCTCCACTTCAACCTAGAACACAACATAGGATTTTCATGCTTATCTTTGCTGTGTGTGTTCTTTGTCTTTCCATAGCTGCTGTCATGTTTAGCTCTTAGTTTTCATGCTTTTCTTTTTAAAGAGCTTTTGTTTAGTTGGTTGCTGAATTCTCTTGAGTTTTCATGTTTATCTTGTTAAGGGAGTTTGCCTGTTGCACTGAGTTGTGTGTCTTAACTTAAAGTAGGTAACTAAGGTTGCTATTTAATTTTAGTAGTAACTTGCAATAGTTTTGAGGTATTGCCATGAGTAATGTCTGAACTTTTGGTGTCAAGAGCTTTAGCCTATTAGTGATAGATGTCGTATTTTGGGCAATCCGTGTTTATTTTCGAAAACCTACAAAATAGTTGAGAACTTTAGCTACTAGATGGATCACTAATCTTTGGAGGGATCGAATATTAGAGTACACTCACGTACCATGAGTCGAGGATGCGCAAGGATAACCAAACCCCCATACACTCCTCCTCGGGGTACTTGTCTCTTTGTGAACCTCCTAATTAGATTGAGAGTTACCGATAATAAGTGCATGAGTTCTTCGGACTAATGTGAGTATTCGAAAGTTGACACTTCCACCTAGCCATATTTTTCTAGCCTCTTCGGTACCGTGCATTGCCCTTTCTCACCTCGAGAGTTGGCGCATACTTCGCCGGTGCATCCAAATCCTTGGCACGATACGCTCTGTCATCATAAGCCTCATTATATCCTTCCTCAAAACAGCCACAATACCTACCTATCAAGGCATTTCCATAGCCTTTCCGAGATACATTGCCATGCAACATCCATCTTCTCATGACTTGATCTTCATGTCATACATGCTTTTGCTTGATCGATGAGCCGCATGCTAGTTGGGCCTTGCCCTAATCATTGCTACATGACGCGCTAGTATCATTGCATATCCTGCTACACCGGCAGAGGCATACATTTGCATACATCATGATAGTTTCATTTTCTTTATGTTGAGTACTATTGTAAAGTGTGAAAGATCTTCTATACTTCTTGTAATATATAGAGTGTTGCCCCTAAAGTGAGGAAAAGATCCCAAAGAGGACAAAATCAAAAGATCCCAAAGAGGACAAATGAGAGTTAAATAGAAAGAGCCATTGAGGCCACAAAAAAAATAAAAAAAGAGAAAAAAGAGAAAAAGAAATAAAAAGAGAGAAGGGGGCACACTACTATTCCTTTTGAGAGATCCATACTCGTACTTCATATTATACCTTGTACTCCATAGAGATTATCATTCATGCATATAGCTATGTGGGGACCTTCACACTATAGAACTTGGCTTGTATATTCCAATGAAGAGCCTCCTCAAAAGAGCTCTAGGTCTTCTTGAGCGAGCAAGTTGGATGCACCCCCACTAGTTCCATTGGAGAGCTTACCTTAGCTCATATGTGCATCCGTTGCATGGCAATCCCTACTCCTCACATCATATCTATCATTATGCTTTCTCTCGCCTATGATTGTCCTCGTTGATGTGAGCCTTTCACACCTTTTTTTGTCTTCCCCCTTCATCATTTTTCTCTTTTTGCCATCCTAAGTGTCAACTTTCTTGCTTACGCTCATCCATTGCATGAGTGTTCAAAATATCGAAAGGGAGTGGATCATTTTCACTTGTACCTGGCTAGTGGTCTGGGGATGAGTCAAGATAAGATTCCAAAGAAGACCAAGTGTGAAACTTTAGTAGATTAAGTTCTCAACAATACAAAAACTATGTTTTACTCTCTCGTATATCCCTATCCCCTTTCTTGCATGCAAACACCATTTGGAGACAATCGAGTCACGGACAGCGAGAGCTCTTGCACCTTTATGTTCTTATGTTGCTTGTTACAATGCTAATATAGACTCTTGCTTGTTATGACTTGAATTGAATTACATGCCTTGATTGCTTTACTTAAAAAGTTCTTATATGGTTGGTAGCATGTCACCACAGAAATTATGCTTGTTATCATTTACCTACTCGAGGACGAGCATGAATTAAGCTTGGGGATGTTGATATGTCCAAAACGAATCTATAATTTTTGCTTGCTCCATGCTTATTTTGTGTGATATTGCTATGATATTGATGCACTTCCATACACTTTTGATCATATTTGGACTAACCTATTAACTCAGTGCACCACAGTGCCAGTTCCTGTTTTTTGCTGTTTTTCTATTTCAGGTTTCCCCCATATTAAAAGTGCTCCAAAAATTCGAGGAAAAATATAGGAAAAATCAGCGTACAGGAAGCTTCGCGAAGAACCAAAGATGGGCCAGCGGGGAGCCAGGGGAGGCCCAGGCGGCCACCTGGCGCGGCCCCACCCCTGGCCGCGCCAGGGGGGCGCCTGGGGCCCCTGCTCCGCCTCTGGCTGACCCCCTTCGCCTATATATCCCTCTCGTCCCGAAACCCTCGAGGACAGAACCCTTTTTCGCGATCTCGCCTCTGTTCCGCCGCCGCAGCGCTTCCAAGATCGGGAGCATCAGGAGATCTCTTCCCGGCACCCTGCCAGAGGGGAGAACCACCACCGGGAGCTTCTCCACCACCATGGACGCTTCCCGGATGAGTCGTGAGTAGTCCACCTTGGACCATGGGTCCATGATCAGTAGCTATGTGATGTTCTCCTCGCCTCTTTGCTCTTCATGGTTTAGACCTCGTGAGCTGCCCTACATGATCGAGGCACATATGTAATCTTTCTGCTGTTGCTTTGCTGAGTTTGCTGGGATCTGATGGATTATGAGACTATGTTCAGATTGTGTTTGAGTAATATATTTGATTCACGTCTTTTATATCTTTGTTCTTGAGTAATTCTTGCATGTTCTCCGTTGCTGTTTATTGCTTTGGCCAAGTAGTAGGTAGTAACTCCAAGAGGGAGCGTTATGCTTGATTGTGGGTTCATGCCCCCTGATGACTAGCTTGAGTGACAGAAACATGAGTCTAGGGGATGTGTTGTTGCCACAAGGGAGAAAACAACGGTGCTTGTACTTGCGGGTGCAAAGATTGTTTACTTTACGCAAAGTTCTTTTAATGCAGTTGTCTGTTGCTTTGAGTTTACACTTTGGGTGGGATTTACAACTTAATACCAGCGAGATGTTCTGGATAGATATCTCAAGGTGGATGATTAGTAGTAGATGCAGATGGATTTCGGTCTACTTGCCTTGGCGTACCGCCCATGCTTTTGAGCCTCTACCTTTCTTTGCAGCATAGTTAGCATTGGTTTGCGCACATAATCCTGTCAATTGCCCAGCTGTAATTTGTTTACCCCGCTTTGCTGTTTTATCGTCTTTTGGGAGAGAGACATCACTAGTGAACATCATGGGACCCCGGTCCATATTACCACCGCTGATCACACCTTCTATTTACTTCCTGTTTTTATTTACTAGTTGCAGTCATAGCTATCATTATTATCTCTTGTGTTTGATCCTTTGTAAACAACAAGGCCGGAGGGATTGACAACCTCTCTGTACTCGTTGGGAGCAAAGTTATCTGTATCTGTGTGCAGGTCCCGTCAACCGCTAAGTTTCTGGCGCCGTTGACACCTACTTGTTGACCCTCGGAGTCTCACGGGATTCGATCCTTGGTATCTTTGCCAAGGGAAATTTGCCGCTACGCTACATCTCAACCTTCCACTTGGGGTAACCAACAAGGGGCGAGAAGCCATCAGAGCCCGACGACTCATGGGTGACGCGGCGAGCGGGTCAAAGGAACGACAAGGCCCGGTGGCCCAAACGGCGGTCTACGGAAGGCCGGTTCATGTTATGGTGGGCCGGTTTATGAGGAAAGCACACCGAATATTCTCCTACAAAGGAAGCAAGACTAAAACTCCACTTGTAATAGAGTAATCTTAATCCTACTAGGACTAGTCATGTAACCCGCCCCTTCAACATATATAAGGAGGGGCAGGGCTCCCCAAAGAGGGACATGGCAAGAAGAAACAATCTCTAGGGCTAGACACAAAGAGCCGGTTTACCGGCGACTCTCTCGTGATGATAATGAGACATAGCCACAAACAACATGTAGGGTTGTTACCAGATGATGTTTCCCGGGCCCGAAGTTGTATAAACCCTTGTCTTGTGTTGCGTCTCTCGATTCCGATCAACCCCTCTCAAGCTACCACATAGATGCATTGGCCTCACGACTAAGTCCTCACACTAGGACATCTGCCGTGACAATTCCACGACACCCACTCTACGTGGTTAACGTGCCGCGACATAGGTTATACATCGACACATTCCTCGCGGAGAAGTTCTTCCTTCAATTCGATTACATCTTCGACATGTTTCACTTGAAGATGTTGGATTTTACGTTTGTCCGCCTTTTTGCCTTGTACATGAATTACATCATCCGGATTGAGCAAATACCTCATGTCTGTGTCGCTGACCCATACTTCATGCACGAGAGCTTCTTGGTAGTCTGCCCAAAGCATCGTGAATGCGCGAGTAACTACATCACCGATTTCATGGTCGGCAATAAGGACAAGGAGACGATTCTCGTGCCTTACCGTTCATTTACACACGTGGTGTCACAGCCCTAGAATTGCTTGTAGTTAGTTGCATTTGTGAGCATCCATGCATCATTTTTAAATTCAAAAGAATTTGAATTGGGGATGTTCAAACCCTAGCACAAGATGAATTCAAGCTAGCGATGAAATAAAATATTTCCAATGAACCCAAAATGCCCTTCAGAAAAGTTCATCATTTTTGAATGGGCTAAAAACCTCTTCCAAAAATGGTGCACATATTTCTTGGACATTCTGGATTTTTCAATTAATCCATATTGTATTTGAATTGAGGCATTTAAATTCTATAAATAGTTTAAATGCTCTAATAATTGTGAAACTAGTTGAGGGCTGTTGGAACTAATTTCAAAAGTGCCCACAAATACTTTTAGAATTTTACCAAATGGTTTGGTATTTTATTACTAAATCAAAACAGCGAAAATATTAGAAAAACAAAAACAAAATTAGAAAAGGGTAGAACTCACCTAGCCTTACATGAGAGGCCCATCAGCAGCCAGCCCACCTGAGCCCAGCTGCCAGTCATCCCCTCCCTCTAGACAGAAGGACGCCGGGCGTGTGCGTCACTCGCGCGACCACGTGCCCCGCCACCTCTTGCTTCCGCCGCTACCCCAACACGCCCAGACGATGCCACACAACCCCTGGGCCCCCTCCCACTCTTCCCCCGTGCTCATCCCCTCCCCTGGACCTCTCCCTCCCTTGCGATCAAGCGCGTCGTCGCCGCCATCCAACGCCACCGCAGCCACAACCACTGCCTTGCCTCTCCGAGCTGCCCCCGAGCTCCACCACGATGTCCTCGTCCTTTCCACCGAGTCACGCAGCGTCAGGAGCTCCTCGTCATCCATAACGATGTCGCCTTCCTCCTCGATAGTCCGAGATCGCCACCGCCCGTTCGTCGGCGCCCAGTCTTCCCCGAGCCCGTTTTGACGCCTGCTGCAACCGACATGAGCCCCTCTTGCTCCTCCCCCTGTCCTCTAACTCTCACGCGTGCTCTAGCTCTGATTCCAACTGCGGCCGACAGCTTCTTGCCGCCAGCCATGGCGTAGCTGTGGCCACAGCTAGAACGGCTCAGAGCCGAGCACCCCGGCGTGCTCGGATATTCTCCACGAGCCCGTAGAACACCTCAGATCGCCTCCCCGTGCCCCCTAGTGGTCGCTCGCATCACCACCGCACTTCGGTCGCCGGCTCGCTCGCCGCAGTTGCCGCTACCAGCCACCCCAGCTCCCGCCGTCCGCTCCATCAGATGCGTGCGAACATCAACTCGCCAGAGAGACCAACCGCGTCTCAAACCGCAGCCTATAGGCGAAACCCGAGCGCCGCCGCCGTCTCTGTACTTCGCCGGCGGCCTAGCTCCAGCCTAACCGCCGATAAGCTCAGCTAATGACCATCACTGGGTCACTGGCAGGTGGGTTCGGGGCTGTGCTAATTTTAGTTAAGTTTTTAGCTAAACTTAATTAACCCACTGACTCACTGACATAGAGGCTCGTCCCCTAATTAATCTAGGTTAGGGTTAGTTTAGTGCTAATTAACCCTATTAACTAGAGTAGTCACTCACATGTGGGGCCTACTGGTAAGGTCTCACCTGGACCAGCCCTGTTGACTTCCTAACGCAAGCATGACGGCATGCTGACGCAATAAGCCTTTCTGGATTATTTCTATTTTATAAATAATAGGAAAATTCCAGAAAATCTTTAAAACTTCAAAAATTCACAGAAATTCAACCGTAGCTCAGATTGAAATAATTTATATATGAAAAATTATCAGAAAAATTCAGTCTATTCATATTTAACATTGTCATGCATGAAAAACCAACTTATACCTACTGTATAAGTGAAAACACATAAAGGACACTTTAAATGCTTATGTTTGGAGTTGCATTTGAATCCTTGATTCAAATGAGCTTCACCTAACATGTTGCTAGTTGCATTAGCACAATCCATAACATATTTGACATGTCATGATCATGCATCATACTGTTGCATTTTATTGATTGTGTTCTTTCCCTATTTGCTGGTATTTGTCCCCTCTCGGTGGACGTTGTTCCGACGTTGTGATCGTTGACACCGATGAAGAGCTACTACCTTCAAAAGTGCCAGGCAAGCAACCCCCATTGAACATTTCGATAAAATCCAAATCTCTCGATCTTGCTCTCTTTTACTGCATTAGGACAACAACGATTCAACTGCTATTTGCTACGGTAGTTGAACCCCTTTCCTCTGCATGACCTGTCATTGCCACAACAAATAGTTGAAACCCACTAGCATGAGTAGGAATTGTTTGAGCCATGTTGTGCCTACTCATCCATGCTTGCTTGTTATGCCTGCTATTGCTTAGAGTTCTGCCAGGTCTGAATTCATCGGGGATGAATTGGAATGTGGTCATCATGTCCTACTATTGAGAGCTAAGTGTGTGAACACAATTTGGTAAAGGTAGCAATGAGAGGTCATGTAGGAGTACATGGTGGGTTGTCTCATTGAAACCTTCCTCAGGAACTGAGTTCTGTATTTGTGATCCAAGACAGTTACTACCACGCATTGGAATGCTTAAGTGCCCCTCTCGACTTATTAATCACCTTGATCTCTGTCCACGAGTTGCAACTAGTTTTTGGTGTTTGTAGGATATGTGTTGGAGGCCGTGCGTAGCGCTGAACCTAGGGGTGGGCTATGATGCGGTAAATACACCGTGGCATGGTGTACTGAGTCGCCCGTTTGGTGTCTCGGGAACCCTACACGCATTGTTTGGGGCCGTGAGTGAAACCTCGGCCGGACTTCCTTGCAAATGGAACCCGAATAGGCGAAAAACCTGGACTAGAGACTTGTGTGGTTAGTCAGGTCGTGTCCGACACCCTTGCCAGGCTTCCTCTTGAAGGTTGCCGAGATACATGACGTGTACATGGCGGTAAGTGCCGAGAGCGTGTGTGAAGAAGTACACCCCTGCGGGGTTAACATGATCTATTCGAATAGCCGCGTTCGCGGTAATGGACTACTGGGTTGCCTATGCAGTTCATAGACAAGTGAAAGTGAATACTCTAAAATGCGCAAGATAAGCGTGAGTGCTATGGACGACCTTCTCGTAGGGAGACGGGAGCGGATCCATAGTGGTGTATTGATATGGTGAATATGTGGACTCGTGTGCGCCACCTCACAAGAGTTACCAGTAGTCGTAGTATAGGATAGCCACTGAGTCAAAGCTGGCTTGCTGCAGTTAAACTCCACCACCCCTTTGTTGATACTGATGCATATGTAGTTAGTTCTGATGTAAGTCCTGTTGGGTACATTTGTCCTCATGTTTTCTTAATTTATGTTTTTGCAGAGGAGACTTCAGTCTCACTAGTAATTCCGCGTGGACTTCGACGTTTAGCTTGTTACCTCAGCTACGATCTTGTACCCTTGGGAGGGTCTTGTAGATAGTCAGGCTTCACAACCTTTTTCATTTGTAGTTGTCTATACCCAGACATGTTATGCTTCTGTTGCTTGTATGCTTTGTATGTTGGGTCATGAGACCCATGTTTGTAATATCTGGCTCCTTGGAGCCTAATGAATAAATACTTTGATTCATAGAGTTTTGTTGTGATGCCATGTTGTATTTGCACATATCGAGCATATTGTGTGTATGTTATTGAAATGCTTGGTATGTGTGGGATCCGACAACCTAGTTGTTTATTCTTGGTAGCCTCTCTTATGGGGAAATGTTTCCTGGTGCTTCCACTGAGCCACTACTGCATCGGAACACTTAGGTTGGCCGGCATGTGTCCTTCTTTGTTCCTGTGTATGTCCCTTCGGGGAAATGTCACGCGTTGTTCCTTTAAGTCCTTGTAGCTTGATACAACTTGGGTTCATACGTTAATGACCAACACGTTCGTTGCTGGGCATGTATGCATGTCCGTGTAAGTTTGTGCCACCTTGGGTTTACGACTAGTCATGTCGGCCCGGGTTCTTTGCCATATGGATGCTAGCTACACTATCATATACATGAGCCAAAATGCGCAAACGATCCCGGGCCAGGTAAGGTGGCACCCGTGGGGATACTGTGCGTGAGGCGGCAAAGTGATATGATGTGTTACATGCTAGACCGGTGTGACTTAGGATCGGGGTCCTGACATGTGAAGGCTAATTCGAGGTGTACTTATTTTGCGCAGCGACGGGCGCACCGTCCTCATCATCCTTTGCCCACGATTCTCCAATGCTATTTACTTGGACTCGTCGAAGAACTTGAAGAAAAAGGATTACACCACATCAAGTCTGTTCTCAACAATGCTATCTTAAGCTACGACTTATGGGGTGGAGAGATCACGATCAAGAAGACAAGGAACCACGTGCCCACCTTCGGCCATAAGACCGACTTCTGCTGCATCTAGTAACCGAGTGATACTCTCAGTGATGGATTCTATGTCGTCCACCACATGCTGGAGTACAGACGGGATCACTTGAACCTTCGCGTGTCATCTAGATCCGGCGATGCCAATGTTCTGCGATGGGCAAAGAATCTAGCAGATGTCTCGGGTTATCAATTTCGAGCTGAGTTCTATCACATCCAACATGAACTTTCCCAAATTATCATGAAGGAGGTCCTTGAAAAAATAGGGTTGTTCTACGAAGAAGGGACAATGTCGCAGGAAGACGTCCGAGCACACGTAGCCGCTCAACGTCTCGACCTGAAGCCTTTCACTGCGCTCGGGGATTATCTCCCTGATTTGGATGGATGGCACAACATGATCGAGTGATTGACGATATATGACAATGCGTCTGTTTAGTCCATACTTTCTGTATGACAAAACTTTGAGTTATGCACAACAAAACTTTCTGGTTTAATTAAGCAACTAGCGAAGATCACTCTAGTTAGGGCATTGTGGATACGATGAACTTTTGTTATGTATGCTTATGATATCTTGCTTCTATTTTTGCCAACTCCGTCTCTTTCTGTTGCTCAACTCTATATGTCGTTCCATATTATCGGCTCATGTGACGATGCAGGTACATAGATCATCGATGGCGAAGAAGTGCTATGCCAGGAGTATACGACGACTGGCCGGAGTGTCAGGCCCAGGTGTACCAGTTTCCGAGCGACAACCAAAGAGGGTTTGATAGCAGAGCCAAAGCGGAAAATAGTTAGTTTAGGTTCACGCTAGTGCGAGAGAGGGATAAGAACCGATGCCTCAAGAGGTACTACATTATGTATGATGAGACATGTCATGTAACTTGTATAGCTATATCGTGATTATGATGTGACATGATTTGTGTTGGATGATATGATGAGACTATTATGTGTATGACATGATGAGCATATTGCATGTTTATGATATGATCAGAATATTGTATAAAACCTGTACAAAAACATCGCAAATACGTAACAAAAAATGTGAAAATATAGTAGTAGCGCTCTTTAGTGCTGGTCACGAAAACACTACTGCTAAGGCACGTAGCAGTAGCACCGGTATGAAACGTGCTACTGATAAGTAGGTATAGCAGCAGCGCGTGTCAAAGCACACTACTGATAAACGTTAGCTGTAGCGCCGTGCTACTTCTCGAGCTTGCGTTGTATTCCCTCGAAGAGGAAAGGGAGATGCAACACAGTGGCGTAAGTATTTCCCTCAGTTTTTAAGAACCAAGGTATCAATCCAGTAGGAGACCACGCGTGAGTCCCTCGCACATGCACAAATAAATAAGAACTTCGCAGCCAACGCGATAATGGGTTGTCAATCCCTTTACGGTCACTTACGAAAGTGAGATCTGATAGAGATGATAGTTTATATTTTTGGTATTTTTGTTTATAAGAACAGAAAGTAAAAGCGGAAAAAGAAAAGTAGATGTAGATTGATATGTTGAGAATAGACCCAGGGCCATAGTGTTCTCTAGTGGCTTCTCTCATGATAGCGATATTCTACGACGGGTAAACAAATTACTGTCGAGCAATTGATAGAAAAGCGAATAATTATGAGACTATCTAGGCATGATCATTGTATATAGGCATCACGTCCGAGACAAGTAGACCGACTCCTGCCTGCATCTACTACTATTACTCCACACATCAACCGCTATCCAGCATGCATCTAGTGTATTGAGTTCATAAGAACAGAGTAACGCATTAAGCAAGATGACATGATGTAGAGGGATAAACTCAAGCAATATGATATAAACCCCATCTTTTTATCCTCGATGGCAACAATACAATACATGCCTTGCTGCCCCTACTATCATTGGGAAAGGACACCGCAAGATTGAACCCAAAGCCAAGCACTTCTCCCATTGCAAGAACTATAGATCTAGTAGGCCAAACCAAACCAATAATTCGAAGAGACTTGCAAGGATATTATGAGCACACATAAAGAGTTCAGAAAAGAACCAAATATTTCTCAGAGATAATCTTGATCATAAACTCACAATTCATCGGATCCCGACAAACACATCGCAAAAAGAGATTACATCGAATAGATCTCCTCGAAGACCGAGGAGAACTTTGCATTGAGATCCAGAGAGAGAGAGAGAAGAAGCCATCTAGATACTAGCTATGGACCCAAAGGTCTGTGGTAAACTACTCACAATTCATGGTGAGGGCGATGATGATGATGTAGAAGCACTCCGTGATGCATCCCCCCTCCGGCGGAGCTCCGGAACAGGCTCCAATATGGGATCTCACGGTAACAAAAGGTTACGGCGGTGGAATTAGGGTTTTCTTTCTGTTGCTAATGGTTTCGGGGTACTTAGGCTTATATAGGAGGAAGGAGGACACCGGGGGACTCACGAAGGGCCCACGAGGCAGGGGGCGCGCCCCCACCCTCTTGGGCACCTCGTAGCCCCTACTCCATGGTTCTCAAGTCTCCTGTGCGTGATTTTCTCCAAAAATATCTCTCCCGAAGGTTTCATTCCGTTTGATATTCCTTTTCTGCATAACCCTGAAACAGGCAAAAAATAGCAATCTGGACTGGGCCTTTGGGTTAGTAGGTTAGTCCCAAAAATAATATAAAAGTGTATGACGAAGCCCATTAAACATCCAAAACATCGTAAATTATAGCATGGAACAATAAAAAATTATAGATACGTTGGAGACGTATCAAGCATCCCCAAGCTTAATTCCTGCGCGTCCTCGAGTAGGTAAATGATAAAAACATAATTTTTTATGTGGAACGCTAACTAACATAGTTTTTCAATGTAATTCTATTAATTGTGGCATGAATGTTCAGATCTGAAAGATTCAAGACAAAAGTCTATATTGACATAAGAAATAATAATACTTCAAGCATACTAACAAAGCAATCATGTCTTCTCAAAATACTATGGCTAAAGAAAGTTATCCCTACAAAATCATATAGTCTGGCTATGCTCCCTCTTCATCACACAAAATATTCATATCATGCACAACCCCGATTTCAGCCAAGCACTTGTTTTCATACTCTATTCTTTCAAACCTTTCAACTTTCACGCAATACATGAGCGTGAGCCATGGACATAGCACTATGGGTGGAATAGAGAGGTGGTTGTGGAGAAGACAAAATGAGGGAGATAGTCTCACATCAACTAGGCGTATCAACGGGCTATAGATATGCCCATCAATAGATATCAATGTGAGTGAGTAGGGATTGCCATGCAACGGATGCACTAGATCTAAATATGTATGAAAGCTCAACAAAAGAAACTAGTGGGTGTGCATCCAATTTGCTTGATCACGAAGACCTAGGGAATTTTAGGAAGCCCATCGTTGGAATATACAAGCCAAGTTCTATAATGAAAATTCCCACTAGTATATGAAAGTGACTAAACATGAGACTCTCTATCATGAAGAACATGGTGCTACTTTGAAGCACAAGTGTGGGAAAAGATAGTAGCAATTGTCCCTTCTCTCTTTTCTCTCATTTTTTTGGAGGGGCTTTTTCTCTCTATTTTTGTATTAGCCCCTCTCTATTTTTTTGGGCCATCTCTTTTTCTTATTGGCCTTTCCTCACATGGGACAATGCTCTAAAAATGATGATCATCTGTAATGCCCAGGATGGAGTTATACCTCCTACGTGTCGAGGCACGACTTAAAGGCATAAGTCCATCCTAAAATGATCTCAAGTTTGGTAATCTTTGCACAACTCATGTAAAAGAGGGGTAGTAAACTGAAAATAGTTGGCTTACACTCGCCACGTCACAGAAATACAGTACAAGTCTCAAACATCATACATTAAGAACACTACAACCCTCTAAGGGCAAAAGCCAAATGTCAAAGTACCAAACTCAGATAAATAAACCACAGGCGGATCGAATCCTAGTAAGAGACTCCACTACTGATCGTCCGGGTAGCGCACGTAGTACCGACTACGCTCTTCGTCGAACTCCCAATCCAGCTCGGTGCCATCACCTGGATAGCTCACAGCTGGACCTGCATCTGGTGTGTGAAGTAACTGTGAGCCACAGAGGACTCAGCAATCCCGTTCCCGGGTAACAGAACTATTTAAGCCTTTAGGTGAGGGAAAGGCTGAAGAAAAGAACAAGTCCGCAGCAGCAACTAGCATCTAGCTTACGCAAGTGAGAGCGAGAAGAGAAGGCCTCGGCGAGAAGTGATCACGAAGTGATCCTAGCTACAAGCTCACAATCATAACCCCTCCGTGTTCAACTCCCGAATCCCTATTCGGAAATTGACAGTCACGGAACACACGCCGGTAGTGTATTAGTATCATTGTGTCAAGTTTTCTACAACCGGAAATAACAAGCTCCCATCTGCCACATAACCGCGGGCACGGCTTTCGAAAGTTCAAACCCTGCAGGGGTGTTCCAACTTGACCCATTACAAGCCCACGATCCGCGGAGTCGCAACTCCAAAGTGGGAAGACCCGAGTATCCTCGGAATCCCGTGCTCAAGATATACCGAGCTAAGGTAAGGCTAATCCAGCAAATCCTCCCGGCGTGTCGACACCCTGATAGTAGCCGCGCGTATCTAGTCTCAGGCCACGACCGGATGAGCACAGCGTACAGTGGCCGAAATACCCAAGTTGCCAAGGGGGGCCCCGCACACGACTCTAGTTTGGACCAACACTCAAAACGAGCACTGGCCCAGGGGGTTGAATTAATTAAGCCTCGGGTTAATTACTCCCTCGGAAAGTTTTAGTTGTGTTAGGCGAATAGTACCAATGTTGGGACTTGCTGGAAAAGACTTAGCACTTAGCGGTTTATCGAGGGGGTCCCATACACCCCAACCGTGTTAGGAACGCATAATCAAGGAACATAAAACCGGCTTATACGGATCCTAACGGCATGAGTGGAACAAAACACCAAGCAAAAGGCTTAGCCTTCCACCCTTGCCAATATATAGGTGATTTCATTTAAAGCATTTATATAGTGTGATATAACCCAACCAAACTTCAACATGGAGCAAGCATCTTCACTTCACCTGCAACTAGCAACGCTATAAGAAGGGCTGAGCGAAGCGTACTTAGCCAAGCAACGGTTTGCATAGGTAGGGTGGTTAAACATGGCAACTGGTTACAAGTAGGAGGCTGACAAGAAGAACATGGGCATCGAGGCAAAACTATAGATCGAGACTACTAGCAATAGGCAAAGATAGTAATGTTATCGGGGTTCGGTCATCTTGCCTGAAGAGAAGTCGTTCGGATCGTAAGAAGGGTCCTCGTGCTCAACCTCGTTGGAAACCTCGTGCTCAACTTCGTACCCGGTCTCAGCTTCCGGCTCTAAACAAAACAATCACACCAAGCACCAATCAACAAGATGCAATGCGCACTCGAAAAACATGAATGCATGATGGATGCACTAATGATGCACATGGAGCACGTAAAACATCACTCAAGCAAAACACCTCAAAACAAGATAACAATCTGATATTAATAATCTACACAGAAAATCACCCAAGTTTGATATAAGATTCGCTGAAATCGGAGTTACGGGCTAAAAGTTATGCCCGAAACAAGATTTGAGCGAAAGCTGAAAATTACAGCAACATAGCATCTTGGGAGCTCAAAATAATTAAGCTACAGCACCCAAAAAGCATGGCAAAGGACATGAACACAAACTAGACATATAGTACAGCAACTAGATCCAAAGTGCACCCCCAACGGAGTCACGGATCAATAGCAATGATCTTGGACATATTGAACCTTGCAATAAAATTCTGGCAGCAGAATTTTATTGAAACTTTAGAGCAAAAGATAAACATGCTACAGCCACATAAATGGACATGTGAGGACATGAATGGAAATACAACAATATATACTACAAGGAACAATCAAAATCCACCCCAAAACTATCATGCTTTTTCCTAGAACATCACACGAACATGGCATCGGAACGTTACAGATTTCAGACTTAGTGAAATTTCACTATGTCCTAAAACAGCAATAACATCATAGCATCAAAAAGAGCATGTTTAAGTCACCTCGAAACTAAACATGGCAAAGGGTAAGCACCTCCTCAAAGTGCATATGAAGGTGATCCCGAAACACACAAGCATGCTTCATAGAGGTGAACACAACGATTGCAACGAGCTCGACAAGATGGCATTTCATAACAAGTGAAAACACAACATATGAACATGGCACTTTGCAACGATGATAACAAGGAAACAATAAATGTACCATGCAACCTATCACACACAACACGTAGTTCGTGGCAAGACGAACACGTGGACATGTCATTTGCATCGTTTGGACAAACGAGCTAAAAGATATCACATGTCAAAGGTGGCATGAAAATAACACATAACAGCAGTTTATATCATGATGCACTCTTGCAACAGCAAAACAAGTGTCAAGATGACATCTAACATGCATGACAACAACAGGTAAAACGTAGAGGACATCTCCACAAACATCTGGACATGCTACACGCGCAAAACGGAGCAACAGACACAAAGTTACAGCAGGTCAAAGTTTGCATTTCAGAACAGAAAACAGAGACTTAGAGGAATTAGAGTCAACCTTAGCATCTGAAAAAAAACGAAAACGGGCCCGGATCTGGAAGAACTGTAGCGGCGGCGGCCCAGATCTGGAGTGGAAGAAGAGGCGGCCCGGTGGGAAGCACTGCGGGCCCGATGGCGCGGCGGCCCGGCGCGCCCGGAGAGGCGGCTGACGAGGCCCGCGGGAGGCGAGGCCCGTCCGGCGCGGGGAACTGGCGGGGCCCGC
>LR738712.1:239458332-239555673 GCA_902687465.1 Secale cereale
GGGGGCGGCGGCCCAGCCGGCGCGATGCAGCGAAGGGCCCAGCGAGGAGACGAGGGGAACTGGCGAGGCGCCCGCTGGCGGTGTACGGGCCGGGGAGTACGGGCCTTCGGGGCGAAAAAGGGAAGGAGCGGGGAGGCGCTGTCGGGCTGGGGAACTGGTCCCCCCGGGCTCTGGCGAGCGCCCGGCTCGGTCGATCGACCGGCTCGAGGCGGCGTACGGGAGCGCTCGGTCGCAGGCGAGCGGCGTTGACTCGCGCCAGATCGAGATCTGGCCAGCGATGCTACGGTTGCTTCGATGGAAGCTGGATCCCCTCGGGATCTGGTGGAAAAAAAAATGGATCTGAGATCTGAAAGGAAGGGGAAAAATAGAGGGGAAGGGGGAAGAAGAAGGGGCATGCCAAAATAGACTAGGGTCTATATGTAGCAGAATTTTAGGGTTAGGGAGAGTTTAGGGGCGCTAGGAGCCCTCCGATCGCGATCCGACGGATCCGATCGCGGGGGTAGTTTTAAAAGGCCTAGACGGAGATAAAAGAAAGCAGTAGGGGTATTTTCCGGGACACGAAGTGAAGGCACATCGGACCCACACGGACAACGGATGGAAAAGTCAACGGAGTCCAAACGAGACGAGATTTGAGAGGCGGGTTGCACACAACAAAACAACAACACACAACACAACCTCGCGGCACACCGGTAACGAAAAACGCCCGAACAACAAAGTAGGCCTACGGAACGTCACGGACACGTGAGGGAGCTCCGGAACGCGAAACGGACAACGGGAAGAAACACACGGAACCGGATGCAACCCACAACACAAATGCAATGCAATGCACATGTCTACATGATATGAATGAATGCCACACACTCACACAACAAAACGACGAAAGCCCGAAAGACAAAGAACCCGAAATGGAAATAGATGAAGCCGGAGATATATTATAAGCCCAAAAGGGAAAGTATTACATCCGGGGCATTACATCATCACACTTTTATTGATTTAAAACTCGATACTAGAACAAGTATGACTCTATATGAATGCCTCCGGCGGTGTACCGGGATGTGCAATGAATCAAGAGTGATATGTATGAAAAATTATGCATGGTGGCCTTTCCACAAATACGATGTCAACTACATGATCATGCATGGCAATATGACAATATGATGCGTGTCATATGAACGGAACGGTGAAAAGTTGCATGGCAATATATCTCAGAATGGCTATGGAAATGTCATGATAGGTAGGTATGGTGGCTGTTTTGAGGAATAATATGGTGGTTGTTTTGAGGAAGGATATATAGTGGGTTTATGGTACCGGCGAAAGTTGCGCGGTACAAGAGAGGCTAGCAATGGTGGAAGGGTGAGAGTGCGTATAATCCATGGACTCAACATTAGTCATAAGAACTCATATACTTATTGCAAAAATCTACGGGTCATCAAAACAAAGCAATCAACGCATGCTCCTAGGGGGGAGGTTGGTAGGAGTTTACCATCGTGCGCCCCCGACCTCCACACAAAGGTTGGCACTTTACAAATACCTCATGCTCTAACTTCGTCACATAGCGGTTCACCATATGTGCATGTTACGGGAATCACTAACCTTAACACAAGTATTTCTAAATTTCATAATAACTCCACTAGCATGACTCTAATATCACTATCCTCATATCTCAAAACAATTATCAAGCATCCAACTTCTCATCATATTCAATGCACTTAGTGTGAAAGTTTTTACTACATTGATATTGGATGTCTATCATGTGAAGACTAGTTTTATAGCCTAAACACATTACCCTGCTGTTTTAATAGACTATCAAAAGCATATAAGTGAAGCATGATAGTTCAAAATTTTCTACAAAATATTATCACCACCGTGCTCTAAAAGATATAAGTGAAGCACTAGAGCAAAAACTATTTAACTCAAAAGATATAAGTGAAGCACATAGAGTGTTCGAACAATTCCTAGGCCATATTTAACTCTCTAAAATAGGTGTGTCCAGCAAGGATGATTGTGGCAAACTAACAAGCAAAGACTCAAATATACAAGATGCTCCAAGCAAAACACATATCATGTGGTGAATAAAAATATAGCTCCGAGTATAGTTACCGATGGATGAAGACGAAAGAGGGGATGCCTTCCCGGGGCATCCCCAAGCTTAGGCTTTTGATTGTTCTTAAATTTTACTTGGATTGCCTTTGGCACCCCCAAGATTAGGCCCTTTCTACTCTTTGTTCCATATTCCATCAAAGCGATACTCAAAACTTGAAAACTTCACAACACAAAACTTAGACAAAAATTCTCGTGAGCTCCGTTAGTATAAGAAAGCAAACTACTACTCAAATGTACTGCAATGAATTCATTGTTTGTTTATATTGGTGTTAAACCTACTGTATTCCAACTTTTCTATGGTTCATACCTCCCAATATTATTCATAGATGCATTGAAATAAGCAAACAACACACGAAAAACAGAATCTGTCTAAAACAGAACAGTCTGTAGTAATCTGTAGGTTTCGCATACTTCTGCAACTCCAAAAAATTCAAACTAAAATGGCAAACGTGAGGAATTTGTCTATTAATCATCTTCAAAAAGAATCAACTAAATAGCACGCTTCAGTAAAATCCGATAACCATTCTAGCGAGCACTAATGATTCTGTTTTTCACAGCTAGATCACATAAACTTCACACAAGTCTTCCCAAAGGTTCTACTTGGCACAAACACTAAACAAAACACAAAACCACATCTAAACAGAAGCTAGATGCAATATTTATTCCCTAACAAAGGCAAAAAAAATTGGGTTGCCTCCTAACAAGCGCTATCGTTTTACGCCCCTAGCTAGGCATTGATATTTCAATGTTGCTCACATGAAAGATAAGAATTGAAGTACACAAAGAGCATCATAAAGCATGTGACAAACACATCTAAGTCTAACATACTTCCTATGCATAGGCATTTTATAAGCAAACAAATTATCATAGCAAGCAAGATCTAGCGTATGCAAGGAAGGAGAAAGAAACAAGATCAATCTCAACATGAAGAGAGGTATTTAGTAACATGAAAATTCCTACAACCATACTTTCCTCTCTCATAATAATTGCATGTAGGATCATAAGAAAATTCAACAATATAGCTATCACATAACATATTCTCTACATGATCCACATGCATACGAAGTTGACATTCTTCCAAAATAGTGGGAGTAACATTAACTAAAGTCATGACCTCTCCAAACCCACTTTTATCAAAAGTTTCATAAGATTGAACATTCTCCAAGTATGTGGGATCTAAAGTTGACACTCTTCCAAACCCACTTTTAATATTAATGCAAACATTATTATCAACCTTACATTCATCATGGGGATTAAATAAATTTTCAAGATCATAAGAATCACCCCAATCATGATCATTGCAACAAGTAGTGGGCAAAGCAAAATAAGCATCCCCAAGCTTAGGGTTTTGCATATCATTAGCACAATTGACATTAATAGAATTTATAATAACATAATTGCAATCGTGCTTTTTACTCAAGGAGCTATTGTGAATCACTTTATAATTTTTCAATACTTCATCACAATTTTCGGATTCACAAATTTCAAGCAAAACCTCATAAAAATAATCTAGTGCACGCAGCTCACTAGCAATAGGTTCAACATAATTGGATCTCTTAAAGAGATTAGCAAGTGGATGAGGATCCATACTTTAGCAAGTGAAGATGCAAGCAAAATGAGGGCACATAGCAACACAAGGAAACAGAGAGGCGAACGGTAACCACACGGCAGAAGAAGGGCGAATAAAACGACAAGGGTGAAGCGGGGGAGAGGAAAACGAGAGGCAAAAAATGTAATGCGAAGGATAAGGGTTTGTGATAGGTACTTGGTATATGAGTTTTGCGTAAGCATCCCCAGCAACGGCGCCAAAAATTCTTCTTGCTACTTCTCGAGCTTGCGTTGCATTCCCTCGAAGAATAAAGGGAGATGCAGCACAATAGCGTAAGTATTTCCCTCAGTTTTTTAGAACAAAGGTATCAACCCAGTAGGAGACCACGCGCGAGTCCCTCGCACCTGCACAAACAAATAAGAACTTCGCAGCCAATGCGATAAGGGATTGTCAATCCTTTTACTGTCACTTATGAAAGTGAGATCTGATAGACATGATAGTTTATATTTGTGGTATTTTTGTTTATAAGAACAAAAAGTAAAAGCGGAAAAAGTAAAGTAGATGTAGATTGATATGTTGAGAATAGACCCGGGGCCATAGTGTTCTCTAGTGGCTTCTCTCATGATAGCGATATTCTATGGCGGGTAAACAAATTACTGTCGAGCAATTGACAGAAAAGCGAATAATTATGAGACTATCTAGGCATGATCATTGTATATAGGCATCACGTCCGAGACAAGTAGACCGACTCCTGCCTGCATCTACTACTATTACTCCACACATCGACCGCTATCCAGCATCCATCTAGTGTTTTGAGTTCATAAGAACAGAGTAACGCCTTAAGCAAGATGACATGATGTAGAGGGATAAACTCAAGCAATATGATATAAACCCCATCTTCTTATCCTCGATGGCAACAATACAATACGTGCCTTGCTGCCCCTACTGTCACTGGGAAAGGACACCACAAGATTGAACCCAAAGCCAAGCACTTCTCCCATTGCAAGAACTATAGATCTAGTAGGCCAAACCAAACCAATAATTCGAAGAGACTTGCAAGGATATTATGAGCACACATAAAGAGTTCAGAAAAGAACCAAATATTTCTCATAGATAATCTTGATCATAAACTCACAATTCATCGAATCTTGACAAACACACCGCAAAAAGAGATTACATCGAATAGATCTCCTCGAAGACCGAGGAGAACTTTGTATTGAGATCCAAAGAGAGAGAAGAAGCCATCTAGATACTAGCTATGGACCCAAAGGTCTGTGGTAAACTACTCACAACTCATGGTGAGGGTGATGATGATGATGTAGAAGCACTCCGTGTTGGATCCCCCCTCAGGAGGAGCTCCGGAATAGGCTCCAAGATGGGATCTCACGGGAACAGAAGGTTACGGCGGTGGAATTAGGGTTTTCTCTCTGTTGCTGATGGTTTCGGGGTACTTAGGCTTATATAGGAGGAAGGAGGACACCGGGGGATTCACGAGGGGCTCACGAGGCAGGGGGCGCGCCCCCACCCTCGTGGGCACCTCGTAGCCCCTACTCCGTGGTTCTCAAGTCTCCCGTGCGTGATTTTCTCCAAAAATATCTCTCCCGGAGGTTTCATTCCGTTTGAACTCCGTTTGATATTCCTTTTCTGCAAAACCCTGAAATAGGCAAAAAAAACAACAATCTAGACTGGGCCTTTGGGTTAGTAGGTTAGTCCCAAAAATAATATAAAAGTGTATGACAAAGCCCATTAAACATCCAAAACATCATAAATAATAGCATGGAACAATACAAAATTATAGATACGTTGGAGATGTATCACGCCGTATCAGTAGCGCGGTTCCCCGCGCTACTAATAGCCCTTATACCCGCGCTACTGCTAGGATTTTCCCTAGTTGTGGCTGTTACAGTCGATTAACATGGAAAATACCCTACCGCCAAGGGCCTTGGCGGTATATCTGGCCATATCTCGGGACGGGCCAACAGAAGCCCGACGTATGTGGGACAGGCCCGAGCCTGGCCCGGCTCGGCGAATTCTTACGTTTTCCAGGCCTGGCCCGGGGTAAAGCCCGAAAGCCTAAAGCCCAGCCCGGTGACCCGACATAAGGAAAACAACAAGAAAATTTGTCCAACAAATAACAGAAGGACAAGAATAGAGGCACACCCCTAGTTTTGACAGTAAACTAGAACAATCATCAGTACTAAACTGTAGCAAAATAACACTTGATAGAGGCAAAGGTGTCTCGTCTTTCGATGAGATGGTGGCTATCATTTTGGAGGAGGTGGACTTTGACGATCCGACTACAAACGTGCGAGGACGTCACGCCTTAGCAATCGCTAAACCAACTCTGAGAGGTTATTGACCACGCCGGAGCCCGATCAACCTGACCACGAAGGTCTGTTTCCTGCAGGTAAATGAAGAACAAGCAAGAAACTGAGATTGCAATCTGGATATGTCGAATTCTAGAGGAAAGCTTTATTGATCAAGTGGGGTTCTGTGACATATTTGTCTGGTCGTTGAACACAAAAGAAGTACGCGAAGTTGCAGCTATGGCGAACTTTAATCTAAACAAAACCCAAAGACTAAACAATGCCCTAAGGGATGTATATATGGGGAAAGAGAGGGGGAATTTCATGGCCCCTTGGACAAGGGGTCCGAAACCAACCCTAACTCGGTTTTCCCCACACATACGGACTCTAAAAACAGCCTATACTTGTCTATTTCGAAATTACATGGGCCTGGCCCAATAATAAGGTGACGCGGCACCTATAATAGCCTCTGGATGAAATTTACGAAGTGGCATCTTGTATATTTCGTCCAAGGCTTCACGCACTCATTATGGTGGCTTGAAAGTCCTGAAATCATCACTTGTAACTCTGTTCTTGTTCCCCTTGCGCATGCCATCATCTCCATGCTTGATCTTTCTCCAATGTTCATCCTTGTAAGCAAGACAAATGTATCCAATTTAGGCAGCATCATATTCTCATGAACATTAGAATCATTACCAAGAAACGAAAGTACCTAGTAATTTAATTGACGTGCGCGAGCTCTAGTAATTGGTCCTGTGTATGTATCAGTTGGGGCTGTGGGTGTAACCTTGTTAGTGATGTCCTCATCATCCTCCCCTTCTTGAATTGAAGCCGTCCTCGACGGAAGCTCATCTTCCTCGCCCAAGTAAGGCTTCAAATCTGCAATGTTAAATGTGGGACTAACCCCAAAATCTGCAGGCAACTCAAGTTTATATGCATTATCATTTATTTTCTCTAACACCTTGAAAGGACCATCAGCACGTGGCATTAGCTTTGACTTGCGCAAATTAGGAAACCTATCCTTACGCAAATGTAACCAAACAAGATCTCCAGGTGCAAAGTCAACACATTTTCTACCGTTATCTCCAAAAAGTTTATATTTAGCATTCATGCACTCAATATTTTCCTTAGTCAACTCATGCATTTTTAAGATCAATTCAACACGTTGTTTAGCATCAAAATTAACCTTCTCCGAAGATGGAAGAGGCAACAAATCAATAGGTGCACGAGGTAGGAAACCATAGACAATTTTAAAAGGGCACATCTAAGTAGTAGAATGCAACGAACGATTATAAGCAAATTCTATATGAGGCAAGCATTCTTCCCACATTTTCTTGTTATTCTTCAAAACAGCCCTAAGCATAGTAGACAAAGTTCTATTGACTACTTCAGCTTGTCCATCAGTTTGGGGGTGACAGGTAGTACTAAAAAGCAGTTTAGTCCCCAACATAGCTCATAAACATCTAAAAAAGTGGCTAAGAAATTTAGTATCACGATCTGAAACAATAGTAATTGGCACACCATGCAAGAGTATAATTTCACGAAAGAACAAATCAGCAACATTAGCAGCATCATCGCTTTTATGACATGGTATAAAGTATGCCATCTTTGAGAACCTATCCACGACAACAAATATGCTATCCCTCCCCTTCTTTGTTCGAGGTAAACCCAAAACAAAGTCCATAGATATATCTTCCCAAGGAATATTAGGGACAGGCAAATGAATATATAAACCATGAGGATTGAGTCGTGACTTAGCTTTTTGACATGTAGTGCAGCGAGCAACAAAACGCTCAACATCCCGTCTCCTCTTTGGCCAAATGAAATGTGTAGCAAGTACGTCCTCCGTCTTCTTCACGCCAAAGTGTCCCATTAATCCTCCTCCATGCGCCTCCTGCAACAACAAAAGACGAACAGAGCTAGCTGGAATGCATAGCTTGTTAGCACGAAACACAAATCCATCATTAACGACGAACTTGTTCCATGTTCTCCCTTCTTTACAATTCTGCAATACATCTTTAAATTCAGCATCATGCACATATTGATCTTTGATGGTCTCCAAACCAAATATTTTGAAGTCAAGTTGTGAAAGCATAGTATAACGACGAGACAATGCATCAGCAATAACATTTTCTTTTCCCTTCTTGTGTTTAATAACATAAGGGAAAGTATCTATGAATTCAACCCATTTAGCATGTCTACAGTTCAGTTTTGCTTGACTTTTAATGTGCTTCAAAGATTCATGATCAGAATGTATAACAAATTCCTTGGGCAATAAATAATGTTGCCATGTTTCCAAAGTCCGAACAAGAGCATATAATTCCTTACCATAAGTAGAATAATTCAGACTAGGCCCACTAAATTTTTCAGAAAAGTATGCAACAGGTTTACCATCTTGTAATAACACACCTCCTAACCCAATTCCACTAGCATCACATTCAAGCTCAAAAGTCTTATTAAAATCAGGAAGTTGGACTAAAGGAGCATGTGTTAAATTATCTTTCAATACCGTGAATGCTTCTTCCTATGCAGTACCCCAAACAAAAGGCACATCCTTCTTTGTAAGCTCATTGAGAGGTGCATCAATGGTGCTGAAATCTCTCACAAAACGCCTATAGAATCCAGCGAGGCCAAGGAAACTCCTCACGTGTGTGACCGTTTTGGTCTGCGGCCAACTTTCAATAGCTTCAATCTTGGCTTTATCAACCTCAATTCCCTATGGAGTAACAACATAGCCAAGAAAAGATACTTGGTCGGTGCAAAAGGTGCACTTTCCAAGGTTACCAAACAAACGTGCATCACGTAGAGCAATAAAAACAGCACGTAAATGTTCCAAATGTTCCTCCAAAGAACTACTATAAATCAATATATCATCAAAGTATACTACCACAAATCGTCCAATGAAAGCACGTAAAACTTCATTCATTAATCTCATGAAAGTACTATGTGCATTAGTTAACCCAAAAGGCATGACTAACCACTCATATAATCCAAACTTAGTTTTAAATGCTGTTTTCCAATCATCTCCCAATTTCATACGAATTCGATGGCATCCACTACGCAAATCAACTTTGGAGAATATTGTAGAGCCATTCAATTCATCAAGCATATTATCTAGCCTAGGAATAGGATGAAGATAACGAATAGTAATATTATTAATGCCTCTACAATCAACACACATACGCGATGTATCATCCTTTTTCGGCACTAGAATAATAGGAACATCACAAGGACTAAGGGATTCGCGTATATAACCTTTGTCGAGTAGCTCCTGTACTTGACGCATAATCTCCTTCGTCTCCTCGGGGTTGGTATGGTATGGTGCGCGGTTGGGTAGCGATGCACCGGGAATTAAGTCAATCTGATGCTCAATCCCTTGAATAGGTGGTAATCCCGGTGGCACGTCTTGTGGAAAGACGTCCGCGAACTCCTGCAAAATGTTAGTGACAGGAGGAGGCAAAGAGGAAGGCACGTACTCAAATGAAAATAATGCCTCTTTGCACACAAAAGCATAGCAAACAGATTTGCTTAAATCTAGATCGTCAATATCAGATTTGGTGGCAAGTAAACATCCACTTTTTAATTTAATTTCAGATGCAACATGAGATGATGGTGTGTTATTAGGCTTCATTTGTTGCTCAAATTCTTTTGCGACAATCTGATTTTCACTCTTATTTTGCTCCTATTTTGCTTTATTAGTTCTATTAATGTCATCTTTCAAAATGGAATCAGGAGACATAGGAAGCAAAGTAATACGTTTATCATTATGAACAAGAGTATACTGATTGTTTCTACCATGGTGTATAAAACTTTTATCAAATCGCCATGGTCTACCAAGTAATAAGGAACATGCTTGCATGGGTACCACATCACAATCAACATAATCGGCATATGTGAAGATACTAAAATGCACACTAACAGTATGTGTTACCTTAACCTTGCCGCTGTTGTTGAACCATTGGATGTAGTAAGGATGTGGATGTGGTCTTGTGGTGAGAGATAGCTTCTCCACCATCTCCATGCTAGCCAAGTCGTTGCACCTCCCTCCATCTATGATGATGCGAACAGAACGTTCCTTCACAACTCCCTTTGTATGGAACAAATTATGCCTCTCATTTTGCTCCGCTTGTGTAACCTGCACACCCAAAACACGTTGAGCAACTAAACATTCATACCTGCCAGCGTCTTCAGGAGCCATGTATTGCGTCTCATTTTCAGAATCATCTCCACCGTGTTCTTCACGTGTAATAAGAGCCAAAATCTCCGCATCATAGTCACTAGCGGACTCATAACCACCATCCTCAGTAGCAATCATGACACGCTGAGATGGGCATTTGCTCGCATAGTGACCACAACCAGTGCAACGACGGCATATAACATCATGTGTTGGCCCTGTGGATGCCATGGATGAAGAAGAGCTCTGTGCAGGACCGGAAGGTGTACTCCTGGTCGATGGTGGTGGTGCATGTTTGCTTTTATCATGGCTAGAAGTGACGGATGAAGTAGGCGGTGGTGCAGCCAGACATGTCGAATTAGATGATGCACGCGGTGTCCATGATGAAGGTCGACCTACAGAAAAATTAGTTCGCTCCAACGCATGTCGATCCTCCACTTCGCGTTCAGCTTTGGAAGCAAGATGGAATAAACGAGTGATATTATTATTGTCTGAATATCTCTATTTAAGCCACCCATAAAACGTGCAAGCATAGCCTCATTATCCTCAACAATACCACATCTAATCAGGCCAGTTTGTAATTCCTGATAATATTCATCTACAAAAAATTTTCCTTGTCTTAAACGCTGCAATTTCTGAAGTAATTCGCGTTGATAATATGGTGGAACCCAACGAGTACGCATAGCAGTTTTCAAAGCATCCCAAGTAATTGGAATATTATCCGGATATAATCTACAATATTCAGACCCCCACACACAAGCAAAACTAGTGAAAGCACAAAGAGTAGCAGCAACACGTCTCTCCTCGGGATATTTTAAACATGTAAAACGTTGTTCAGTTTCTAACTCCCAAGTAAGATATATATCAGGAACATATCTACCCTCAAATGGTGGAATATTCAATTTTAGTTTAGGGAGATGGTCATGATCTCGTATCTGAGGGTGTGGTGCAACCCTACCATTGCGATTATTTGCATGTGGACGACCTGGTGGTTGTGGTGCTGGTTGTTGCACGTAGTTTTGATTTTGATCAACCTTATCCTCGTAATCTCCCGCGTAATCGTCCTCCTCCTTAGCAGCAGCAGGAGCCACAAAAGTATCAACAACAACACCAACAGGTTGGCCAGGCTGAAGAGCGACACGGCTCGCTTTGCGGAGGGCTGTTTCACGACGTGAAGGTGGTTGTTGTTGTTGTTGCTGCAATGGTGCAACATGTGGAGGTAGACGCGCCAGCACTCCAGCAAATTTGGCATCCAACTTAGTGTCAATTGACTTCTCAATGCCATCCATCCTCGCTAGTGCGTTGTCAAAACTGGTCATCACATCTTCTACCTGTTGACCCATCATTTGCTGAAATTTATCATGCAACTCCCTGTTCGTCATGTTCTCCCTATCAGTCTCATCGACTTGTGATCCTGGCATGGTTAGCAGCAATAGAAACACACAAAAATATGATCCCATAGACTACTAGTAAATGGTGGTGGTGGGGCATCACAAATCCGTCAAGCAAATATCAAATTCTTACCAGTTCTTACCCAGCAGCAGGTGGTGATCGGCAACCGTGGTAGTCAAAACTCTCAAAGCTTGGATAAAGCGATTACCAGGGAGAGTCAAATGCACGACGTAGATGTATGTGGTGCTGGGAAGGCTTATAAGATGGTAGCAACAAATGTCAGCAATAATCAATTCAGAGATGCAAAGTTGAATAAACACTCAACGACGGTACTGTGCTAGTCCTAGGATAGACCATACTAGAGACGCGAGCCTAGAACACTAACAAAATCACGGCGCTGCACGTAATCAAGGGGAAAGCACACTGTTTTTTTTTTCGCCTCTTTTTTTGCGCTCTTTTTTTGTGCTCCTCTTTTTTTTTGCCGAAAATCACTCTAATGGCGAGTGTCTCAAAACTCTTCCCAAGTCAAACTAAGATGACAGGCACGGAATTTTTTTGATGAATTTTTTTGGAATCAGGGCAGCGATGAAGAAAAAGTGCGGTAAAAAACAGTATGATGGCACGTGTCTCAAAATACTCAGAAAATCCTAAAACGGGGTAGAGAAAAATATTTTCACCTGCCGAAATTTTGGCCTAAAAACTGCCCGGGGGTCTCCAGACTTTTTTTATTTCCGAGACCGACGCAGGCAAGGAAACATGAATCCGAAACTAGATGGATCTCGAGAACAAATCTAATATGAAAAGAACACGGATTGGTGGTGGATATATGGTGGTAGGATATGGCAGCAGTGGTGGGATATGGCAGCGGTGGTGGTATGACATCAACGATGAATATGGTGCGGCGACGGCGTGATAAACTGTGACAGAACTCGAAACTCTAAAGGACTAGACACTAAGACCAGCAACTAGACATGACGATGCAACCGCAAATTCAACAAAGCAAAACCCTAAAAATATTATGCAAAGGCTCGGATTGGTTTGGATATGATGAACCAACCCTAATAATTTTTTTGGCTTTTTCATGGACTGTAGGTATGAAGAACAGACTCGATCTAATCTACGAAAACTGTAAAATCTCACCGAGCAACCTGGAAATCTGATACCACTTGATAGAGGCAAAGGTGTCCTGTTTTTCGATGAGATGGTGGCTATCATTTTGGAGGAGGTCGACTTTGATGATCTGGCTACGAACGTGCGAGGACGTCGCACCTTAGCAATCGCTAAACTAACTCCGAGAGGTTATTGACCACGCCGGAGCCCAATCAAGCTGACCACGAAGGTTTGTTTCCTACAGGCAAATGAAGAACAAGCAAGACACTGAGATTGCAATCTGGATATTGCAAATTCAAGAGGAAATCTTTATTGATCAAGTGGGGTTATGTGACGTCTTTGTCTGGTCATTGAACATAAACGATGTACGCGAAGTTGCAGCTATGGCAAACTTTAATCTAAACAAAACCCAAAGACTAAACGATGCCCTAAGGGATGTATATATGGGGAAAGAGAGGGGGAATTTCGTGGCCCCTTGGAGAAGGGGTACGAAACCAACCCTAACTCGGTTTTCCCCACACATACAGACTCTAAAAACAGCCTATACTTGTCTATTTCAAAATTACATGGGCCTGGCCCAATAATAAGGTGACACAACACCTATAATAGCCTCTGGACAAAATTTATGAAGTGGCATCTTGTATATTTTGTCCAAGGCTTCACACACTCATTATGGTGGCTTCAAAGTCCTGAAATCATCACTTATTACTCCATTCTTGTTCCCCTTGTGCATGCCATCATCTCCATGCTTGATCTTGCTCCAATGTTCATCCTTCTTGTCCAAGCTAGGCCCTTCATTTGTAAGAAAGACAAATGTATCCAATTTAGGCAGCATCATATTCTCATGAACATTAGAATCATTACCAAGAAACAAAAGTACCTGATAATTTAATTGGCGTGCGTGAGCTCCAATAATTGGTCATGTATATGTATCAGTTGGGGCTGTGGGTGTAACCTTGTTAGTATGTCCTCATCAACACTAGTTTCAACAGAACAACAACACTAGTTTCAACAGAACGACTGCACTAGTTTCAACAGAACAACAATATCAAAGCATCACGAATTTTGACAGCAAAACAATAGTAGTTTTGACAGCATCACAATACCGTTTTATAGCAAAAACAACAACAAATTATCGTCTAAATGTTCCAGTTTGAACAAGAACATCTAAAAATTCCAGTTTCAACAATATCATCTAAAGTTCCGAACGTTCCAGTTTCGACAAACACAAGTGCATGAATATCATTATAGTCCAGAACCAAAATAAAGACTAGTAGATGGATGGCTGCCATCTTGCCATGGCTTCTCTGAATCTTCTCTTCTCATAGATCTGAAAGTAGATTCTGAAGCAACACTTGTCAGAAAAACTGCAAGGATATCACGTGCCATTCTTGCTAGTTGCGGATATCTAGCTGCATACTTACTCCAAAAATCCAAGATATTGGCATTTTCATTCAACCTCTTTGCAGGTTCAGCCAAATACAATTCCAATTCAGATTTCTCTTCATGTGAGCTTGTGCTTTCCACGTACTGATCATAGTCAGAAAAGGCACCAAGTCCACAAGTGCTTGATGATCCAGTTGTTGCTAAGTTTTCAATGACACGTACATCACTACCGTACTCATTAAATAAAAATTCATTGTACTTTTAACAAGATTAATGCGTTGAAGGGCATCATCACCATCATATAGCTTGGAGTAGGCATATCCTAAGAACTTGAACTTAATGCGGGGATCAAGAACAAAAACACAAGACATAAATACACTATAGTTAGACCAATATTTCATGAACTTCTCCCTCATAACTGCCAACATTGTAGCCATGTAACTATTTATTCCAGCACTAGCCTCAATAATAGCACAATGAACAAGATAGACATTCATGAAGTACTAGTCGGCTGTTGGATACTTTGTTCCTGAGAAAGTTGTAGTTACCTTGAAGAAAACCTCCAAGAACTGATACATATGAGATACCTTAGCCCATTCTTCTTTGGATAGCCAAAAGTTCACCTTGAATATGTTGTCCCTCTTAGAATACCAATGCAACCCTTCTCTATAGTACAAACAACAGCCAAGCACAGCGTAGGTTGAATTCCAACGGATGGGCATATCATTGATTCTTCTAGGTTGAAAATAGTTCTAGCAGTACTATAAAACTTATGCAGCCTATTGCCTAAAGCCTTTAGGTACATTATACCATCTCTAAGTTTGCCAACACACTCGTCAATCAATGTCAAACTAGCTTGAACTACCAAGTTTAGTATGTGTGTACAACAACAAATTTGGAAGAATTTACTGGACAAAGGTAAATCACCTTTTGACAAGTTGGTACGTGATACGTCTCCAACGTACCAATAATTTTTATTGTTCCATGCTATTATATTATCAACTTTGGATGTTTAATATGCATGAATATGCTATTTTATATTTTTTGGGACTAATATATTAACCTAGTGCTCAGTGCCAGTTTCTGTTTTTTCCTTGTTTTGAGTTTCGCAGAAAAGGAATATCAAAGGGACATCAAACGGAATAAAACTTTTGCGATGATTTTTTCTGGACAAAAACACACCTACGTGACTTGGAGTAGGGGCCAGGGAAGCTACGGGCTGGCGACAAGCCGTAGGGCCACGCCCCTAGGCTTGTGGGCCCCCCCGCGACTCCCCTGCACTACCTCTTTGCCCTATATATTCCCTAAAATTATAGAAATCCTAGAGGCATCCACGAAAATACTTTTCCACTACCGCAGGTCTTTGTTCCCATGAGATCCCATCTTGGGGCCTTTTTCGGTACTCCGCCGAAGGGGGATTTGATCACGGAGGGCATCTACATCAACCTTGCTGCCCCTCTGATGATGCGTGAGTAGTTTACCACGGACCTATTGTTGTAGGGTGGAACCCTAGGGTTGGATCTTTTCACACTCGGAGGGGGAAAAGGAGCAAGAACACAAGAACACAAGAGAAATCACTCAAACAAAACCACAATCACACATCCACTTGAGTAGCATACATGAGATCCACAAGCATACAAGATCAATCCAAGGAAACAAGCACCAGGTAAGGTTCTTCCCACTCCTAGAGGAGATGAGGTCTTGATGATGATCTACTCCCTTGGGAGGTCTTGCAATCCACAAGGATTCTTCCCAAGAGGGGTCTTGATCTCCAAGAGGAGAGGTAGATGAGCAAAGCTCTCTCAATATCTAATATATGCTTTGCTATCCTCTCTCATGAGATAGGGGAAGAGTTTATATAGGCTAGGGACGAAATGGAAGGGGGAAGGGGAATACAAGGGTAAAAAACCCAAATGCACACAGGCTGTTCCGGAGGGGTCCGGGCACCCGGGGTAAAGTGGCCCGGGCACCCGGGCCAGTTAGGGACCCGGAAGAGGAAGGACCGGGCACCTGGGGTCCTAGGTCCGGGCACCCGGGCGGGAGCTGGTGGCTGGGTGGCCGAGGCTGGGCACCCGGGGGGCAATGTCCGGGCACCCGGGCAGGGGCTGGCGGCTAACGTGAGGGGGCCGGGCACTCGAGGTTGAGGGCCCGGGCACCCGAGGCTGGCTGAGGCGAAGCCCAGGTTCTGGCCGGGCACTCGAGGCCATGTTGGCCGGGCACCTGGAGTGTCCAGGTCCTCTTCTCCTTGGTGCTTCCCGTGGCTTTCCTCATCCTTTTCATTGGGTACTTGGGTCTCTGTCTTAGCCTCATCACGGTCATTTTCTTCGTACCTAAGAATGAATAACGTCTCCGTTTGAGGTCGAACCGAACTCTCATGTGAATTCGAATGGAGCTCGAAGAGGAAGAAGTTAACCTCGGTTTCGATGGCACGTGCACGAGATCTCGTCGTCGGTCCTCTTAGTGCTTGCGGTGGTTATGGGACGTCCATGGGGCTGGTCGAGGGATGCTCTGCATCGTCTCCCCCCTTGGGAGAGTTCCATCCACGGATCGTGATCTTCATCACCATGGGAAGGAGAGGGTGTCGCCGAGTAGAAGCGGATGACCACCAAGCACTCTTCATGTTGAAGCTCAAAATGGGCACTCTCCAATGTCGCACTGTCGTGTGATTCCTTCAAAACGAGCAAGTATAACAAACACTTGGAAAAACAAATGTGGTTAGCGTTAGTGCAAAACCAAGCATTCAAGAGGTGATTCACCAAACAAATGTCCTCATCAAGCATAGCATATGGTGTGACAAAGGATTGTGACATGGCATGTAAGCACATAAATTTAGCAAAATCAAAGACATCATGGAAACAAGCATGTAAATGTGAGGTACGATGCAAATATGTGTGACAAGGGAATAAGCATCTACCTCAAGCTCATAGCAAGCATTCATTAAGCGCTCAACAAATGGTCTATGGTATGCATATGAATCATTCTTAACACCAAATATAATGACATGTCTAAACACATGGGGCAAGTGTAAGACAATCCAAACATAGCATGCATATGGTGTAGTGAAGATATGGTGGCACTCAACACGATGGAAAGAGCAATTGTTCAACCTGTGTGAGGCAAGCAAGTCATTCAAGCTAGTAGTGAGAAGATGCAACATACTAGAGGTAATCATGGCAATCATGGCATGTGTGCAAATTGTGAGCATGAATAATGCACAAGTCATATCACAAGCATGAAAGCAAGAAATGAGCAAAGTAGTATTGTTGTATTGGCAAGAGGTCCTATACAAATGGCAATGGTGCATCATGACTCTCCCAACACAATAAGCATCAATAGCATGGGTCACAAAGAGATCATGGCAATAGCTAGCAATAACTCCACCAAGCTTGCAAATACACATACAAGTACTAGAATCAATAATCATGTGTAATGCAAAGCATGGGTCACAAATGCAAGGAAAAGGCATATGATATGTCCATTTTGCATCATGATTTTATATTGATGTTTATTGCATTATGGGTTGTTATTACACATTATGTCACAATACTTATGCCTTTTATCTCTTATTTTACAAGGTTTACATGAAGAGAGAGATTGCCGGCAGCTAGAATTCTGGGCTGGAAAAAGAGCAAATATTGGAGTCATATTCTACACAACTCAAAAACCCCTGAAACTCCAGGAAAGTCAGTTTTGGAAAATATAAAAAATATCTGGCAAAAGAAGTACATGATGGGGGCCATCCACCGTCCACGAGGGTGGGGGGGCGCCCTACCCCCCTAGGCGTGCCCCCTGCCTCGTGGGATACCTGGCAGCCCTCCGATGCCCATCTTCTGCTATATCAAGTGTTTTTACCTAGAAAAAAATCATAAGGAAGCTTTCGGGACGAAGTGCCGCCGTCTCGAGGAGGAACCTTGGCGGAACCAATCTAGGGCTCCAGCGGAGCTGTTCTGCTGGGGAAACTTCCCTCCGGGAGGGGGAAATCGTCACCATCATCATCACCAACAACTCTCCCATCTTGGGGAGGGTTATCTCCATCAACATCTTCACCAGCACCATCTCCTCTAAAACTCTAGTTCATCTCTTGTATGCAATCTTTGTATCAAAACCTCAGATTGGTACCTATGGGTTGCTAGTAGTGTTGATTACTCCTTGTAGTTGATGCTAGTTGGTTTATCCGGTGGCAGATCATATGTTCAGATCCATTATGCATATTAATACCCCTCTGATTATGAACAAGAATATGATTTGTGAGTGGTTACGTTTGTTCCTGAGGACATGGGAGAAGTCTTGCTATAAGTAGTCATGTGAATTTGGTATTCGTTCAATATTTTGATGAGATGTATGTTGTCTTTCCTCTAGTGGTGTTATGTGAACGTCGACTACATGACACTTCACCATTGTTTGGGCCTAGAGGAAGGCATTGGGAAGTAATAAGTAGATGATGGGTTGCTAGAGTGACAGAAGCTTAAACCCTAGTTTATGAGTTGCTTTGTAAGGGGCTGATTTGGATCCATATGTTTCATGCTATGGCTAGGTTTACCTTAATACTTCTGTTGTAGTTGCGGATGCTTGCAATAGAGGTTAATCATAAGTGGGATGCTTGTCCAAGTAAGGGCAGTAACCAAGCACCGGTCCACCCACATACCAAATTATCAAAGTAACAAACGCGAATCATATGAGCGTGATGAAAACTAGCTGGACGATAATTCCCATGTGTCCTCGGGAGTGCTTTCCTTTACATAAGAGTTTATCCAGGCTTGTCCTTTGCTACAAAAAGGATCGGGCATATTGCTGCACCTTATTTACTTTTACTACTTGTTACTTGTCACCAATTACCTTATCACAAAACTATCTGTTACCGATAATTTCAGTGCTTGCAGAAAATACCTTACTGAAAATTGCCTATCATTTCATTCTGCTCCTCGTTGGGTTCGACACCCTTACTTATCGAAAGGACTACGATAGATCCCCTACACTTGTGGGTCATCAGCATATAAATAAGCATGTCATGCAAAGTGAACATGGCAAGATGGGCATATAATGTGTAATTGACAATAACCCATAACCATGTGAGGGACATATAGAAGAAGAAATGCGGTGAATCGTTGCACGGAGGAAATGGTTGTTGAGACATCTCACGAGTTCCCAAAGCATCATTGCTCTCAAGAGATCGTTTCGTCAACTCATGGTATTGCAAGGTTGACGAGTAAGTATGTGTACCTTTCACAGAAGGGACACAAACCAAACAAAGTGTGTGCGTGGTAAATGTACACATCATCCATCATGATGTGTATGTGCACATGTGAGTTAGCACAAGATAAGCAATGCTCAAACAAATTTGAGGCACGATAGAGAAACATGTCATTCATCATGAAAGAATAGCTGTCCTGTATAGCACGATAGGGACACAAATTAGAGCAAGTATGTGGCACAATAATAGCATTTTCATTCATGGGGAGCATATTGTACACACAATTATGAGAATCATGCAATGGATGGGATGCCTCAAAATCTCCTAAAATGTATGAGGAAACTATGGGGGTCTCCTCATGAGCAATATTTGAAACGTCATATGGAGAAAATTGACAACATCCAAAACAATGCATATTGCAAGCTATGTAATCATGGCATGGCATATGATGGATATGATGCAAAGTAAGCATGTGAATATCATCACAAGAAAAACAAATGCCAATAACCATGGGCTTGTCATCTATGCCATAAGTCCAAATTGGGTTTATCTTAATGGCATATGCATAGTTACTATGATGAGATTGCAAATATGACATACGAGCGATCTCATGCATAGCATATGACAAGTTAAGTGGGTTGTCAAACATGATGTGACCTAGAGAATTGTTACAAGAAATCCTATATAACATGGCATCACAACTAATAGACTCCACATGGCAATAATCATACTCATCATAAATGGGCAATAAATCGCATGGGGAAATCATACTAGCATGAAGCATGGCAATAGGTTGATCAACATCATGCAAGCAATCAATGTTAACATAGTCCACTAGTGGGATGAGAGCATCACCTTCACTTTTTGTAAGGGCATATTTCTCCCTAAGTAGTTTTGGTGATTGATGGCAATGCTTTTGCGGACTAATCGTGTGCACTCAGCTTTTCAGATATCTCACACCTAGGCACAAGACGATTAAGTGCCCCTCGGAACATTTTGAAGACGGTGTTTCCTTTTGTTTCTTTTTGGTGGAATTGAGTCATAGGAAAGCCATACTATTAAGAGGGGGTCCACTTTGGAAAGGTTTGGGTGGAATCAACATGTACACATCTATTCATTCGCACCACCTATCTTTCGCTTCACTGGAGCTCCGGCTGTTTTTCCTTGTCTTTGCAAAAACAATGGCGTTCTACTACTACCACTCTGAGGCATGCGGTAGTACCGCTCGAAGAAAGCGGTAGTACTGCACGGCCCCACGGTAGTACCGCTCCAGGGTTACGGTAGTACCGCACATTGCAGTAGTACTGTGCCAAGGACACGGTAGTATCGTGTGACCGGCCCCAGTGTCGTAACTAGTTCGGTAGTAGGAGCGGAAGTAATTTTTTACTTCTGCGTCCTACGCGGTAGTACCGCATCGAGCAAGCGGTAGTACCGTGTCGGGTGTTTGCATCGACCGTAACTCTGCGGAAGTAGCCGCGGACGTAATTTATTTAGTCTGCACTCTTCCCCGACCAGTCTGACCTGTCTTACGGTAGTACCGTAAGGACGTGCGGTAGTACCGCTCCGGCAGTACGACCGCCCGTTGTTTTAACGCAACAGGGCTAGATCTAGCTCATGCTACGCTAGCGGTAGTACCGCACCTGGTGCAGTAGTACCGTAGGGCCGTGTGGTAGTACCACACGTTAAGTGCGGTAGTACCGCGTGTTGTGGGCAGAGTTGGTGGATAACAATTGGATTTGTCCTTCCACTATATAAGGTGAGTCTTCTTCCTCAAGAAGACTCACCTCTTCCTCCCCAAGCTCCATTGTTTCTCAAAGCTCCATTTCCACCCGATCTCTCTCCCTAGCCAATCAAACTTGTTGATTTCCTAGGGATTGTTTGAGAAGGCATCGATCTACACTTCCATCAAGAGAAATTTGATTCCTCCCACTAATCCCTTGCGGATCTTGTTACTCTTGCGTGTTTGAGCACCCTAGACGGTTGAGGTCACCACGAAGCCATAGTCCATTGTGGTGAAGCTTCGTGGTGTCGTTGGGAGCCTCCAATTGGGTTGTGAAGATTGCCCCAACTTTGTTTGTAAAGGTTCGTTCGTTACCTTCAAGGGCACCACTAGTGGAATCACGACACCTTGCATTGTGTGAGGGCGTGAGGAGAATACGGTGGCCCTAGTGGCTTCTTGGGGAGCATCGTGCCTCCACACCGCTCCAATGGAGACGTACTTCCTCTCAAAGGGAAGGAACTTCGGTAACACATCCTCGTCTTCACCGGCTCCACTTGTGGTTATTTCTTACCTTTACTTGTGCAAGCTTTCTTTGTATTTCCTAGCTTGCTTGCTTGTGTGCTTGATATTGTTGCATCATGTAGGTTGTCCATCTAGTTGCATATCTAGACAACCTACTTTGTTGCTAAGTTTTAATTTGGTCAAGAAAAGCTAAAAATTGTTAGTTGCCTATTCACCCCCCTCTAGTCAACCGTATCGATCCTTTCAATTGGTACCAGAGCCTCGTCTCTTTTTAAGGACTTTACCGTCCAAAGAGTATGGGTGACAACGTAGTCGAGACGGAGGGACACTCCGGCGGAACTCCGCCCTTGCCTACACCCGATGGGGGAATCGCAGTCTCTCGTGAGGAGTTCAACGTGGCTATGGACACATTGAAAGACTCACTAGCGACCGAGGTCAAAGGCATGTTCAAGGAATTACTTGAGGGATTAAAATTATCCACCGTACTGTTGGAAGTGGCCCATCCCACTACCAACGTGTCGGATGCTATTCCCGACAAGGGAGAAGCTAGTAGTGAGCGAGTACAAGTTACTAAGAATGGGAGTGGGATTTTTGCCCACTCCGCTCCTCCTACCTATTATGGAGGACCCGTTCCTACTCTACATTTAAATTCGATTGGTCCTCCTCCTAAGTTTGTAAAAAAAATATGATTTTGCTACTTGGATGTTTTGCTTTAGACATCATTTAAATCATTGTTCTACTAATCTTTGGAGAATCATTGAGCAAGGTTTTTACCCACATGATCCCTACAACTTAACTCTGAGAGAAGCTGTGGATCATCAATTCAACGAGTCCGTTCTTTGCATAATTCAAGATGCTATCCCTCCCGAAGACATTACACATCTTTGACCCTTCACCATGGCCAAGGAAGCATGGGAGAATATTGGTTCCATGTACAAGGAAAGAGCAAGCATTCAACGCTCAAACTATGAAGTTGTGCAAGATGAAGCCGATGAGTTTGCCATGATCGAAGAAGAAGATCCCCGTGAACTTTATCGGAGATTTAACCACTCTTGCGATTTCACTTCGAGATCATGAGAGCAAGGACATGGATGAAAATTGGATCAAGCGCAAGTTTCTCAAGGCCATGATGCCTTATCACAAGGCCATGTCCTCCGTCATTCGCCAAAGACCGGACTTCCACACTTTGTCATCAAGTGAAGTGTTGGATGAGTTTGTTGCCATGAGGATCTTGGATAAGACCGCCGACAATGCGGTATTACGAGCTCAACGATCGAAGAAGCCCAACCTTGCTTTGAAGGCCAATGCTTGTGTGGAAGAAGAGGATGAAGAGGATGAAGATGATTGTTGCCCCGAAGACACCAAATATGCTTATCATGAGCACATGGCTCTTGCTTCACGGCAATTTTGGGGCAACAAGAAGAACTCAAGGCCCAATTTCAACAAGAACAATTCAAGTGGCAACAAGGGCAAGCAACGAGTGAGGACGTGCTATAACTGTGGCAATGTGAGCCATTTTGTTGTAGATTGCCCATATGAGAAAAGAGAAGACAATGGAGGCAAGCTTATCTGAAAGGACAAAGGCCAAGTCTTATCCCAACAAGAACAACTTCAACAAGAAGACCCCTCCTAAAGGGTTGATGGCCCAAGAAGAATATGTTGAGGATGATGATGATGATGAAGAGGATGATATGGTCACTATGGCCACCATTGCCATTGCAACTAATCCACGATCATCTCTCTTTGACAAACCAAATGAGAACATCACCGCCAAGTGCCTCATGGCTAAGGCCACCAACAAGGTAACCCCCAACATCAATTCTACCATCACCTCTAATCCTTCATTGACAGATTGTATTGATGAGAGTGAGGGGCAGAGGAGGAAGAAAATGAATTTGAGTTGTTTATGAGTAAACTCAAGGGCAAACCCAAGAAGCACTTCGTTGCTATCTTGGAACAACTCGGTGAGGCCAATGACATGATCGAGGCTCACCAGGAGGCCATTTCTAAAATGGAGGGTCATATTTGAGACTATGCCGATGAGATATCAGATCTCTCTAATGCTCTTGAGGAAGAGCGTGGTGTTCGTTTGGCTCTTGAGGAGTCACAAAACAATGATCATGCTAAATTAAGGAAAGATCTTGATCATGCTTTAGTTGTCTCTCGTGTGCTCAATTCCGAGAAGGCAAAGCTTGTGGTTGACCATGCTAGACTCAAGGAGGAGTTTGTTACTCTTGACAAGGCTCACATGGTCTTGAAATTTGTACGTACTAGCCTCAAGGAGTCTCATGATCAACTTCAAGTTTCGCTAACCAAGGAGAAAGCTATTTTTCCTCGCATGGTTTTAATTGATAATGAAAATGCTACTAACCCATGTTGCGAGCATGTGCATCTTGTTGAAGAGAATGCCAAGTTGAAGAAGCAACTTGAGAAAGGCCTTGTGTCATGTAATGCCCAGGATGGAACTATACCTCCTACGTGTCGAGGCATGACTTAAAGGCATAAGTCCATCCTAGAATGATCTCAAGTTTGGTAATCTTTGCACATCTCATGTAAAAGAGGGGAATTGTAAACATAAATAGTTGGCTTACACTCGCCACGTCACACACGTACAATACATGTCTCAAACATCATACATTAAGAATATCACAACCCTCTAAGGGAAAAAACCAAAAGTCAAGATACCAAACTTAAATAACATCCACAGGTCGGATCGAATCCTAGTAGAAGTCTCCACTACTGATCATCCGGATAACGAACATAGTACCAACTACGCTCCTCGTCGTACTCCCAATCCAGCTCGGTGCCATCACCTGGATAGCTCACAGCTGGACCTGCATCTGGTGTGGTGAAGTAAGTGTGAGCCACAGAGGACTCAGCAATCCCGTTCCCGGGTAACAAGACTATTTAAGCCTTGGGAGAGGATAAGGCTGAAGAAAAGAGTAAGTGTCTGCAGCAGCAACTAGCAACTAGCTTACGTGAGTGAGAGCGAGAAGAGAAAGCCTCGGACGAGAAGATGATCACGAAGTGATCCTATCTAAGCTCAACAAACATAACCCCTCCGTGTTCAACTCCCGAGTCCCTATTCGGAAATTGACGGTCACGGAACACACGCTGGTAGTGTATTAGAAACATTGTGTCAAGTTATCTACAACCGGATATTAACAAGCTCCCATCTGCCACATAACCGCGGGCACGGCTTTCGAAAGTTCATAACCCTGCAGGGGTGTTCCAACTTGACCCATTACAAGCCCACGATCCGCGGAGTCGCAACTCCAAAGTGGGAAGACCCGAGTATCCTCGGAATCCCGTGCTCAAGATATACCGAACTAAGGTAAGGCTAATCCAGCAAATCCTCCCGGCGTGTCGACACCCTGATAGTAGCCGCGCGTATCTAAGTCTCAGGACACGACCGGATGGGCGATTCTACGGGTGTATACCAGATACCTCGGGTTGCCCCAAGGCGGCCCCGCAGACTCCCCGTTTAGGACCAACACTCATGTGGAGCACTGGCCCGGGGTTGTTGATTAAGAAAGAGGGTTAATTACTCCCTATGCAAGTTTAATTTGTTATTAGGCAAATAGTACCAATATTGGGACTTGCTGGAAAAGACTTAGCACTTAGCGGTTTATTAAGGGGGTCCCATACACCCCAACCGTGTTAGGAACGCATAATCAAGGAACATAACACCGGTTTATACGGTTCCTAACGGCATGAGTGGAACAAATCACCAAGCAAAAGGCTTAGCCTTCCACCCTAGCCAATATATAGATGATTTCATTTTAAGCAATTATATAGTGTGATATAACCCAACAAAACTTCAACATGAAGTGAGCATCTTCGGTCTTCACCTGCAACTAGCAATGCTATAAGAAGGTGTCGGGGGAAACTGTCCGCCACGAGCACCTATGGGACCGGAGCCCCTTGTACGTTGCGGTAAGGGAGCGGAGGGAGCACGAAGAGCAGATCGTGGAGCACACGCGGGCAGTTTACCCAGGTTCGGGCCACGCGGACGCGTAAAACCCTACTCCTGCTTGGATTGTATTGAGTTCTTGAGCTCGGGAGCTTGAAGAGCTAGCTACACCGAGCAAGAGAGCTATCTAGGTTCCGAACCCTTTCTACGTTGTGCATGGGCCTCCTTTTATAGCTCAAGAGGTCACCGACAGGTGTCAACGTAGAGGAGGGTAAAAATGTAACTTTGGTGGTAGTTGTAACAGTGCGGGAACAGTGCATGAACAGTGGATGAACAGTGGTCTTCACCTAACTTTGACAGTGGGGGACAAGGGCATTAAATGCCCGTCGCCGTCGACCCCAAAAGCGCCCGTCCATGCTTCTCCGTTCGCCACGGCGGTAGCCTCGTCACCGTGGCTTGCCACCGTGTCCCCCAGGCTGCACAGCCATCCGCCACGCGTCCCTGGAAGGGCCCCAGGGCGACGCGTGGGCCGATGAGCCGGAGTGCGGGCACACAGCGCAGGCTTCCCCCGGCAAGCACCTTGCCGGGGTCTCGATCTCGTCGGGACCGGAAGCTTCCCGCTCCCCGGGGCCTGCCGGGGCGCAGGGTGCGCCGAGGCATGTCTTCTGAGATGTAGTCTTCTGGTCTTCCTGGCAAGCTCCTCTTGCCAGGGTCTTGTGTTAATGTGATTATCTTGAGCCTGGCACGGCCTTCCCGGCAAGCTCCACTTGCCGGGGTCTTGATCTTTTGTCTTGTATACTTTGTTTTTGAATGGCCTCATCGGGACCGAGAAAGGTTTCCGGCGAGCACGTGGTGAGCCCTGCCGCGGGAAGCTGCTACTGCCCGTGCACAAGTTGGGGTACTAAGGTACCCCTATCTTAGTACACCGACAGGAGCCCCCGGGCCTGGGCCACACACGGTGCCGAGCGCTGTTGGGCCAGGCCCAAAACAGTGCACGGGCACACGCAGCCCACGGCGCGCCGTATCTCCTTCCGGATCCGCCGCGTCCCTCCCTAACGGCACGCGTCGACTGCGGCATCGTGGGAGAGATCGTGGCCTCGTTCTTTAATGGGAAATGCGGACCGTCCCCCACTTCCCCCTTAAAAGCAGAGGAAGCAGGGGCAGTTTCCCTCCTTCGTCTTCATTGCGTCTTCATCCTCCAGAAATCCTCCGCTGCTCTTTGCCTCCACCCCTCCTCCGCCGTCTTCCGCATCCGCGACGCCGTCGAGCTCCTCGCCTCTTCCCTCGCTGCCTCCGCCATGGCTCCGAAGAGCGAGAAGGCGAAAGCGGACAAGGCCAAGAAGGAGAAATCCGAGCAGGCGGCGAAGCTTGCCGCCCTGCGGAAGAGGAACGTGGTCTTCGCGCCGAGGCTCAGCGCGAAGGAGCTGCGGAACAAGTACTATCTCTTCTGGTCCGGGGAGACCAAAGCTCATCCCCGCACCAGAGCCTTCCCTGCCGTCGCCAGAGATTTGTTCCCTGGCGGGTATTTCTTCTTCGCTGCTTTCTTTCACTGTGGATTGTGCCCTTCGTACTCGGAGTTTTTCTGTGACATTATGAACACATATGGCCTCCACCTCCTAGACTTTACCCCCAACGCCATCCTTACGATGGCTGTTTTCGCACATCTGTGCGAAAACTATGTAGGGATCCATCCAAACGTAGCACTCTTTCGCCATTTCTTTATGCCTAGAGTAGAGGCTGGCGCTCCCCTTTCCGGCGGCATCTCTTGGATCTTCCGGTTGAACAAGAAGGATTCATACCTGAAGGGAGAACTCCACGGCAAGTGGGAAGAATGGCGTGCAGATTGGTGCTGGGTAGTAGAGGACAAGCCGGAGCCTTTCACTGCGCCGCGCACAACAGCCATAGTGCGCGGCAGGAATTGGAGCGAATTAGCCCCGGAGGACAACAAGCTCAGTATTGCCCTCGTCAGGATCATCCGTCTCCGGGTAGCTAATCTGACCATCGGAGAGGTTGGGGCAGATTTCCTCCGCCGCCGCATCGCCCCTCTACAAGAGAGGAAGAGGGCCGCATGGGAATTTGGCAATGCGGCGGATATCATGAGGCTGCGCCCAGGATTAAACTTCAATTTCACCGCTTTGGAGCTGAAAGGAATGGTCCGAGAGATCTTCAAGCACGACCCGGCCCATCCGGAGTGGTTCAGACCCGCCAAGGGAGTAGTGCCACTGTGCAACAGCACCGCCTGTGACTCCTTGCGCGCAATGATGCCGGAGTGCGACTCCCATGGCATCGTCCCCACTTGGATCGAGCCGCCGCCGGATACAGTGCTGAGCTTCTTCGACAATCTGGTCGAGGTGCCCAAGAACCCCGAGGAGAACAGGGGCCTTACCCGGGCCACTACGGCCCGGGATATAGCTTATATTGCTTCTCGGATGGAAGAGGCCGCCGCAGCCGCAGCGGCGGGAGATTTTGGATGCACGGTGGACGACGCAGAGGCCGCGGACGTGGCGTGCCAAGCAGAGGAGGCAGAAATCCGCAGGCTGCTCAAGCTTCCGCCTGAGGAGTTTGCCGGGGTCCCCTCCCTGAGGCTTTCCGGGATACCCGGGGTTGTGAGCGAGGTCGCCGCAGGGAGCGAGGTTGCCGGAGGGAGCGGGGCCGCCGGAGGGAGCGGAGCCGCCGGGCAAGGTGCTGGGCCCAGCGGGCCTGCCGGGGAGGAGGAGGAGGAGGACGTCGAGGCCGATGAAGACACCGGCGGATCTCTGGGGCTTGACGACGACGCCTCCTCGTCCTCAGAGAACTCCCCGCCTCCGGCAAGTCCTAAGCAAACACCGAGGAAGCGCCTCCGCAAGGCGGCTACAGCGACGAGGACGCAGGCGCCTCGACAGCAGCCTGCTCGCCGGGCGACGCGCGCCACCAGGGCGAGCCAAGCCGCGACGGAGGCGCCCCGCGCACCAGCGCCAAGCGGAGGGGGATCCTCCCGGAGCGAAGCGGCCGCTCCGCCTGCTCCTCGGGCCTCGGCGTCAACGGAGGCTGGGTCTTCGCAGCCCCCAGCCCCGCAGACCGCCAAGCGCCCGAGGGAGCCTTCTCCTCCTGCTCCTCGCGCGGGAGCATCTCAGGTGGAGTTCGACTTCTCCGCCCTCAGCTCCGACGACGACGAGGAAGAGGAGTAAGTACTTGCAACTTGTAACTTCTTTGATTCTGTCTTGATTTTCCTTGTTGATTCTGATCTTGTTTTTGCTTTGCTTTCAGGTCCCTGGCCCAGCGGATGGCGAAGAGGGCCAAGATCCCTGTGGTCGAGGTTGAAGACGACTCTCCCGCCGCGGCGACTGGGGACGCGCCAGCGGCGAACTTGCCGGATCAACCCGCTGCTCCGAGGAGCAGCCCCCAGCGCAGCCCCCAGCGTAAGTCTGGTCTTGAGTTTTCTATTTGTCGGGCGCGCTCGAGGTTTTTGCTTGTACTAATGTCTTGTTGTCTTGTTTGTCTCGTGCAGAAGTGGAGCCGCAGCCGCACGAGCGCCCGGAGACTGCCCCCGACGAGCTGCATGCCCCACCATCCCCGCCAAGGGCGAGCTCCCCGGCGAGGGAGAGCGCTCCGCCAAGGACGGGTACTCCGCCAAGGGAGAGTACCCCGACAAGGGTGAGCACTCCGCAAAGGAAGGGCGCGGGCGGCCCTCCGCCAGCAGGAACCACCACTCCCCCGCCAAGGGTGGATTCCCCGGCGAGGGAGCCTGTCGTCGAAGAAGTCCGCGAAGGTAAGTCTTGTAGCTTCTTCTTCTCGGACTTGTCTTTTTTGGATATTTGCTTGATCTTTTCTTTTCTTCTTCTTCTGCTAGATCCTCCTGCCCCGGAGCGGATGGAGACGGAGGCCACCGTCGAGGAGGAGGTGCCTGGCGGCGACGGCAACACCACTGCCGCTGACGAGCCGACCGCCGCAAAGACCGCCCCGGCCGCCGATGCCGCGGCTGGAGAAGAGGCCGGCGACCACACTGCTGGCCCGGAGGCAGCAGGAGCGACAAGCGCTGCACCGGCCGCCGACCCCTCCGCCATCGCGGAGCGGTCGGGTGTCTACCTTGAGGCCCCCAACGGGATCTTTATACAAGTCCCGTGGGCGTCCTCGTCGCGAGCCCCCGTGGAGGGAGAGACCTATGACGGAGAGGTCCTCGCCTCCGTGGGGTTGAAGGTTGTTGAAGCACTTGGCGGTGGAGACGAGCCCGAAGAGGAGAAGCTCCTTCGCCGGCTCCTGGCCCTTTACCGGGCCAGGCAAGCGAAGCTGGACTCCCAGGAAGCTCTTGCCGCCAAGACTGGAGTCGACTTGGAGAAGCATGCCGCGGAGCTCCGCGCCGCCAACCAGGCAGCCCTCCATCAATTGGCGGAGGAGCGAGAAGAGCTTCCCGGGGAGCAGCAAGCCTTCCTCCTGGAGAAGGCTGAGGCAGAAGAGCGGCAGCGGCTGGCCGCCGAGGAGCTGTCTCGGCGGGAGGGGGCGCTCAACCAGCGAAAGGTCGAGCTCGACGCCCATGACGACGAGCTCACCGCCCGGGAGCAGGCCATTGGCGGGGCCCTGAAGGAGGCAAAGGATGCCGCGGCTGCCGTGGAAACCGCCAAGAAGGACCTGGAGCTAAAGGTTGATCAGCTGGAGCGGTACCTGAAGGCAAGTGAGGACAGAGTCACCGCGCTCAACGTAGAGCGGGAGAAGGACGCCGACACCAACTCAGACTTGCAGGTACGACTCTCCAAGAAGGGCGACGAGCTCACTGCCGCCAAAGATTCAATTGCTGACTTGGAGTTGAAGGTCTCCACTCTGACCGATTCGCTCGACGCCGCCCGGGACCGCGAGTCGAAGCTGAAGGACGAGCTCCGCAAGGAGCAGAGCTTGGTGGAGAGCGCCGCCGTCTCAGCGAACAACTTCAGCCGGGCGGTGGAGCAGTGGACTGACGATCTGGTCGCCTCCGCTGCGAACATTGACAAGGAGCTGATGGCGCTGAGGGTGGAGCACCTTGTGTACTCTCCGGACGAGAATCTCCCCCACAGTGCCAAGTTAAGTCTCTTCTTCAGGGGAATCGCGCTGGCGCTTGCACGGCTGCAGGAGAAGCTCCCCGCGCAGCTGGCCGACGAGTCATGTCAGCTCTGCGCGGGCACTCTGGAGCGCGTCTTGACGAAGATCGTCTACCGCAATCCCGGCATCAACCTCACCAACGTCCTCCGCTCCTTGCCGGACGACGCTGACCAGGAGGCGTTGAAGGCGCAGGTCGCCCACATCGTCGCCAAGGTGAACAAGATCTCGAGGCGTGAAGGCGACCGCGTAGATTAGGTTTCTTCTTTTCTATTTCTTTTGCCGCTGCAAATTATGTTATGGACATGAATCAATTAGTTATTGCGGCAAGTTATCCTTGTAATATACAAACTTATTTTGATCAATCAATGTAGTGTTATCTCCCTTGCTTTGGTCCTTTACTTTGTATGCTTTTTACCCAACGCTTTTTAGGGAACTTGCCGGCAAGGGGCCCTTGCCGCGAGCGCTGAGTGCTGGGCTCTGAGCAGCCTGCTGGCAAAGTCCTTGTCGGCAAGCAACCTCGCCGCAGCTAGTCGCAACACACTTAGCTTGCTGAGCGAACTCGAAAACGAAGTAAGGGCGCGACACTTGTCGCAGCTCTCTTAAGTCGTTGAGCGTGCTCGAAAACAAAGTAAGGGTGCGACTAGCCACGGGTAGGTTCCTCCGCGCACAGGTTTTCCATACAAAGTGTGGTTGTTCAAGGAAGACAACTAAAATTTAAAATTTTTAATTATTCAAACTTCGGTAACTTAGCTTAGCTTTCCTGGATTGTTTGTTCCCGGCAAGGCTCCTCTTTCTTGAACAGTACTTGGTTCATCCTCCACCTCCTTTCCCCCCCGGCAAACTTGTGCGCGAGGAACATTCCTTCTGCTTAAGAGGGAAAGAAAAAGAGGAGGGAAAACAAGTATAGGGCCTCTTGGCCTGCTAATGCTTACCGGGTATGCGTGTTGCACAAGATTGCCAAACAATGCATGCAAATAAGAAAAGGGCATGGAAATGGTGAATGGTGCGAAACACAAAAGCTTTACTGACGCACGGGATCTGCACCCGGCTTTGTACAAAGGTTTACATGCAACAACGGCAAGACTCGTACAAAAGGTGGTTGCCGGAGCGGATCACGGCAACCGCGCCTTATGGGTGAAACTTGCGAAGATGCTCTATGTTCTAGGAATTGCTCACCGGTAAGCCTTCTTCGGTCTCAAGGCGGACAGCTCGGGCCTTGTGACTTGTCTCACCCGATAAGGGCCTTCCCACTTCGGCGTCAACTTGTTGGAATTCTTGGCGGACTGAACACGCCGAAGAACAAGGTCGCCTTCCTCGAGACTCCTGGCCTTAACCTTGCGGCTATGATAGTGGCGCAAGGCTTGCTGGTATCGAGCAGCTCGCACAGCAGCCTGGAGACGTTCCTCCTCAAGGAGCAATGCATCATCTTGTCACAGGTTCTCTTGCTCGAGCTCATCATAAGCGAGCACTTGAGGAGATCCGTATACGAGTTCCGTGGGGAGAACTGCCTCTGCTCCATAGACAAGAGCAAAGGGTGTCTGTCTGGTGGCTCGACTTGGTGTCGTTCTGATTGACCAAAGAGCCGCCGGCAACTCCTCTATCCAGTTTTTTCCGCACTTGCGCAGCCTGTCGAAGGTTCTTGTCTTGAGTCCGCGCAGCACTTCAGCATTGGCCCTCTCCGCTTGACCATTGCTCCTCGGGTGAGCAACAGAAGCGAAACAGACCTTGGCGCCAAGGTCTTGGACATACTGCATGAAGGTGCGACTTGTGAACTGTGTGCCGTTGTCGGTGATGATCCTGTTAGGGATTCCGAAACGGCAAACAATTGACCTGAAGAACCTGACTGCTGACTGTGCTATCACCTTTCTCACTAGTTCCACTTCTGGCCACTTTGTAAACTTGTCGATTGCAACATACAAGTATTCAAAGCCCCCGACAGCGCGGGGAAAGGGGCCGAGGATATCGAGCCCCCAGACCGAGAAGGGCCAGGATAAAGGAATTGTCTGGAGAGCTTGAGCTGGCTGGTGAATTTGTTTGGCATGGAACTGGCACGCTTCACACTTGGTTACTTGTGCAGTTTCATCTTGGAGGGCTTCTTGCCAAAAGAACCCTTGCCGGAACGCCTTCCCGGCAAGTGCCCTTGCGCCAATGTGGTGGCCACATATGCCTCCATGTATTTCTGCCAACAGCTTCTGTCCATCTTCTCTGGAAATGCACTTCAACCTGACACCATTGAGTCTTTTTCTGTACAGTTCATTGTCAACGAACTGGTACATACTCGACTGCCTGGTTATCTTCTCTATTTCTTCTGGCTCGTCGGGAAGTTCTCCAGTTTGCAGGAAACGGACGATTTGCTGTGCCCATGCCGGAGCTCGAGGCTCAACGGCAAGGACTAAAGGCATGAGGGCCGCTGCGGGAACCCCAGCTTCTACGGCAAGAACCTCTGGTTCTGCCGGAGCTGATGGTCCCCCGGCAAGCCTGCCGGGGCAAGGCTTGTCGGGAACGCTTGCTTCAACTGTACAGACCCTTAGATCTGCAGGAGCAAACTGTTCCTCAGCGTTCTGTTTGTTGTTCTTGGGGACCTTGGCGGCGGCCTCGGGGAGATCCGCCGGCAAGTAGTCGCCGGAGACCAACTTTCTCTTCTTGTTCTGCCCAATTGATGGTGTAACGGATGGCTGAGTTAGCTTGAGCAGGAAGGTCCCTGGTTCAACAGGTAACTTCATTGCAGCACACTTTGAGAGGCCATCTGCGATATCATTCTGAGCTCTTGGGACGTGCTCCATTTGCAGACCTTCAAAGTGCTCTTCAAGCTTCCTCACCTCATCAACATAGGCTTCCATCAAAGGGCTCTGATAACTCTTGTTCACTTGTCGGACCACCAACTGAGAATCTCCCCGCACAATCAACTTCCTGATCCCAAGCTCGGCTGCAATTCTGAGGCCGGCAAGCAACCCTTCATACTCAGCAGTATTGTTTGTCGCTTGCTCCCTGGGAAAGTGCATCTGGATAACATACTTGAGGTGCTCTCCGGTGGGCGCTATGAGTACCACGCCGGCACCAGCGCCTTGCAGCGAGAAAGCACCATCAAAGTACATTACCCATTCACTGGCCGCTTCTTGTACGGGGACACTTGTCTCTTGGATTTCTTCATCTGGCGTCGGGGTCCATTCCGCTATAAATTCTGCCAAAGCTCTGCTCTGTATAGTTGAAGTACTCTCAAACTTGAGACCAAAGCTTGACAGTTCCAGTGCCCACTCGACGATCCTGCCTGTTGCTTCGGGATTTTGCAATATCCTTTTCAACGGAAAGCGAGTGACCACTGTTATCTCATGTGCTTGGAAGTAATGGCGCAGCTTTCTCGAGGCCATGAGGAGGCCGAAAAGCAGCTTCTGCACACCGGAGTATCTTGATCTAGCCCCCTGCAAGAGGGAACTTACAAAATACACCGGGCGCTGCACCATCTTCCTTCGCACCTCTCCTTGTTCCTGCGCAGAGTTGTCCTTGTCGGGGCCAGAGCTTGCCGGTGGAGCCCCCTGCTTGTCGCTGGATTCGCTTGCCGGAGATGTGGGCTCTTCCTCTGCCTCCCTTTCCGCTACCAACGCAGCACTAACCACTTGATTGGTTGCCGCTAAGTACAGCAACAACTTCTCTTGTGGCCTAGGTGCGACAAGTATTGGAGTGGAGGACAGGTATCGTTTCAAATCCTGCAGCGCCGCCTCCACTTCCGGAGTCCATTTCATAGGACCTGCCTTCTTCAAAATTTTAAAGAAAGGCAAGGCGCGTTCTGCAGATTTTGAAATGAACCTACTGAGGGCAGCCACACAACCAACAAGTCTCCTTACGTCCTTGACGCGCTTCGGGGCTTGAATCTGCTCGATGGCTTTTATCTTGTCGGGATTGGCTTCAATCCCCCTCTGGGACACAAAGAACCTGAGAAGCTTGCTGGAGGGAACTCCAAAGACGCACTTCTCAGGGTTCAACTTGAGCTGGATCTTGCGCAGATTTGCAAATGTTTCTTCCAAGTCTTGGATCAGGGTATCTTTTCTCTTGCTCTTGACCACTATGTCATCCATGTAAGCTTCTACATTTCTGTGGATCTGTGGCTCAAAAGCAGTGTGCACCACCCTTGCAAATGTTGAGCCTGCATTCTTCAATCCAAAGGGCATGCGTATGAAGCAATAGGTGCCACATGGAGTAATGAATGCAGTCTTCTCTTCATCTTCCTTGGCCATGAATATCTGGTGGTAACCTGAGTATGCATCAAGGAAGGAAAGCAGCTCACATCCAGCGGTGGAGTCAACAATCTGGTCGATACGCGGCAAGGGAAATGGATCCTTGGGACATGCTTTATTCACATCAGTGAAGTCTATACAAAGTCTCCACTTCCCGTTGGCCTTGCGTACGACAACTGGATTGGCCAACCACGTAGGATGGATCACGCCTCTAACCAGGCCTGCTGCTTCTAGCTTCTTTATTTCTTCAGCGATGAATTCTTGGCGCTCCACGGCTTGCTTTCTGACCTTCTGCTTGACGGGCCGCGCATGAGGACAAACAGCAAGCTTGTGCTCAATTACCTTCCTGGGAACGCCGGGGATGTCAGATGGTTGCCATGCAAACACATCGACATTCGCCCGCAGGAAGGCAACGATCGCGCTTTCCTATTTGTTGTCAAGTGTAGCACTGATGGTGAAGGTACCACCAGTGCCGTCCTCCTTGGCGGACACCTTCTTGGTTGCCGGTGGAGCGGCCATCCCTTTCTTGCACTTGCCAGTGGAGCTCGATGGAACGTCCTCGACGGCAACGCAACACTTCGAAGAGGTGCGTTTGCCGGAGTGGGCCCCAGAGCTCTTGCCGGACTTGGTCTTGGTCTTCCCCCCGGGAGCTTCAGCGGCAAGTGTGTTGCTTTCTGTTGCGGCTACTGCATCTCGGTATATCTTGTCGGCGCAGATAAGCGCGTCCTTCTTGTTGCCAGGGACAGAGATGACACTTATCGGCCCCGGCATCTTGAGTACGTTGTAGGCATAGTGGGAAGCTGCCATGAACTTGGCGAGGGCAAGACGTCCAAGTATCCCATTATATGGCAATGGGATATCGGCCACGTCGAAGGTTATCCTCTCCGTCCTGAAGTTGAGTTCCCCGCCAAAGGTCACTGGCAGAGTAATCTTCCCTTTCGGCTTGCTCCTCCCCAGGTTTATTCCTTGGAACGACCCGGTTTCTTCGAGCTCGCCGTCTGGGATCTGGAGTTTCTTGATCACAGCCGAGGAGATCAAGTTCAGGCTGGCCCTGCCGTCAACCAACATTTTGGTGACCTTGAGGTTGCGGATGGTTGGTGAGGCCAACATCGGCAAGCACCCGACCGCCGTTGTGCGGTCAGGGTGGTCCTCAAGATCAAAAATGATGGGCGTGCTGGACCACTTCAGCAGCCTGCATGACTCGACGGGCGGCTCAGCTGCGTTTACTTCCCGCACCCACTGCTTGAGTTGGCGGTGGGAAGCGTGCAGAGAGGCGCCTCCGTCGACACACAGAACTTCTGTGGCCTTCTGGAACTCCTGCTCGCTGTTATCTCCTTCCTCCATGTCGTCGTCGTCGTCTTCTTCCTCATCCTTGTCGCGGCCCCGGGGAGGTCGATCACCTTGCCGCTGCTTGGCCTTGCCGCGGCGTCCTCCCCGGCCATTGAATGGCCGCTTCTTACTTGGTTCTCCTCCGCCACCTTGGGCCTTCTCTTTGTCGCGCCGCTCGTATTCAGCCTTCTGCTGTTCTATGAGGTACTCGACTCGCTTGCAGTTCGAAAGGTCGTGGCCCTTGGTGCGGTGGATCTTGCAGTATTGCTTGTCGGAGCCGTCCTGCTTGTCGGCTGCCGCTACAGGGGAAGGTTCCTTGCCGGAACCGCCAGCCTGTGCTGTCTTGGCGGGAGCCTCCTTGCCAGACTGCTCGACGACCATCACTTCCTTGCTCTTCTTTCTTCTGTTGTTTCGCCGCCGGCTCTTCTTTGCCGGGACGGCGTCCTCGCTGTCGCTTCCTCCTGCGCCAGCATCCTCTCCGGGGAGTTTCCTCCCCTCTTCAGCGCGCGCGCACTTGTCGGCCAGAGCATAGAGCTCGCTGACATCCCGAATCTTGGTCATGGCCATCTCTTCCCGCATGCGGCGGTTACGCACGTTCTGGTGGAACGCGCTGATAACCGCGGCAGGGTGGACGTCGGGAATATTGTGCTGCACGCGGCTGAATCGTTAAATGTACTTGCGCAGGGATTCTCCTTCCTTCTGGGCCAAGATGTGGAGATCACTCTCCTGGCCGTGGGGTTTGTGGTCGCCCGTGAAGGCGCCAACAAATTGGTGGCACAGATCTGCCCACGAAGAAATGGAGCCTTCCGGCAAGTGCATAAGCCAAGAGCGGACATTTGGCTTAAGCACCAGCGGGAAGTAGTTGGCCAGTATCTTCTCGTCGCGTCCCCCGGAAGCCTGCACCGCGATGGTGTAGATGCTGAGGAACTCCGAGGGGTGCGTCTTGCCGTCGTACTTCTCGGGTACGTCAGGCTTGAAGTTTTTCATGCTGGGCCACTGGACGCGCCGCAGCTCACGGGTGAACGCAGGGCAACCTGCCGCGTATGGCAAGTCGCCTGGTTCACCGGGCGCGTACGTGTCGACAGCGGTCCCAGCGCGGTGATCTGATTGTCGCCGGGCTTCTCGTCGGCGCTCAATGCGCGTCCGAGCGTCTTCTTGCCGCCGGTCGTCGAGAACTTGGCGCTGGTCCCGACGAGCCCGCGGATCCGACGACGCCGTAGAGTCGTCGTCGACGTTGATCCGGCGGGGAGGCGTCTTCTGCTTCCGCGGCGGGGAGTGCACGTTGGTTGCACCCCCGGCGGTCTTGTCGCCATCGGCCTTCGTCTGGTCGACTTGCTGCGGCCGCGATGTCGCCGGCTGCTGCGGCGTGTCGTTGTTGGCAAAGGCGATGAGGCTTTGGATCGTCGCCCTTCAGTCCTCGGCCTTGTCTGGCGCTGGAGGGAAGTCGAGGAGCAGTTGCGCTCTTGCGAGAGCTTCTGCTGGAGAGGAGGGGAGCGGCGGCGAGCGGTGCGAGGAGCGAGATATGCTCGGACTTCTAACAGGGTTAGAAGGAGCAGTTTCTCGCCCCGGCGACCGCGCCTTGCTCGTACCAGGACGGTGGCCTTGAGCGTCCCGCGATCCTCCGGTTTGTCCTTGGCCCAGCAAGCGAATGGTACCTCCTGTACCACGGCGCTGATGGCCTGGCATCTGCTGAGAGAGACGTGGTGCATCTACGGACACCGAGGCCTTGGAATTGGCCCGGTCATCCGTCTTGTCCTTGGATTTGGTGGCGCTGTGAGTTTCCTCGCCGGCGACCACCCTTCCGCCGGCGTCTCCTCCACCCACCGTTGGTTCTGATGGCGGTGGAATCGACGCAGACGGGCCCGCGACCTCCGAAGCCTTCTTCTTCGGGGCCATAATGTTGTTGCTGATGAAGTTGATGAAGGTGGAGAGGTTGATGAAGAATGCGCCCGCGTGAGCGCCGGATCAGGTTCGCACAACCTCGACGCCCCCTACCTGGCGCGCCAAAGATGTCGGGGGAAACTGTCCGCCACGAGCACCTATGGGACCGGAGCCCCTTGTACGTTGCGGTAAGGGAGCGGAGGGAGCACGAAGAGCAGATCGTGGAGCACACGCGGGCAGTTTACCCAGGTTCGGGCCGCGCGGACGCGTAAAACCCTACTCCTGCTTGGATTGTATTGAGTTCTTGAGCTCGGGAGCTTGAAGAGCTAGCTACATCGAGCAAGAGAGCTATCTAGGTTCCGAACCCTTTCTACGTTGTGCATGGGCCTCCTTTTATAGCTCAAGGGGTCACCGACAGGTGTCAACGTAGAGGAGGGTAAAAATGTAACTTTGGTGGTAGTTGTAACAGTGCGGGAACAGTGCATGAACAGTGGATGAACAGTGGTCTTCACCTAACTTTGACAGTGGGGGACAAGGGCATTAAATGCCCGTCGCCGTCGACCCCAAAAGCTCCCGTCCATGCTTCTCCGTTCGCCACGGCGGTAGCCTCGTCACCGTGGCTTGCCACCGTGTCCCCCAGGCTGCACAGCCATCCGCCACGCGTCCCTGGAAGGGCCCCAGGGCGACGCGTGGGCCGATGAGCTGGAGCGCGGGCACACAGCTTAGGCTTCCCTCGGCAAGCACCTTGCCGGGGTCTCGATCTCGTCGGGCCCGGAAGCTTGCCGCTCCCCGGGGCCTGCCGGGGAGCAGGGTGCGCCGAGGCATGTCTTCTGAGATGTAGTCTTCTGGTCTTCCTGGCAAGCTCCTCTTGCCAGGGTCTTGTGTTAATGTGATTATCTTGAGCCTGGCACGGCCTTCCCGGCAAGCTCCACTTGCCGGGGTCTTGATCTTCTGTCTTGTATACTTTGTTTTTGAATGGCCTCATCGGGACCGGGAAAGGTTTCCGGCGAGCACGCGGTGAGCCCTACCGCGGGAAGCTGCTACTGCCCGTGCACAAGTTGGGGTACTAAGGTACCCCTATCTTAGTACACCGACAGAAGGGCTGAGCGAAGCGTACTTAGCCAAGCAACGGTTTGCGTAGGTAGGATGGTTAAACATGGCAATGGTTACAAGTAGGAGGCTGACAAGAAGAACATGGGCATCGAGGCAAAACTATAGAGCGGAACTACTAGCAATAGGCAAAGATAGTAATGTTATCGGGGTTCGGTCATCTTGCCTGAAGAGAAGTCGTTCGGATCGTAAGAAGGGTCCTCGTGCTCAACCTCGTTGGTAACCTCGTGCTCGTACTCGTACTCGGTCTCAGCTTCCGGCTCTAAACAATACAATCACACAAGGCACAAATCAACAAGATGCAATGCGCACTCGAAAATGATGGATGCATGATGGATGCACTAAGGATGCACACGGAGCACGGAAAATAGCACTCAAGAAATTCACCTCAAAACATGATAACAATAAGATATTATGAATCTACACAGAAAATCAATCAAGTTTCATATAAGACTCGCTGAAATCGGAGCTACGGGCTAAAAGTTATGCCCGAAACAAGAAATGAGCGAAAGCTGAAAATTACAGCAACATAGCAACTTCGGAGCACAAAATAATTAAGCTACAGCACTCAAACATCATGGCAAAGGACATGAACATAAACTAGACATATCCTACAGCAAATAAGTCCAAAGGTGCACCCCCAAAGGAGCCACGGATCAATAGTAATAAGCTTGGACATATTGAACTTGACAATAAAATTCTGGCAGCAGAATTTTATTGAAACTTTGGAGCAAAAGTTAAGCATTCTACAGCCACTCAAATAAGCATGTGAGAACATGAATGGAAAGCCAACAATATATACTACAAGGAACAATCAAGATCCACTCAAAATCTATCATGGTTTGTCCTAGAGCAGCAAGCAAACATGGCATCGGAACGTTACAGATTTCAGACTTAGTGAAAAACCACTAATTCCTAAAACAACAGTTTCATCATGGCATCTAAAAGAGCGTGTTTAAGTCACCTCGAAACTAAACATGTCAAGTGGTAAGCACCTCATCAAAGTACACATGATGGTGATTCCGAAACACACAAGCATGCATCATGGAGATAAACACAACGATTGCAACGAGCTCAACAAGATGGCATTTCATAACAAGTGAAACAACATCACAGCCACATGGCACTTTGCAACGATGATAAACATGGCAAGAATAAATCTATCATGCAACCTAACACAAGCAACATGTAGAGCATGGCAAGACGAACACGTGGACATTTCATTTGCATCATTCGGATAAACGAGCTAAAAGTTACCACATAGCAAAGATGGCATAAAAACATCACATAGCAGCAGTTTTTATCACGATGCACTATTGCAACAGAAAAACAAGCACCTAGATGAACTCTAACATGCATGACACTAAAAGATAAAACATAGTGCTATTCACCACGAGCGTCTGGACATGCTATTTGCGCGAAATGGACAAACACACTAAAAGTTAGAGCAGTTATAAGAATGCATCAGACAATTAATCACAGGGACTAGGGTTGGAAAAGAGGTAAACCTCAGGATTTGAAGAAAAAAAACACAAAGGGCCGGCTTCGGCGGATCTGGCCCAGGCGAAGGAAGGGCGGCGGCAAACGGGCCCTGCGGTGCGGCCCGGCTCGAAGGCGGCGGCGACCCACGGGAGGCGGTGGAGCGGAGTGGGCCGGTGCGGGCGCGGCCCAGGCGACGCTGAGGGGAGGCGGCGGAGGGACGCCCGGCTGGGCCCTGGAGGTGGCCTGGCCTGGCGCGGGCCCAGCGGTGGTGGAGAGGAGGACGGCCGGCGTGGAGGCGGCGCGGCCCAGCTGCGGCTCGGGGTTGTGGGCCGGCGGGTAGCCGCGGGATGGAGGCGGCCTGAGAGGCGACGCAGCCGAGGCCTGGAGGCGCGCCTGGCTCGGTGAGACTGGATCGGCGGTGGGGAAGTGGTCCAGGGGGATGGGCCGAGCGGGAAGACAGCGATGTGGTCCTGCCGGGCCAGATCGAAGCGGAGGGAGGAGCGATCGGCGGAGGTCGTCGCGGCCGTTGACCCTGAGCGATCGAGGGATCTGGTCGCCCTCGATCCCAGGTGCGGTTCTGCGGGAGGAGCTGCCAAGTGGCTGGCCAGATCCAAAATTTTAGGGGAGAAGTGGAGAAGAGGCTAGGGATTTCCAAATTGGACCTAGGGGTCTATTATATAGCAGATTTTTAGGGTTTGAGGGATTTGGGGGTGTTAGGAGCCCTCCGATCGCGATCCGACGGATCCGATCGCGGGGAAGTCAGGATGGGCCTAGAAGAGGGTAGTGGGCTGCTGTAGGGGTGTTTCGGGCCACAACTGAAGGCACTTTGGACCCACACGAATAACTGTTGGGATAGCAAACGGAGTCCAAACGCGACGAGATTTGAGAGGCCGGTTACACACAACAAAACAACAACACACGACAAGTCTCGCGCCAAACCGGTAACGTTACACGGCCAAACAACAAAGTAGGCCTACGAGACGTTACGGACACGTGAGGGAGCTCCGGAACGCGAAACGGACAACGGGAAGGAACGCGTGGAACCGGATGCAACCGACAACACAAATGCAATGCGATGCACATGTCTACATGATATGAATGAATGCCACACACTCACACAACAAAACGACGAAAACCCGAAAGACGAAGAACCCGGAAAGGAAATAGATGAAGCCGGAGATATATCATATGCCCAAAAGGGAAAGTATTACATCCGGGGCATTACAAACTCTCCTCTACTATAAAAAGATCTCATCCCGAGATCTAGGACTGGAAAAAGGAAGGGTACTCGGAACGAAGATGATCTTCTCGTTCCCACGTAGCCTCTCGGTCGGTGTGATGTGACCACTTGACTTTCAGAAATTTGATGGACTTGTTGCGGGTCTTGCGTTCGGTTTCTTCGAGAATAGGAACGGGATGCTCTCGGTAAGACAGGTCTTGTTGAAGATCAATCTCTTCAAACGGAATCATGCGCTCAGGTGCCTTGAAGCATTTGCGGAGTTGAGACACATGGAACACATCATGAACATTGGCGAAGTTTGGAGGTAGCTCAAGTTGATAGGCTAGATCGCCTCTTTTGCCAAGAATCTTGAAAGGCCCGACGTATCTAGGAGCAAGCTTTCCTTTGATACTGAATCTTTGGGTGCCTTTCATCGGAGAAACACGGAGATAGACATGATCACCAATGTTGAAGGCCAAATCACGATGCTTGCCATCATAGTAGCTCTTCTGACGCGACTGAGCGGCCTTGAGATTCTCACGTATGACTTTGCACATTTCTTCGGCTTCTGAGATCAAGTCATTGCCAAGAAGTTGACGTTCGCCTGTTTCAGACCAGTTGAGAGGGGAACGACACTTTCTGCCATAGAGGATTTCAAACGGAGCTTTGCCTGCACTTGCTTGAAAGCTGTTGTTGTAAGAGAACTCGGGAAATGGAAGTCAATCTTCCCATTTCATGCCAAAAGAGATGACACAGGCTCTGAGCATGTCTTCTAGAATCTGATTCACACGCTCGACTTGACCACTAGTCTGAGGGTGAAAAGCAGTGCTGAACCTGATCTTAGTGCCCATGGCAGACTGAAAGGAGTCCCAGAACCTTGAAGTGAACAAACTTCCACGGTCTGAGGATATAACTTGAGGAATGCCATGTAGGGACACAATTCTGGAAGTGTACAGCTCTGCAAGTTGAGCTGCATTGATGGATTCTTTGACTGGCAGGAAGTGAGCGACTTTGGTAAGCTTGTCAATCACCACGAAGATAGAATCATTTCCTCGCTTGGATTTAGGAAAACTAGTGACGAAGTCCATTTCAATGTGGTCGAACTTCCACTCGGGAATAGGAAGAGGTTGGAGAAGACCGGCTGGACGTTGATGTTCTGCTTTCACTCTTCTGCAAACATCACATTCATTCACGAATTGGGCAATCTCCCTTTTCATGCGTGTCCACCAGTAAGACTGCTTGAGATCTTGGTACATCTTGGAACTGCCAGGATGAATGGAAAGGAGAGAATCATGTGCTTCTTCCATTATGAGCTTCCTGAGATCACCTTTGGGAACAACGAGTCTGTCCTCGAAGAACAAGGTATCTCTCTCATCAACACGAAAGCACTTGTATTTTGGAATGCCCTTAGCAATAGCATGTTTCACCTTCTTCACCATGGTATCACTGAGTTGGGCCTCACGGACTTGATCTTCCAAGGTAGGAGCAACTTGAAGATTTGCAAGAAAACCCTGCGGAACAACTTGAAGGTTGAGCTTCCTGAATGCTTCACAAAGCTCAGGCTGGCACGGCTTGATAAGAAGGCTGTTGCAATATGCCTTTCTGCTCAAAGCATCTGCAATCACATTCGCCTTGCCAAGAGTGTATTCAATGCTAGGATCATACTCTTGGATCATTTCAACCCAACGAGTCTGGCGGAGGTTCAGATGCGGCTGTGTGAAGATGTACTTCAAGCTCTTGTGATCAGTGAAGATGTCGACCTTTCTGCCCAACAACAGATGTCTCCACGTAATCAAAGCATGTACCACAACTGCTAGCTCGAGATCATGTGTGGGATAGTTCTTCTCACTTGGCTTGAGCTGACGAGAAGTGTATGCCACAATTCTCTTATCTTGCATAAGCACACCACCAAGACCTTGAAGAGAAGCATCACAGAATACTTCATAGGGCTTGGACTCATCTGGAGGAGTCAGAACTGGAGCAGAGACGAGCTTTTCTCTGAGAGTTTTGAATGCCACTTCACACTCTGGAGACCAAAAGTATTTGACATTCTTCTGAAGCAGGTTGGAAAGAGGCTTGGCAATCTTGGAGAAGTTCTCAACGAACCTTCTGCAATAGCTGGCAAGACCCAGAAAATTGCGGAGTTGCTTGACGTTCTGAGGAGCTTCCTAGTTGACAATTGCTTCAACTTTCTCGGGATTAACCGCAATGCCGTCAGCTGAGATGATATGACCCAGGTACAAAACCTTATCGAGCCAAAATTCGCACTTTGAGAACTTGGCATAGAACTTATGCTCTCGGAGTCGATCAAGAACCAGACGTAAGTGCTTTTCGTGATCTTCTTCATTCTTGGAAAACACCAGAATATCATCCAGATACACAAGCACAAACTCGCCAGTATAGGGGTTGAAGATGTAGTGCATCATCCTCGAAAAGGTAGGAGGAGCATTGGCGATACCAAAAGACATGACAGTATACTCGTATGAACCGTAGCTCGTTCTGAAGGCCGTCTTGGGAATGTCTTCCTCGCAAATGCGAATTTGATGATAGCCCATTCAGAGGTCGAGCTTAGAGAACACTTTAGCTCCTTTGAGCTGCTCGAAGAGTTCGTTGATGTTGGGGAGCGAATACTTGTTCTTAATCGTCTTCTTGTTCAATGGCCGGTAATCAACACAGAGACGCTCCGTGCCATCTTTCTTCTTGACAAATAAGACACCACAGCCCCAAGGAGACGTACTAGGCCTGATGAGACCCATACTCTCCTGTTTATCAAGCTGCTTCTTAGATTCCTTCAATTCATCCGGAGAGAGCTTGTACGGACGCCGGCATGCTGGCTCGGTACCCGGCTCGAGTTCAATGACAAATTCCACCTGACGGTGTGGAGGCATGCCTGGAAGTTCTTCAGGAAAGACGTCTTGATATTCGTTCAACACCGGAATTTGAGATATGGCATTAATTTCGCCCTTATCATTGAGAGAGAAAAGCTTGATAGTATTATCCCTGGATGCAAAGATAATCACATCTTCATCAGGATGAGTCATCTTGACTTCTTTCTGTGCACAATCAATGTGAGCATCATGCTGAGAAAGCCAATCCATTCCGAGGATGAGGTCGATGTCAGAATTACCAAGAACCACCAGATTAGCCAGAAATCGATAATCACCCATGCGAATAGATACATTCGGAGCATAGACACTAGAAGTCATAATCCTGCCCGGAGAAACAACTTGCAACTTCTGAGGCAAATTTGAAGTGACAATATTGTGCTTGGATGCAAATGGTTGAGACATGAAAGAGCATGAAGCACCCGAATCAAATAACACTTTAGCAGGGATAGAGTTCACTGGAAGGTTACCCAAAATGACATCAGAAGAATTCTCCGCTTGTGCTGCATTCATCAGATTGACCCTTGCTACCTTTGGATCATGCCTGACAATAGCTGGACTCACAGGCGGAGGAGGTGGAAGACGCTTCGGATTTGGACATCTGTTGGCATAATGACCCTTCTGGTCACACTTGTTGCACACCACTTCTGAGAGAGGACGGAAATGAGAGCCACTTGACTTGGAGCCTTGAGACTGAAACTGGTTCTTCGACTTGATGCTCGGGTTGGGTGGGTGGGAGAAACCACGTCCACCGGAGTTCTTGTTGTTGGAGTTTTTGGAGTTGTTGTAAGGAGCTCGAATCACTGGAGGAGGAGGAAGCCAAAATTTCTGATGCTTCGAGACCATCTGAGACGATGAGGAAGAGTGAACGGCATCTCGAATTCTCTTTTTAGAAGCCTCCATCTTAAGCTGAGCTGCCTCTTGTTTCAAAGCCATGTTATAGAACTTGTCGAATTCATCCGGCTCGAACAAGGTGAGAGCAAGTTGAAGTTCATCTTTCAGGCCTCCACGGAACTGGTAGACTTTGCTCTTAGCATCAGGAATGTCTTGCTTAGCATAGCGGGCGAGGTTTTGGAACTTGGCATTATACTGATAGACTGTCATAAAGCCCTGCTTCAGGTTGCGGAATTGCTCACGCATACCCTCGATGACACTTGTTGGAATATGGTGAGAGCGAAAGTCCTTGCAGAAATTCTCCCAAGAGATCACTTGATCTGGCCTGGAGTCTTTGTACTGCTGCCACCAGTCAGCTGCTTGGTCTTTGAGTTGGAAGGCTGCAAACTTCACATAGTCCTCTTCCTTCACGTTACTGCACTCAAAATGCTTCTTTATGTCGGTTAACCAATCTTCAGCATCAAGAGGGTCGACACAGTAACTGAAAGCTTTTGGATTATTGGCCAAGAACTGGTTGAGAGTAGCATGGTGCTGCTGGTTGAAGAAATTGCCTTGATTCCCTGGAACACCCTGATTAGCTTGATTAGCTTGCATCTGTTGCATCATCTGCATCAACATCTGGGTGTTGTGAGCTGTAGTCTGCATAATCGCTCTCCAAGCCTCAGTCGGAGGAGGAGGGGAAGGAGGACGTTCTGGGACCTCTTCCGCCTCTGGGTTAGCGTTGGGAACCCTTTTCGGAGACATCCTGAAAGAGATGACCACGAATCAGCAATTGATTGACAAAAGGTATAAGCTGAATCAATGGAATGAATTGCAACAAGTCTTCACAATAATCATTTGAACAATAGGAACAAATGAAATCATTCGAACAAGAGGAACGAATGAAATTCTCAGTTAATGATAACATCAGTCTTCACGAGAAGCCACATAGGGGACAAAAGGTAAAATAAGAAAACAACAAGGTACAGACGGGAAGAAACACAAGATAGGAGCTTCGTTCTAACATCTTTGTGCTGAAAGCATATGAACGCGTTACGAAAAGGTTTTACAATCCCCAGATCAGCATAGCCAAGGACCCTTTAAGATGCAACTCCTGATAGTAACATCGGTCATAAACCACTTCACTCAATGTAGAACCCCGAACTCACTAACCTGCATTCGTTGGAAGAATGCCTACGATCTACTGGATAAACCCACCTATGAATTTCCGAAAGATTCCAGTTATGCAATCAGGTGTTGGGGATACACGGGAAGCACCGCGCAATCAACTCTAAACCTACATCCAGGTGTATCCATCCTTCAACACATAACCAGTCTTTCTCGGAAACTGTCTACCTCGGACCTTCGAAAAGCATCCACTATAACAAGCTATGGCAATACTCCCGAACTACCTCCCCTGTACTGGGTGATGTCGGGGTTATCTTGCCACTGGCCGTATAGGAGAGATTTTTGATGTCGGCCGTCTTAAGTATTTAGTACTGCCGCGATATGCTTGTGACGACAATACCCCGAAGCTCAACTCCCCGGGACACTGCCACAACCCCTAATGTCAGGAGGCATCGAGAACAATACTCTCGTCACAAGAACATCGAAACAATCCCAGAATACTCGCGAGATTCCTAAAAAAAATTTGGTGCAATTTTTGAAAGTAGGAGAGACAAGAGTAGTCGTCAGGAGTCCTCACCAGAGAGAAAGGAGATGAGAAGCAAAGAAATCCTACTCTCCGATATAATATAGGACTCAAAATATTTTCGGTGTGTGCCTAGACTCGACCGTCAACGATTCGATCAATCAGTGGGGGCTCCTAGGTCGGAGAAGGCTCTGAATACCACCTTGTAATGCCCAGGATGGAACTATACCTCCTACGTGTCGAGGCACGACTTAAAGGCATAAGTCCATCCTAGAATGATCTCAAGTTTGGTAATCTTTGCACATCTCATGTAAAAGAGGGGAATTGTAAACATAAATAGTTGGCTTACACTCGCCACGTCACACAAATACAATACATGTCTCAAACATCATACATTAAGAATATCACAACCCTCTAAGGGCAAAAACCAAAAGTCAAGATACCAAACTTAAATAACATCCACAGGTCGGATCGAATCCTAGTAGAAGTCTCCACAACTGATCATCCGGATAATGAACATAGTACCGACTACGCTCCTCGTCGTACTCCCAATCCAGCTCGGTGCCATCACCTGGATAGCTCACAGCTGGACCTGCATCTGGTGTGGTGAAGTAACTGTGAGCCACAGAGGACTCAGCAATCCCGTTCCCGGGTAACAAGACTATTTAAGCCTTGGGAGAGGATAAGGCTGAAGAAAAGAGTAAGTGTCTGCAGCAGCAACTAGCAACTAGCTTACGTGAGTGAGAGCGAGAAGAGAAAGCCTCGGACGAGAAGATGATCATGAAGTGATCCTATCTAAGCTCAACAAACATAACCCCTCCGTGTTCAACTCCCGAGTCCCTATTCGGAAATTGACGGTCACGGAACACACGCTGGTAGTGTATTATAAACATTGTGTCAAGTTATCTACAACCGGATATTAACAAGCTCCCATCTGCCACATAACCGCGGGCACGGCTTTCGAAAGTTCATAACCCTGTAGGGGTGTTCCAACTTGACCCATTACAAGCCCACGATCCGCGGAGTCGCAACTCCAAAGTGGGAAGACCCGAGTATCCTCGGAATCCCGTGCTCAAGATATACCGAACTAAGGTAAGGCTAATCCAGCAAATCCTCCCGGCGTGTCGACACCCTGATAGTAGCCGCGCGTATCTAAGTCTCAGGACACGACCGGATGGGCGATTCTACGAGTGTATACCAGATACCTCGGGTTGCCCCAAGGCGGCCCCGCAGACTCCCCGTTTCGGACCAACACTCATGTGGAGCACTGGCCCGGGGTTGTTGATTAAGAAAGAGGGTTAATTACTCCCTATGCAAGTTTAATTTGTTATTAGGCAAATAGTACCGATGTTGGGACTTGCTGGAAAAGACTTAGCACTTAGCGGTTTATCGAGGGGGTCCCATACACCCCAACCGTGTTAGGAACGCATAATCAAGGAACATAACACCGGTTTATACGGTTCCTAACGGCATGAGTGGAACAAATCACCAAGCAAAAGGCTTAGCCTTCCACCCTTGCCAATATATAGATGATTTCATTTTAAGCAATTATATAGTGTGATATAACCCAACAAAACTTCAACATGAAGTGAGCATCTTCGGTCTTCACCTGCAACTAGCAATGCTATAAGAAGGGCTGAGCGAAGCGTACTTAGCCAAGCAACGATTTGCGTAGGTAGGGTGGTTAAACATGGCAATGGTTACAAGTAGGAGGCTGACAAGAAGAACATGGGCATCGAGGCAAAACTATAGAGCGGAACTACTAGCAATAGGCAAAGATAGTAATGTTATCGGGGTTCGGTCATCTTGCCTGAAGAGAAGTCGTTCGGATCGTAAGAAGGGTCCTCGTGCTCAACCTCGTTGGTAACCTCGTGCTCGTACTCGTACTCGGTCTCAGCTTCCGGCTCTAAACAATACAATCACACAAGGCACAAATCAACAAGATGCAATGCGCACTCGAAAATGATGGATGCATGATGGATGCACTAAGGATGCACACGGAGCACAGAAAATAGCACTCAAGCAATTCACCTCAAAACATGATAACAATAAGATATTATGAGTCTACACAGAAAATCAATCAAGTTTCATATAAGACTCGCTGAAATCGGAGCTACGGGCTAAAAGTTATGCCCGAAACAAGAAATGAGCGAAAGCTAAAAATTACAGCAACATAGCAACTTCGGAGCACAAAATAATTAAGCTACAGCACTCAAACATCATGGCAAAGGACATGAACATAAACTAGACATATCCTACAGCAAATAATTCCAAAGGTGCACCCCAAAGGAGCCACGGATCAATAGCAATAAGCTTGGACATATTGAACTTGACAATAAAATTCTGGCAGCAAAATTTTATTGAAACTTTGGAGCAAAAGTTAAACATGCTACAGCCACTCAAATAAACATGTGAGAACATGAATGGAAAGCCAACAATATATACTACAAGGAACAATCAAGATCCACTCAAAATCTATCATGGTTTGTCCTAGAGCAGCAAGCAAACATGGCATCGGAACGTTACAGATTTCAGACTTGGTGAAAAACCACTAAGTCCTAAAACAGCAGTTTCATCATGGCATCTAAAATAGCATGTTTAAGTCACCTCGAAACTAAACATGGAAAGTGGTAAGCACCTCATCAAAGTACACATGATGGTGATTCCGAAACACACAAGCATGCATCATGGAGATAAACACAACGATTGCAACGAGCTCAACAAGATGGCATTTCATAACAAGTGAAACAACATCACAGCCACATGGCACTTTGCAACGATGATAAACATGGCAAGAATAAATCTATCATTCAACCTAACACAAGCAACATGTAGAGCATGGCAAGACGAACACGTGGACATGTCATTTGCATCATTCGGATAAACGAGCTAAAAGTTACCACATAGCAAAGATGGCATAAAAACATCACATAGCAGCAGTTTTTATCACGATGCACTATTGCAACAGAAAAACAAGCACCTAGATGAACTCTAACATGCATGACACTAAAAGATAAAACGTAGTGATATTCACCACGAGCGTCTGGACATGCTATTTGCGCGAAACAGACAAACACACTAAAAGTTAGAGCAGTTATAAGAATGCATCAGACAATTAATCACAGGGAGTAGGGTTGGAAAAGAAGTAAACCTCAGGATTTGAAGAAAAAAAACACAAAGGGCCGGCTTCGGTGGGATCTGGACCAGGCGAAGGAAGGGCGGCGGCGAACGGGCCCTGCGGTGCGGCCCGGCTCGAAGGCGGCGGCGACCCACGGGAGGCGGTGGAGCGGAGTGGGCCGGTGCGGGCGCGGCCCAGGCGACGCCGAGGGGAGGCGGCGGAGGGACGCCCGGCTGGGCCCTGGAGGTGGCCTGGCCTGGCGCGGGCCCAGCGGTGGTGGAGAGGCGGACGGCCGGCGTGGAGGCGGCGCGGCCCAGCTGCGGCTCGGGGTTGTGGGCCGGCGGGTAGCCGCGGGATGGAGGCGGCCCGGGAGGCGACGCGGCCGAGGCCTGGAGGCGCGCCTGGCTCGGTGAGACTGGATCGGCGGTGGGGAAGTGGTCCAGGGGGATGGGCCGAGCGGGAAGACAACGATGTGGTCCTGCCGGGCCAGATCGAAGCGGAGGGAGGAGTGATCGGCGGAGGTCGTCGCGGCCGTTGACCCTGAGCGATCGAGGGATCTGGTCGCCCTCGATCCCAGGTGTGGTTCTGCGGGAGGAGCTGCCAAGTGGCTGGCCAGATCCAAAATTTTAGGGGAGAAGTGGAGAAGAGGCTAGGGATGCCCAAATTGGACCTAGGGGTCTATTATATAGCAGATTTTTAGGGTTTGAGGGATTTGGGGGTGTTAGGAGCCCTCCGATCGTGATCCGACGGATCCGATCGCGGGGAAGTCAGGATGGGCCTAGAAGAGGGTAGTGGGCTGCTGTAGGGGTGTTTCGGGCCACAAGTGAAGGCACTTTGGACACACACGAATAACTATTGGGATAGCAAACGGAGTCCAAACGCGACGAGATTTGAGAGGCGGGTTACACACAACAAAACAACAACACACGACAAGTTTCGCGCCAAACCGGTAACGTTACACGGCCAAACAACAAAGTAGGCCTACGGGACGTTACAGACACGTGAGGGAGCTCCGGAACGCGAAACGGACAACGGGAAGGAACGCGTGGAACCGGATGCAACCGACAACACAAATGCAATGCGATGCACATGTCTACATGATATGAATGAATGCCACACACTCACACAACAAAACGACGAAAACCCGAAAGACGAAGAACCCGGAAAGGAAATAGATGAAGCCGGAGATATATCATATGCCCAAAAGGGAAAGTATTACATCCGGGGCATTACATGTCATGTATACAAGGTGAGAAAAACCTCAACGATCTTTTGAGCAATCAAAAGGAAGTTGTGGCAAAGGAAGGAACTGGGTTCGCTCCCAATCCCCAGAAGAAGAAGAACAACAACAAGACCAAGCAACCTCCTCCTCTCAAGAAAACCTTTGTGAAAGAGGGAGAGGGTGCTCCTAAGAAGAAGAACAATGTGAAGAATGATGGAGTCAATAAAAACCCCGCCATGCCATCAAACATAGCCGACGACTTTAATCCTTCCTATGTTCTATGCCATGCTAGTGATGGACATGTGTTTGCTGAATTTGTTAGTTCTTCTTATGAGTACATTGAATGGTCTATTTGGGTTCCTAAGACCCTTGTTACTAACCTCAATGGACCCATTACAAAATGGGTACCTAAATCCAAGAATTGATCTCTTGTAGGAGTTTGCTTCCGGTGGGGGATCATGGTTGCTCGATAGTGGAACCACAAATCATATGACCGGAAGCAAAGACTTGGTGGGGGACGTGCATCAAGGTTCATCTATGGCCACCAATGCCGAATGGGGTGATGCTTCATCTTCTAAGGTATTGGGGCTTGGTAAGGTTGTTGTTTCTCATGATCTCACGATCGAGAAAGTCATGCTTGTTGAGTCCCTTGCATACAACTTACTTTCTGTTCATCAACTTGCACTCATGGGCTTTGCCACATTCTTTGATATTGATACCGTGGCCCTCTTGTGGAGCAAGACTCTTAAAGTAGCCTATGTTGGGCATGTCGAGAATGGTCTCTATGTGGTTAACTTCTCGGAGCAACCAACTAAGACCGCGACTTGCCTAATGGCTAAAGTTGATGTGGGATGGCTTTGGCATCGCCAGTTAGCCCATGTCAATATGAGATCTTTGCAAAGTCTTCTCAAGGGGGACCATGTCCGTGGACTAACAAATGTTAGCTTTGCCAAAGATCGTGCTTGCAATGCTTGTATTGAAGGAAAGTTACATGAGAAGGCTCACCCTCCCACGACTATCATCTACTCAAAAAGACCGTTAGAGCTCCTTCACATGGCTCTCTTTGGGCCTACATCATTTGATAGTATTGGGGTAGAAAGTATTGCTTGGTGATTGTAGATGATTATTCAAGATACACTTGGGTATATTTCTTCAAGAAGAAGAGTGAGACCCAACAAACCATCATCAACTTTGCAAATGAAGCTCAACGTAAACATGAGGCAAAGATCTTGATGATCCGAAGTGACAACGGCACCGAGTTCAAGAACTACACCTTGGATGAGTTTCTTAGTGATGAGGGGATCAAACATCAATATGCCGCACCTTACACCCCTCAACAAAATGGTGTAGCGGAGAGAAAGAACTCGACATTGATGGACGCGGCGAGGACCATGATGGCATAATTCAAGTCTCCATACAACTTTTGGGCCGAACCCATCAACACTGCTTGTCATGCATCCAATCGGCTCTATTTCCGCAAAGGCTTGAACAAGACTCCGTATGAGATTCTTACCGGTAACAAGCCCAATCTCAAGTACTTCCGGGTGTTCGGGTGTAAGTGTTTCATCCTCAAGAAAGGTGCTCGTTTGATTAAATTTGAATCTAGAGCTCATGAGGGCATATTTTTTGGTTATGCTACAAACTCTCATGCTTACCGTGTCATCAACAAGTCCAATGGACTCATTGAGGAGACGTGTAACGTAGAGTTTGATGAGAATAACGGCTCCCAAGTGGAGCAGAGTGGTACCTGTGATGTAGGTGATGAAATTCCTCCTCAATCCATAAGAAGAATGGGTGTTGGTTATATCCTACCCATTGAGGAACCCCTTGTGGCTGAAGGAGAAGGACAATGTTCCACTCAAGTGGAACCATCATCAACCCAAGACCCACACACTTCCGAAGAACAAAGTGAAGGCCCTCAACCGGACGAACAAGGCCAAGTGCAAGATCAACCACAAGATGGTGGTGAGCCACCAAATGATGCACAAGGCCAAGTTCCCTCTTCTGAGCATGATCAAGATCAAGAGGAAGCCCAAGATCAAGATCAAGCTCTTGACGACGCTCAAGACGATCAACTCAAAGCTCCTCAATTATCACTTGAAGAGCAATTGGAGTGTCGTGCTGCTAAAGTTGCTTCCAGGCTCGCTTCTAGAGAGCATCACATGGAGAATGTTCTTGGAAGCATCACAAAGGGGGTAAGCACTCGTAGACAATTAGCAAACTATTATGCTCATCAAGCTTTTGTATCTTGTGTTGAACCTCAAAAGGTCTATGGGGCGCTCGAAGACCCCGATTGGCTCAATGCCATGCATGAAGAACTCCATAACTACGAGCGCAACAAAGTGTGGCGTCTGGTGCCAAGGCCGAAGGAGAACCATAATGTCATTGGGACGTAGTGGATCTGTAAGAACAAGCAAGATGCTCACGGCATTGTCATTCGCAACAAGGCTCATTTGGTGGCTCAAGGCTACTCCCAAATCAAGGGTATCGACTACGGTGAAACCTTTGCCCCCGTTGCTTGCCTTGAATCTATCAGTTTGTTGCTTGCCTATGCTTCCCATCATAACTTTAAATTGCAACAAATGGATGTGAAAAGTGCGTTTCTTAATGGTCCTATTAATGAGTTAGTGTATGTCAAACAAGCCCCGGGGTTTGAGGATCCTAAGTTCCCCAATCACGTGTATCAACTCGATAAGGCGCTCTATGGCCTTAAACAAGCCCCATGTGCGTGGTATGAGCATCTTACCGAGTTGTTGCAAGATCGTGGGTTTGAAATTGGGAAAATCGACCCCATCTTTTTACTAAGAAGGTCAAAGGGGAGTTGTTTGTCTACCAACTATATGTTGATGATATTATCTTTGGTTCACCTAACAAAGCTTTCAATGATGAGTTTGCCACACTCATGACCACGCATTTTGAGATGTCCATGACGGGAGAGTTGAAGTACTTCCTTGGATTTGAGATTAAGCAAAGAAGAGAAGGAATCTTCATTAAACAAGCCAAATACACTCAAGACATGCTTAAGAGGTTTAATCTAAGTGATGTCAAGCTGGCTACTACTCCAATGCCTACCAAGTGCCAACTTGACATTGATCCCAATGGTAAAGCGGTGGATCAAAATGTATATCGTTCTATGATTGGATCCTTGCTTTACCTTTGTGCATCTAGACCTGATATTATGTTGAGTGTGGGAATCTGTGCACGGTTTCAAGCCTCACCTAAGGAAAGTCACTTTGTGGCAGTCAAGCGAATCTTTCGATATTTGGCTCATACCCCAAACTTTGGCTTATGGTACCCAAGAGGAGCAAACTTCAACCTTGTAGGTTTCTCTGATTCGGATTGGGCGGGAGATAAAGTCGATAGGAAGTCCACTTCCGGAGGGTGCCAATTCCTTGGTTGCTCTTTGGTAAGTTGGTCTTCCAAGAAGCAAAGATGTGTGTCTCTCTCATCCACCGAAGAAGAGTATATGGCAGTTGGCAGTTGTTGTGCACAACTTCTATGGATGATGCAAACTGTAAAGGATTACGGTGTCACTTGTGACAAAGTGCCTCTTTGGTGTGACAATGAAAGTGCCATCAAGATTTCTCTCAACCCGGTTCAACACTTCAAGACGAAGCATATTGAGATTCGGTAGCACTTCATCTGAGATCATACTCGGCGAGGAGAAATAGAGCTTCATTATGTCAACACTCATGATAACCTTGCAGACATCTTCACGAAGCCACTGGATGAAGCAAGATTTCGCGAGTTAAGGCATGAGCTTAATATCATAGATTTGAGCAATGTGGATTGAAACCTTGCACACACACCTCCCACTCAACATGATTATCTTGCCTAGGTGTAGGCATGGACATAGGGGGAGTATTGTTCTCTCAATGAACTCTTCCTCCCCCCATTATTAATAAATCGATCAAGTCTTTATTGTTTAACATTTGAGATGGTACAAGTGCTTCAAGACGAGTGTTGGTCATGGGCCCAAGGATAATTCTTCGCGGTGACATACCAATTAACTCAAACATAGGTGGCTCCGGCCACCGACCTCTTCCAAAGAGGGGTGTCTCGTGTGTTGTTCTAGTGGTCTGTTGTCTTTCTTTCATGTTGCCTTGTTTGTGTGTTCTTGTCCATAGTTGCCTTTCTTAAGACTTCCTTGTCGAAACTTGCACTTTCTTGGGGGAGCGGTACTACCGTGGTCAGTCACGGTACTACCGCAACCAGCACGACAGTAATATTTTACTACCGCCGGAGAGCGGTACTACCGCCCTGCGAGCGGTACTTCTGCCCGGGCGGTACTACCGCAAGGATACGCGGTACTACCGTGTCGTTTTGAATGTGTGGGGGTTATAAGCGGGCAGGGGGAGTTCTAACTCCCCCATACCCATTCAACTCGTTTTCCCCACGTCGTCACTCTCTCTCTCTCTCTCCCAAGAACGGCGTCGGAGGACCTCGCTGGATCTCCATCTCCGGCCACTCTCCTCTCATGCCGACCGGTGGGATCATTCCCCATCTTGCCCTCTTGCCATGGAACAAGGTTTCTCCCCAAAATCACTTCTTCTTTTGCCATTTTATTGTCTCTAGGTTTTGGGGAGATGCATGTTGTTCTTGTGTTCTTGTAGACCTTATCCATGGAAGATTAGGGTGTAGGAGAGTAGTTGTGCGGTAGAAATGCTAGTCAGTATGTTACAACAAAGGAGTTGTGATCAACCGTAGTACCGTTCCTTTGTCTTACGCGTTCGTATATCAGATCCGCATTCGGATCTGACCCCGAGCGGTACTACCGCAGGTTGCCCGCGGTACTACCGCTCTGACGCGTCACGGTACTACCGCTACTCTGACGCGGTACTACCGCGCTAGATGCGGAAGTAAACTTATAGTACCGCTCCAGATGCGGAACTAGCGTACCACCCCGGTGCGGTACTACCGCCCCTGGAGCGGCACTAAAATTTTACTTCTGCATCTTCGAGCAGTACTACCGTTCACTCCACACCTTCTTCGTAGTCCATACTTATTATCATTTTTACATGGTTCTTGTGCTTTGCTGTGGCTTTTGCATTGATTCTCTTTGTGTCTCTTGTGTGTTCTTGTGTTTGTGTCATAGGTGGTGGCTCCGGTTCAAATGTCCATCGCTCGAATCCCAGCCATGATACTGGGTCAAAGCGTCTGCGCAACCAAGATGATGTTCCTGATGGCTCCAATGCCCCCGACGCAGAACCAAGTCCACTGCCACCAAGAACAAGGACCCAACAATGGGCATGGACGAGATTCCATCACAAGAGTTCATCGCTAGGAGAAAGATCAATCCCTATGTGAATCCCCGGGCTCAGTTCCATGGAGATGATTTGTTCTGGACCAAGCAGCAGCATCTTATCTTCACAGAAGTGCTCAAGAGCAAACACAACTTATATGTGGATGCACACTGGATTGACATGAATCACATGAGGAAGGAGGAGCACCGGGCCTATTTTGCTGAGGCTCTAGACCTCGTGGAGCAGTTTGGCATTGAGCATATCATGTCTTTTCATGTGGATTTTGACCCAGAGATTGTGGCCCAGTTTTTTGCTTCGGTTCACTTCCATCCTAAGGAGGAACGCAACATGACTTGGATGACCAATGGACAGAAGATGACTGCTACTTGGAAGGATTTCATGGATCGGCTTCAGGTTGCTGATGAGGGGCTCCACACTCCTGTTGGAGTTCGCCCTCATGCCAATCAAGAGTCTGCCAACAAGGACCGGCTGCTGCCCTATTATGTGGAGAAGACGCTCGCAAGTGGCAAGAAGACTTGGGTTATGAACCCTTTTCTCGATATTATGCATAGGATCTTTCGCAACTCACTGTTTCCTCGCATTGGGGACAAGGACAAGGCACATTCATACCTCGTGGACATGATGCTCATTTGTGAGGAGGCCCATAGTGCTCAGACTCAACCACTTGATATCTCACATGTCATGTGGTGTGAGCTCCGCTTTGCGATATTCACCCGCAAAGTGCCTATCTATGGTCCATATATGTTTCTATTGATCACCAAGACTTGGGAGAAGCTCTATCCTGATGAAGAGTTTGAGGCTCCTCACTGGATTCGTCATGAGCCTATCAAGCTTCGCATCAAGAGCCAATGGGCTAACACCACTACCCATGCGGAGGCTGCTGTGGCTAAGATGGATGTGGATGAGCAGGAAATTGCGGAGGAGGCATCTGATGAGGATAGTTATTGAGGGTATGCTCCCCCATCGTCTGAGCCCTCGTGGGCTAAAAGGCTGAAGTGCAAGATGAAGGCTATGTTCTGTATGCAGGCCAAGGGCCAATACAAGTCACATGTTGCTCAGAAGCAGGTTCGACGACGCGACAAGAAGATCTTAAGGACTTTTGGTGAGGATGTGTCGAGTGGGTCTGAGAATAACATTACCCCAGAGGCTGAGTGGATCACCAAGCAGGGATACAAGTGGTCTGATTCCGAGGAGGAGGAGCAGGAGACTGACGAGGCGCGTGATGACTGATCTCTTCTGCCTGAGCTGCCACTTATGTCTTATGTGTCCTCTCTGCCCTTTTGGTGTCTCGATGCCAAAGGGGGAGAGAGTGTAGGATTTGTGTGTGTGTGTGTGTCTTGTGCCGCATTTATTTGCTCTCGTTGGTCGAACCTTGTTTGCTTTCGTTGGTTTGTATTGTGTGTGTGTGACCTATCATATGGTGTGAGACATATGCACTCTGCTCCTTATTTCATAATTATCTCTGTGCCATCTACTAGGTTGTGAGCTTATGCTTCACTTGCCCTGTTAATATGTGCTCTCGTTATCCTCCTTGCGTCCATGCGTAGGGTCATATTCTTAGTTGCAAGGAGTATGTTGTTTATAAAATATAGGGGGAGTGTTGATCCTAGTATGTGTGTTGTGCAGTCCAAAGCATCTTCTTAAGTATGCACACATCTAGGGGGAGCTTACCTATATTTATATTCATGCTGGGTTTGCTTACTATGTTTATATATATATATATATATATATATATATATATATATATATATATATATATATATATATCTTTGTGCAAATCCCATGTTGTCATCAATCCACCAAAAAGGGGGAGACTGTAAGGGCATATTTCTCCCTAAGTAGTTCTGGTGATTGATGATAATGCTTTTGCGGACTAATCGTGTGCACTGAGCTTTTCAGATATCTCACACCTAGGCACAAGATGATTAAGTGCCCCTCGGAACCTTTTGAAGATGGTGTTTCCTTTTGTTTCTTTTTGGTGGAATTGAGTCATAGGAAAGCCGTACTATTAAGAGGGGGTCCACTTCAGAAAGGTTTGGGTGGAATCAACACGTACACATCTATTCATTCGCACCACCTTTCTTTCGCTTCACTGGAGCTCAGGCTGTTTTTCCTTGTCTTTGCAAAAACAGTGGCGTTCTACTACTACCACTCTGAGGCATGCGGTAGTACCGCTCGAAGAGAGCGGTAGTACCGCACGGCCCCACGGTAGTACCGCTCCAGGGTTATCATAGTACTGCACATTGCGGTAGTACAGTGCCAAGGACACGGTAGTACCGTGTGACCGGCCCCAGCGTCGTAACTAGTTTGGTAGTAGGAGCGGAAGTAATTTTTTACTTTTGCGTCCTACGCGGTAGTACCGCTTCGAGCAAGCGGTAGTACCGTGTCGGGTTTTTGCATAGACCGTAACTCTGTGGAAGTAGCCGCAGACGTAATTTATTTAGTCTGCACTCTTCCCTGACCAGTCTGACCCTATCTTACGGTAGTACCGTAAGGACGTGCGGTAGTACCGCTCCGGCAGTACTACCGCCCGTTGTTTTAACGCAACAGGGGCTAGATCTAGCTCATGTCGCGCTAGCAGTAGTACTGCACCTGGTGCGGTAGTACCGCAGGGCCGTCCGGTAGTACCGCACATTAAGTGCGGTAGTACCGCGCGTTGCGGGCAGAGTCGGTGGATAACGGTTGGATTTGTCCTTCCACTATATAAGGTGGGTCTTATTCCTCAAGAAGACTCACCTCTTCCACCCAAGCTCCATTGTTGCTCAAAGCTCCATTTCCGCCCGATCTCTCTCCCTAGCCAATCAAACTTGTTGATTTCCAAGGGATTGTTTGAGAAGGCATCGATCTACACTTCCACCAAGAGAAATTTTATTCCCCCCACTAATCCCTTGCGGATCTTGTTACTCTTGGGTGTTTGAGCACCCTAGATGGTTGAGGTCACCACGAAGCCATAGTCCGTTGTGGTGAAGCTTCGTGGTGTCGTTGGGAGCCTCCAATTCGGTTGTGGAGATTGCCCCAACCTTTTTTGTAAAGGTTCGTTCGCCGCCTTCGAGGGCACCACTAGTGGAATCACGACACCTTGCATTGTGCGAGGGCGTGAGGAGAATACGGTGGCCCTAGTGGCTTCTTGGGGAGAATTGTGTGTAACGCCCCGGACACACCCACCGGTGGTAGTTACTCCTGCCGGGATCTAGACTGGCTCCATAGATCAATACTAGTCTTTTCTGCGCACTTTGTCCTCACTCGTGCGCACCCGGGACCAACTTCCCGGTCGGTCACCCATCCTGAAACTACTCTAAGCTGAGCATGCTTAACTTTGGAGTTCTGTCCGAATGCGCTCCCGAAAAAGAAGGAATTCCTTATTGATATGAGTGGTCTATCATCCCTAATAAGCCAGGCTATCACATACACCCCCACTCAAAGGAACCAACATCCTCGTCGGGCCACAGGAACGTTCCCTCTTGGCACAAACGTCTATGCATTCAGTCTGGTACATGTGCCATGTCGTGTGCCACGACGGGTCACAAACATCATGAACAACATGACCACACACCTGTCCGCAAACATCCGTGTAACCGCGAGGGTCGGCTCTGATACCAACTTGTAACACCCCGGACACACCCGCCGGTGGTCCTTACTCCTGCCGGGATATAGACTGGCCTCACAAATTAATACTAGTCTTTTCTGCGTACTTTGTCCTCACTCATGCGCACCCGGGACCAACTTCCCGGTCGGTCACCCATCCTGACACTACTCCAAGCTGAGCACGCTTAACTTTGGAGTTCTGTTCGAATGGGCTCTCGGAAAAGAAGGAATTCCATATTGATATGAGTAGTCTATCATCCCTAATAAGCCAGGCTATCACATTGTGCCTCCACACCGCTCCAACGGAGACGTACTTCCTCTCAAAGGGAAGGAACTTCGGTAACACATCCTCGTCTTCACCGGCTCCACTTGTGGTTATTTCTTACCTTTACTTGTGCAAGCTTTCTTTGTATTTCCTAGCTTGCATGCTTGTGTGTTTGATATTGTTGCATCATATAGGTTGTCCATCTAGTTGCATATCTAGACAACCTACTTTGTTGCTACGTTTTAATTTGGTCAAGAAAAGCTAAAAATTGTTAGTTGCCTATTCACCCCCCCCTCTAGTCAACCATATCGATCCTTTTACTTTTGTTATACTTTGCATTCCACTCATGTGGTGTAGGTGAGGTGGGAAAGATCAAATGTTGGTCATCATCTTCATCTTGATGGAACCATGTGGTGGTGCTTTATAGTCCACCATGGCCATCGTCTTGTCTATAGGAAGGACGAAGCCGGCGCGGATCGGTGCGTCATCATAAATGGGACCTAGCACCAAATGAGAAGACACAATAGAGGTAGAGGTCAAGTCGTTAGTGTTGAAAGTGGCCTCACATGACCTATCAACTATCTCACTCTCTCTATGTGGTGGCTCACTCACTCCCTCCAAATAGGTGCACTCAACCTCACATATGGTGGAGTCACTCCTCTCACTCAAGTGGTGGGGGTTGTGGCTCTCCTGATGTGTGAATTGGGGCAACTCGTCATATATGGGGCTAGTGGTGATCTCTCTCTCACTCTAAATATGGTGGCACAAGTCACTCAAGTCATCATATGTCGCCATGGTCGAAGGGAAAATCCCATGCTCAACCATCTTGTCGCCGTCGTCGTGGATGAAGGCCAAAGGTGGCACAACATCACTCCCGCCTGCAAAGATGGAAGCATCATCCTTGCTTGTCACCGTGTCGTTTGCCTCCAAAGCTTGGTCCTCGAATGGCTCCGTAGTCATAGTCGTCGCCGCACCGTCTTGGAAAAGATTCGAAGTATACACGACATCATCAATGCCACAAAGAGGGATGGAGGTGTAGTCAAACTTGGGAGCGTCGTCTTGGAGCTCGTTGGGCTTGAACATTGTTTTGGTACTAGCCTCATGCTTGCCATCTTGGAGTTTGGTCTTAGAGAAGTGTGCATGGGTGGAGAAGCCTTGGCCTTCATGAGTTCTTGTTTCGCCTTGAGAGCACCAATGGTTGTCGAGGGACTTATAGTTCTCGAGGAAGATAGTCTTGGAGATGTCGCTGTCCAATCCCATCATGATGTGAAACTTCATCCAAATGGGGTCGTCCAACACCGGCTCGTCGCAAGGCATTCTTCATCTCCTTGAAGTACGCGTCGATGGACTTGGATCCTTGTATGGTGTTCTCCAATTGGCGTAGAATTTTTTCCGTGTAGGTGGGAGGCACGAACTCTCGTCGCATAGCTTTATTCGTCTTGGGCCAACTCATTGCATAGTCCTCCGAAGGTGTGTGAAGCCACCATGTCAACGCGAAGTTGTGGAAGTTTCTTGTGGCGCACTTCACTTGATCTTCGTAGGGAACTTGATGTAGCTATCATGTAGTGCACTTCACAATGAACATTTTGACATATCATATGTTACATTTGGACCAACATGCACAAAGTTATCACATCTCAAACATGGCAACAAAATTACAAGTAACAACAGTTTTAAACAAGTAGCACTCTTGCAACAAAGATTAGGGCATCTAGATGAACTCAAACATGCATGCCACAATGGAACAAAATGAAGAGCATATCACCACGATCATTTTGACATATTATTTGCATCATTTGGATAAGCACACAAAAAGTTACAGGCATGCAAAGGAGGCAACAAAATATGGAAATCTGGGGACTTAGTGGATTTTACCCTCCGAAAAGTCAACCGTGGATGAGGAGATTCCGGGACGGAGGGATCCGGGCTATGAGACGCGTTTGGTTCACGGGGGTGGTGGATCTGATCCACCCCCGGTGGATCTGGATCGGGCCCGGAGCGACGGCTCCGGCGAGGTAGCCCGCCAGCGGCGAGGACGAAGATGGCCGGCGGCGGGAGGCGGGCCGCGGCTGAGCTTGGAGGCGAGGGCGGTGGAGATGGCCAGGGCGCGGCCGGACTTCGGCGGCGGAAGTCGGGAACGACCGGGCGGCGGCGGCGGAAGAAGAGGCGGCGGCAGCGCCGGCCGGCGCGACGACGGCGAGGCGTGCCGGCATGGGAGGCGGTGGTGGTGCGGCCTGCGGCGGCGACGGGTGGAGGCGAGGCCGGCGACGGTGGTTGCGGTGGGCGGAGGCGACGCCGGCGGCGGTCCGACGACCGCCGGCGGGGTCGCGGTGGTCCGGCAACGCGCTGAGGTGGCGGCGGTGGAGATTGGCTGTGAGGTGGCCCGGCCAATCGAGGGTCGCCACATGGCGGCAGGGATGACGTGGCGGTCTCTGATTCGTTGGAGTGAGGTGGCAGCGGGTCGGACGTGTCCGGCGGCTGCGCGGACGTGTCCGGCGCACGGAGGGAGAGAAAATTAGGGTTGCACCGGGATTTCGGGGATGGGGACTGTTTTATAGTTTTGGGGAGCTAGGAAGGTCCAAATGAGGAGTGGTTTTCGGCCACGCGATCACGATCCGACGACCGAGAGGATGGGAGTGGTTGTGCTGTGTTTGTGGGCTGTTGTGGAGGAGGTATTGGGCCAAAAGGAAGAGGAGCTTTTAGCCCACTAGGTTAACCGTTGGAGTACCAAACGAACTCCAAACGCGACGAAACTTGACAGACGGCCTACACGTACCAAAACAACAATGCATGACAAGTATCACCTCATTCCGGGAACGTTACACGGCCACATATTAAAGAAGGACTCGGGGGTGCCACGGGCACGTGTGTGAGTGTCAGAACTCGAATCGGATAACGGGAAGAGGCGAGTGGGACCGGGTGCAAGTGACAACACGAATGCAATGCAATGCAGATGATAACATGACATGGATGAAATGCACACACGCACGCGACAAAACGAAGAAACCAGAAATGAAAGAAGAGCCCAGAATGGAATTGATGAAGTCAACGTTTCATATATTGCAATAAATGGAAGGTGTTACATCTGGGGTGTTACACGCACTTCACTTGATGTTCGTAGGGAACTTGATGTAGCATGAGGTAGTCGTCCATCAATCATTCCCACTCGAGATACTCCTCGAGTTCGTGAGTCCATAGAAAGTAATCGTGTGGTCGTTGTCGAGGTTGTAGTAGCTCGTGGAAGTCGCAGACTTGATCTTGCTGAGCTTCTCTTGAGGTGTGGGTCGGCGAAGATGCCGCCAGTCCAAAGGCGAAGATGCCTTGAAGTCGCTTGGTGAAGATGCCAAGGTAGAGGGTGAAGTCATGGAGCGGTTGTTGGTGTTGACCTCTTGACATTCACGTTCTTGTTGGTGATGGTGTCGATGTCGATGTGATCTCACCAGAGATGGTAGCTCGGAAGGATGTGCACTTGAGAGTCTTCTCGAAGATGAGGGAGACCTCTTGCGGTTCTTGATGAGGGATTTGAGCTCCTCCATTTGAGCATCCATGTTGGCGCACAAGTGGTTCGTCAAGGCATCAAACTTTTCGTTGTTGTTGTATACCGAAGTAGATGTGCTTTGCCTATCCATCACAAGACTCGAGCAAAGGTGAGTAGGAAAATGAGAAGACAGTACCAAAGTTACCTTTTCCAAATATTGAAAATGTATCGAGTATCACTCAATATGATGCTACAATAGTAGAATTAGTACCGGGTTTGTTTCTCACACCTACACAGGTACAACTTATGGAGGAGCTTCGTTAGGATAGGCCGCACAAAATTTCAAGCAAATGTTAGTCAAGATATCTAAAATGTTGAGAAGGTTCACAAAATTGCAAGTAAAGCAAGTAGACCAATATCAAAGAATAGCACACGGAAACACACACACGGATAGATAAATGTGGTCGTGCAACCAAGGAATGAGCTCAAAATGCGGAATCCACGGAGAACGCTCGTGTTGCACAACTCTAGAGAGACGCTAGCACGATTGCTCAATAGGCGGATACAATACTTGTGCACGACCTATGAGATGCAAAATGTATCAACTTTCTATCCCAAGTATGCTATATGTGTATGATGTTCCGGTGTTCCACACACGATGATCCAAGATGATCAATATGGTAGTATGGTATGCAATGTGGCATTCTATGACTATTGCTTACAAGCTCTCTGTTTTTCCTCTTTTGCTTAAAAGTTTTTTTTATATGGACACTTATGCGGAATGCACAAACCAAGATAGCAATTGTGTATATGCGGGAACAATCTTGTGACACAAGGGGTGGTACTCTGATACCAAGATGATACCAATATGATATGTTATGTATGCAATGGAAGGTGTAGATCGATGATCACTAATGTGCACAAGTAATGTTGCCGACAATACTCAAAGGCTAGTCTTGATAGGCAAGTGACGCAGAATAGGCTAGGGGTTAACAATGCAATGGCAAGGGGAATATACAATGATGTTGTCGAGGTTAGCATCGTCGGTTAGTCGTGTGTAAGCAAGGACAGATGATGGTGAGGTGGACAAAGTCGATGTCGAGCCCGTGTCAATGATGAGAGGCAGTGTTCTTGATGTAGAACCATCCCTAGTTAGCAAAATACCCTAGGAAACGGAAAAAAGGCAAACTCAAAATCTCCAATGTCAAACGTCAAATGGTGGTAGCGGGAAAGAGGTGGTGATTTTGCACTCGGCAATGCGGAAGTGGAATGGTGGGCTATGCGAGTCGAAGTTGAGGTCATCGTCCCTAAGTAGCTGACACACCTTAGGAGACACGAGCCACAACTTAAACAAGCTCGAACAAAAATTTGGCTTAGGTTGTGGAAGTCGGTGATGGTTATGTGGATAATGTGGTGGATGGGGTAGGCAAACTTGCCAAAATTTGAATTTTTTATGGAGTAAAATGATGTTGGAACCTATCTAGGTGGATGGGGGATGTCAATAGCTACGCAACAAGCTAAAGAACAAAAAAAAATAGACTTTAGGAGTGGAAGTTATGGCCAAAACGGAGGTGTAGTTGGGCTGATTCGGGGGGGTGCGGGTACCCGCGGGTGGGAGGTGCGGGTACCCGGGGTGGTCAGGGAAAAACAGCCCGGGGGTGCAGGTACCTGGGGGTGTCGGATTTGGGCGAAAAATTTCGGGAAATGCAAGAAATTGGTGGATTTCATGGTGGGAAGGGTGGGGATGGATGGGGGAATGCTAGATCCACTTGTCAAACAACAAATCCATGGACAAAAACAACAAAATCTCACAAGATCTAACAAAGTGCAAGATTTTTTTGGCTATTTTTGTGGGGATTTTTGAATTGGGACAAAAAGCAACGAAATCAGGCTAGCAAATTTGGGGATGGGACTCTAATATGTGAATCAACCTTGCTCATGATACCAAGATGTTATAGGGTGGAACCCTAGGGTTGGATCTTTTCACACTTGGAGGGGGAAAAGGAGCAAGAACATAAGAACACAAGAGAAATCACTCAAACAAAACCACAATCACACATCGACTAGAGTAGCATATATGAGATCCACAAGCATACACAATCAATCCAAGGAAATAAGCACCAGGTAAGTTTCTTCCCACTCCTAGAGGACATGAGGTCTTGATGATGATCTACTCCCTTGGTAGGTCTTGAAATCCACAAGGATTCTTCCCAAGAGGGGTCTTGATCTCCAAGAGGAGAGGTAGATGAGCAAAGCTCTCGCAATATCTCATATATGCTTTGCTATCCTCTCTAATGAGCCAGGGGAAGAGTTTATATAGGCTCGGGACGAAATGGAAGGGGGAAGGGGAATACACGGGTAAAAAAACCAAATGCACACATGCTATTCCGGAGGGGTCCGGGCACCCGAGGTAAAGTGGCCTGGGCACCTGGGCCGATCACGGACCCAACAGAGGAAGGACCGGGCACCCGGGAGGGAGGTGGTGGTTGGGCGGCCGAGGTCGCGCACCCAGGGTCCAATGTCCGGGCACCCGGGCAGGGGCTGGCGGCTGGCGCGAGGGGGGCGGGCACCCGGGGTTGAGGGGCCGGGCACCCGGGGCTGGCTGGGGCGATGCCCAGGTTCTGGCCGGGCACCCTAGGCCATGTTGGCCGGGCACCCGGGGTGACCAGAGGGCCGGTACAGGGCGCGGCTGAAGGCCCGGGCACCCGGGGGTTTGGGGGCCGGGCGCCTGGAGTGTCCAGTACCTCTTCTCCTTGGCGCTTCCCGTGGCTTTCCTCCTCCTTCTTTTCCTTGGGTACTTGGGTCTTAGCCTCATCACAGTCGTTTTTTTCATACCTAAGAATGAACAACGTCTTCGTTTGAGGTAGAACCCAACTCTCATGTGAATTCGAATGGAGCTTGAAGAGGAATGAGTTAACCTCGGTTTCGATGGCACGTGCACGAGCTCTCATCATCGGTCCTCTTAGTGCTTGCAGTGGTGATGTGACGTCCATGGGGATGGTCGAGGGATGCTCCGCGTCACCTATGGTTCCATAGATAGTAGCTAGATGGCTTCTTCTCTCTCTTTGAGATTCAATACAATGTTCTCCTTGATGTTCGTGGAGATCTATTCGATGTAATCTTCTTTTTTGCGGTGTGTTTGTCGAGATCCGATAAATTGTGGATTTATGACCAGATTTTCTATGAATATTATTTGAGTCTTCTCTGAACTCTTTTATGCATGATTAAGATAGCTTTGTATTTCTCTTGGATCTGTCAATTTGGCTTGGCTAACTAGATTGGCTTTTCTTGCAATGGGAGAGGTGCTTTGTGACGGGTTCAATCTTGCGATGTCCTCACCCAGTGACATAGTTGGGGCAGCGAGGCACGTATTGTGTTGTTTCCATTAAGGATAAAAAGATACGGTTCATATCATATTGCATGAGTTTACCCCCACCTACATGATGTCATATTGTTCAAGGCGTTACTCTGTTTTTAACTTAATACTCTAGATGCATGCTGGATAGAGGTCGATGAGTGGAGTAATAGTAGTAGTTTCTAATGCCCAGGATGGGACTATACCTCCTACGTGTCGAGGCACGACTTAAAGGTATAAGCCCATTCTGGAATGATCTCAAGTTTGGTATCTTTGCACGACTCATGTAAAAATAGGGATGAAATTGCAAAAGGAGATAGTTGGCTTACACTCGCCACTTCACACAATACATTACATAAGCAAGACATCATCCAAAACATCACGACCCGACTACGGGCGAAGATCCAAAAGAAAGATACCAAAACACAAAGCCACAGGTCTGAATCGCCCCTAGTAGAAACCACTACTGATCGTCGAAAACGTCACAAGCAAACGGCCACGCTCTTCATCGAACTCCCGGTGAAGTACTTGAACCAGCTCCTGCATCATTCTCGGCTGAACCTGCATCTGGTGTTGTAGTATCTGTGAGCCATGAGGACTCAACAATCCCATAACCATGGGTATCAAGACTAGCAAAGCTTTATGGGTAGGAGTAGGTAAAGTGGTGAGGTTGCAGCAGCGGCTAAGCATAATATGGTGGCTAGCTTACGAGTACAAGAATAAGATGAGCATCTACACAAACGGTCGCAACTAGTAGTGATCGCTAAAGATCCTGAACTACCTACGAGTCATACATAACCCCACCGTGTTCTCTTCTCAAAGTGAAAAGAGACAGTCACGGTTACTCACACAGTTGTGTGTTTTACTTCGGATCCTCTGACAAGTTTTCTACAACCGGACATTAACAAATTCCAATCTGCCACATAACCGCGGGCACGGCTTTCGAAAGATCATAACCTACAGGGGTGTCCCAACTTAGCCCATCACAAGCTCTCACGATTAGCTGAAGTGATAAATATAATATCATCACCCCTTATCTTAGGGAAATCCGATCAGGCTCGGCTTCCCGGTGCACAAGACATTTCGACAATGGGAAAACAAGTCCAGCAAGACCTCCCGGCATGCCGACACCCTCATAGTAGCCGCGCGTATCTCGTCTCAGGACACGACCGGATGGGCGATTCTACAGGTTATACCAGATACCTCGAGTTTCCCCGTGGCGGCCCCGCAGAACCCTCGTTTGGGACCAACACCATCAGCACTGGCCCCCCGCTATGTAGAAAGAATCCCCGGGGACGCGACCCCCTATGCAAATTTAATTATTTAATTAAGTTATTATTATGAGCAAATTAAAAACCAATGTTGGGCCTTCCTGGAGGAGTTTTATTCAAAGTCGAAGTGTCAAGGGGTCCCCATATACCCATCGTGTAAGGAACGCAAAATCAAGGAACATAATGCCGGTTTATCGGCGCCTAAGGTGGCATGAGTGGAACAAAACACCGAGCAAAAGGCCAAGCCTTCCACCCATGCCCAGTATATAGGTGTGTTAATAATAATAATAATAGATATTGTGATATACCAACAACAAGTTCCCACCAGGAACGATCTTCATCTTCACCTGCAACTAACAACGCTATAAGAGGGGCTGAGCAAGCGGGTAACATAGCCAAACAATGGTTTGCTAGGAAGGTGTCAAGGTTAGAGGTTTCATGGCAACAAGGAGAGGGCTGACAATAAAAGATGGGTAGCGCGACATGTAACGATAGCATCGAGACAACTAAGCATGGCAATGGTAGTAAAGGTATCCAAGGGTATGATCATCTTGCCTGGGATTCCGCAAGGGAGAAGAACAAGTCCATGAAGTAGACGGAGCAACATAGTCGAGCGAAACCTCACAACTCCGGAACGAAACCAAAGCTAAAAAGAGAAGCAATTGGAAAGAAGCAAACAACACGGTAAACACACAAGCATAACATGGCATGATGCACAAGCAAGCATGATGCATGTCATGTTTTAAATATGCATGGCATGGCAGAGTGCACCAACAACACTACAAGTTAAGTGGAGCTCAATATGCAACGAGTTGCATATTGACGAAACACCACATTTTATTTATTTAGTTGACTCTCGTTGATTTACAAGACAAGATTAAATGTTTTTAACATAGCAAGAGGTGAAACAAAAGTAAACTACCTATCTAGGCAATTTAAATGAGGCCGGAAATAACAACAACAATTCCGGGAAAATCCCCATATGCATGTTTAGCAATTTTAAGCAAACAACAATCACACATTTTAATGTTGTTAATATGATGTGGATGACATGATCAAGTTTATGCAATTTTATAGTAAAAGTTAACATGAAGAGATATGAAGTATTTGTCACCGTGGTGGAAAGAAAGGGTGCCACGGCAACGATCCGAAAATGATGCGACGGCAACATCTCAGTTCCGGTAACTCATCGGAAGACCGGTGCAAAAGAATGATCAACGTGAGCGAGTCGAACAAGATGAAAAGGTGGGGTGATCCCGTCACCCGGTTCCCACGGGTTGGCGACGAGGCAACCGAGGAACATGACAAAAGACGAAACGGGCACGATGCACACAAGGGAAACATTTCATACAACACAACAAGCATTCGTCCACGGGTCATCGTCTCGGGGTTATACCTTCGATACATTCGTTTCGGGGTGGTTCGAGGTCGTAGGGGAAGTAGTGGAAGTAGTGGAAGTAGACGTTCTCGAGGTGGCCGTTGTCGAAGTTGTCGTTCACGTTGCCAAAAGGAAGTAGTCGTTCACGTTCGTCGAGGAAGTAGTGGTACACGGCGACGGTAGTCGAACTTGACGCTTGCATTACACGGGTCCTCGGCGACGGTAGTTATTCACGTTCGTAGATGTACATATTCCGTAGATGTTCGCGTCGCAAGAAGAGGTACTTGGCGCATCCGGTAGTCGTACTCGTACGTCGTGGTACTTGCGGTCTTGGTCTGGGCAACATAGTTGTACATGGGTCCTCGGCGCAAGTAGTTGTACAAGTCATTTTCTAGCCGTGTAGTCGAACTTGAAGGTCGTCGGCGACTCGAAGGGGTACTTGGCGAATCCAAGTAGTTGAACTGGATGCTTCGTGGAACTTGGCGTGTCCAAAATCTGCGGCGTCGATAACCAACAGGACAAAACGAGCTGGCTGCAACTGAAGGCAGCAGGGCTCGTGGTTGCTGTGCACGGCAGCAACGGGTCGGCCTACGCGTCCATGGAGGTCCGAGCGCGAGGAGGCAGGAGGAGTGCGAGGATGGTGAGGTACGCCAAGGAACGACGATGAGACGAGGCAGCAGGCCGGCGGCGGGACTCATGGTCGCCGGAGGGATGGCGAAGAAGGCGCGGAGGCGATGTAGAGGAGCCACGCGGAGGCGTCGGAGCCGAGGCCCGCGACTGGAGAGGCCTTGGCGGCGCGGAGAGCTTCAGCGGCGGAGGCTGGCCGCGGCTTGAGGACGGGAGGACGGGGCGTGCTGCTGCGGCCTGGAGACGGAGGGGCGCGGGCGCTGCGGCCTTGGCGCGCCGGGGGCCGGCGCGAGGCGCGGAGGAGGCCGGAGGGGAAGGGCGCAGGGGCCATGGCGCGGCGGCGCTAGGCCTGGCGATGCGGGGCGAGGACGGGCGCCCGGCGCCCGTCGCTAAGGCATGGCGAGGGCGAGGAGGCGCGCACAGGAAGTGAGAGGGATTCGGGGCTACGAGGGAGAGAGATGGGGTCGGGATCGAGCGGGCGAAGCCTCTGGGTGCGGCGCTCGGGAGAGAGAGCGAGGGAATCGGGTTGCGGCGGCTGAGGGAGTGGAGCGAAGAGAGAGGTCGGGCTAGGGTTAGGTGCAGCTGGGCCAAGTGGCGTGGGAAGGACCAGATGGGCCGGCTGAGGGAGGAAAAGGCCGGCCTGACTGCAGGTCCGGTGGGCTAGACTTCACCTGCAGATTTTCTTTAACAGAAAAAAATAAGAAGAAAGAAGGAAAAAGAAAGGGAGGCTTAGGGAAAGATTTAGCACAAGGAATTATTATTTTCGGGCTCATAGAAATGAGCGTAGTCTGAGAAAAATAGAAGTGGCAAGATCGAGATATAATTCAAACATATTTGAATTTAATTCAAATGGGTTTGAACTAAGACTTGATTTTTTAAGTGTCCAAAAATGTTCGGATTTTGGAGGAACCTCGATAAAAATGGATAAGAATTGTTGGCAAGGTTTGACGGTGAAACTTGGAGTGAAATAGGCATGGGGAATATTTGCAAGTGTGTTTGGGTTAATTCCAAACAAATGGAATATTTTATAAAATAGCTCCCTAAATATTAGGAGGATATATTATAAAGAGAAGTCATCCTTCCCTCGATTTAAAAGGACCGAAGGTCCACACAATTTATTTAGATTGAGATGTAAAAGATTAAAGACATGATGGCATGCTGACATGATGCAAAGCAAAATAAATAACACAAGCACAAATGAAACACACGGGAGAACCCGGAACATCTCGAATCTTCTGGGACGTCGGTCTTCGGGCATCACAACTCTCCCACACTAACAGAGTATCTCGACCCAAGATCCTAGAGATGGCACCGGGTAAAAAAACGGAAGAGGAAGAGGTAAAACAAAGTTGCTTCTTTGACAAACGAGTGAAACCATGAACCTTGAGAGGTTAAACAAGTTGAATAAGAACAATGCAACATAGATGGACGAAGATTAAAACACTCCGGTAAAAGAGGAACAAGGAACACAATGAGAACCTTGTAGGTTGAAAGACATGAAACAAGAGCTCACGGATGACGAAAGAATTTCAAAACCACTCGGGTTAAAACAAGACGGAGAAGGAATAAGGACGAAATAATTTGGACAGCATTCCGCCTGTGAATGGAAGGAATTGAACATGAACTTGAGAAGATTGGAATGATACTTGATGAAATCAACAACACATTGCCTCCGAAACAAATAAAGAATGGCACACGTGATAAGAAAGATTCAGACAGCACTCCGGTTGAAAAGATAGGCAAAACTAGATAGATGACGGAACTTGAATGGAGGACACAACACTCCGGTTAAATAGACAAGCAAGGGAAGAATATGATCTTGATAAAAACGAGATAATGGTTTGGAGAGATCGTCATCACAATGCCTTCGGAATGAAAGAATATATGCTAGAACGTTGGGAAGAAAGAACGGAGAAGAAAATGACAACTTCTCTCAAAATTGAATTTGAAAGAGCATCCTTACGAAGAAGGGTTGAACAGAGTTGTTGGAATTCAACAACGAAAAGAATAAGCTCATTGTGGGCTTATGGAAAACATCTCAAAATTAAGAGGTGACAACCAACCACTGACGAAAAGATTTGATTGGATTGAGATCAACAAGGAGACGATAAGCTTATATCACCGGAAGGATAAATAAAGAACTTGGGTCATTTATGGGCACCGCGATAGCAACAATTCTCAGGGAAAGCTTTTAGGTGAAATGCAACCCAAGATTACTCCAACAAATAAATTGAAATGTTGGAAAGATCTACTGAACAAAGAAAATGATGGTTTTAAATATCTCATTCTTGATAAGTTGTGAATCATGAAACATGGAGGAAAATTATCAAGAATGACATAACACCACCTCAACAGATAAGGGAGCAAGAATTGCAATTGGAATGCATGATGAAGAATGCTTGAGATCCAACAAGAATCTTGATGAAAACTTCGAGGATGAATTAATTGATGATGAACCACCATGAGAACTCCGGTAATGAAGGCATGAGAAGTGAAAGATGAAAATAATAAGATTCAAGGCCTGCGATGAATTAGATGGAGCTTTGAAATGATGTAATATAAATAACTTGGAGCTCCGGAAAACAAGATGAACAACTTAACACCAAGGATATGATATGATGAACAAGCTCCGGAAAACAGAGATTAATCACTTCGAGGAAAAATAAGAATAAGATTTATTATATGCTTATCCTTCATCAAATTAAATTGATGACAAGCAAACGGATTTGGCATACTACTTATTCTTGTTGCAAAGAATTAAAGAGAGATCTCGCACAAACTTGGGTAAGTATTCAACGAACCACCGGTAGGATTATGAAAAGAACAAATGAATTAATACGATAACAACGGAATAGTAAACTTGTAATAACCACCGTAAAAATATGGAGACGAACGAAGAGGCATCGATGAAGAATAGTAGGAGGACGAAGTTGAAAACTGAGAACGAAGAAATATTCTGAAATGATGGCCTTCGAAGGATCACAATGGAAAGAATTCATGAAATGCTTCGGATGGCATAAAAGAATTCCTCACAATCTGAACAATAATGAGGATGGCAAGAAGCTAGAACCACGAATCTTCAAGAGAACGGGCCAAGATTTAAGAGAAACACTTCTCTGGTCTTCAATTGTTGAGAATGAAGATGAGAAATGTCATGAAGAATTTCGAGATACTTCGGACGAATGACAAGAGGAAGGTGGAGCTAAAGATGGAAATAATTGAAAACAAGCTTGGAGAAGGCATGTGACTGATGGAAATCATTCTTATGTCACACTTTGAAAAGAATTTGAGTATAACTCCAGAAAATAGAAGAGTCAGGTAAGATCCTGGGAAAAGACCTGTGGGTTAGGGCCCACTCAAAAGAAATCACGATTGAAAAACATTGCTTAAGAGATATTGCACCGGTTGAATTAAATGGCTTGAATAAGATGATAATCCTCAAAAAGCTTGAACGGATTAAGAATGGAATTATGAATCTTCTGAGATATCTTGAACACTCCGGATAAGAATAAAGAGATGAATAAGCAAGAGAGACTTCGGATAAGAAATTACAACATGTGAAAACATGTGAAACAAAAGGAAGAGATATGATCAACACCGAAGCTTGAATTACATCCACCAGAGAAGAAACGAGAACGAAGAATGATGAACTTGAAGCTCTTGAGCATCTTCCTGAGAATCACCGGATAAGAACATTGAAGGAAATGAATGAAGAAATATCACAAGAATAAAATGGATACTTCATTTGAGAATTTCTTGCTCCATAAGAAAAAGGGTGGGAGGGTGGGGATAACAAAGACAACTTGAGATGAATGAAACAGAGAAATCGTCAGATTTCTCAACGGCGTCTGTATGGAATAACTTGAAGAGAAGGCACACCGGTTGGAAAAGAATTTAACATGACCATTTTGATGATTAAGAAGGACTAGCACTCCCATATCAATATGAGAACACCGATTAGAAAAGGTATGGAATCAACACTTGACATCGAAGCAACTCGAATACCAGAATGAAAACAAAACAACGGATAGATATGTAGCAGCATAACTTCACAATATCATTCGAACGGAGAATTGAACGAATGAACTCCACAGGTACATCAACTTGTCGAGAAGCCACTTGGGAGAACAAAAGGTAAATAAAAGCAACAAGGAGCAGATAGAACAAATACAAGATAGAATCTTCATTCGACATATTCATGCTGAAAGCTCATGGAACGTGTTACAAAAGGGTTTTGCAATCCCCGGATCAGCATAGCCAAGGACCCTTTAAGATGCAACTCCCGATCGAAACAAGCCCATAAAACCACTTCACTCAATGTAGAACCCCGAACTTCATATCATGCATTCGTTGGAAGAATGCCTACGAACTACTAGATGAACCCACCAATTAATTTCCGAAAGTTTCCAGTTATGCAATCAGGTGTTGGGGATACAGCGGAAGCATCGCGCACTCAACTCTAATCCTACATCCAGCTGTATCCATCCTTCAACACATAACCAGTTGTTTCCGGAAACCATTTACCTCGGACCTTCGAAACGCATCTACTATACAAGCTATGGCAATACTCCCGAACTACCTCCCTGGTACTGGGTGATGTCGGGTTATCTTGCCACTAACCGCATAGGAGAGTTTTCGATGTCGGCTGTCTTAAGTATTCCAGAACTGATGCGATATATTTGTGACGACAACACCTCGGAGCTCAACTCCCCGGGACACTGCCACAACCCCTAATGACAGGAGGCATCGAGAACAATGTTCTCGTCACAAAGACATCGGAACAATCCAAACAATACTCGCGTGATCCTAAAAAAAATTTGGTGAATTTTTTAGAGTAGAAGAGGCAAGAGTAATCGTCAGGAGTCCTCACCAGAGTGAAAAGAGATGAGGAGCAAAATAAATCCTACTCTCCGATATATATATAGGACTCAAAACATTTTAAGTGTGTGCCTAGACTCAACCGTCAACGATTCGATCAATCGGTGGGGCTTCTAGGTCGGAGAAGACTCTGAATACCAACTTGTAATGCCCAGGATGGGACTATACCTCCTACGTGTCGAGGCACGACTTAAAGGTATAAGCCCATTCTGGAATGATCTCAAGTTTGGTATCTTTGGACGACTCATGTAAAAATAGGGATGAAATTGCAAAAGGAGATAGTTGGCTTACACTCACCACTTCACACAATACATTACATAAGCAAGACATCATCCAAAACATCACGACCCGACTACGGGCGAAGATCCAAAAGAAAGATACCAAAACACAAAGCCACAGGTCCGAATCGCCCCTAGTAGAAACCACAACTGATCGTCGAAAACGTCACAAGCAAACGGCCACGCTCTTCATCGAACTCCCGGTGAAGTACTTGAACCAGCTCCTGCATCATTCTCAGCTGAACCTGCATCTGGTGTTGTAGTATCTGTGAGCCACGAGGACTCAGCAATCCCATAACCTTGGGTATCAAGACTAGGAAAGCTTTATGGGTAGGAGGAGGTAAAGTGGTGAGGTTGCAGCAGCGGCTAAGCATAATATGGTGGCTAGCTTACGAGTACAAGAATAAGATGAGCATCTACGCAAACGGTCGCAACTAGTAGTGATCGCTAAAGATCCTGAACTACCTACGAGTCATACATAACCCCACCGTGTTCTCTTCTCAAAGTGAAAAGAGACAGTCACGGTTACTCACACAGTTGTGTGTTTTACTTCGGATCCTCTGACAAGTTTTCTACAACCGGACATTAACAAATTGCAATCTGCCACATAACCGCGGGCACGGCTTTCGAAAGATCATAACCTACAGGGGTGTCCCAACTTAGCCCATCACAAGCTCTCACGATTAGCTGAAGTGATAAATATAATATCATCACCCCTTATCTTAGGGAAATCCGATCAGGCTCGGCTTCCCGGTGCACAAGACATTTCGACAATGGGAAAACAAGTCCAGCAAGACCTCCCGGCATGCCGACACCCTCATAGTAGCCGCGCGTATCTCGTCTCAGGACACGACCGGATGGGTGATTCTACAGGTTATACCAGATACCTCGAGTTTCCCCGTGGCGGCCCCGCAGAACCCCCGTTTGGGACCAACACCATCAGCACTGGCCCCCCGCTATGTAGAAAGAATCCCCGGGGACGCGACCCCCTATGCAAATTTAATTATTTAATTAAGTTATTATTATGAGCAAATTAAAAAACCAAGGTTGGGCCTTCCTGGAGGAGTTTTATTCAAAGTCGAAGTGTCAAGGGGTCCCCATGTACCCATCGTGTAAGGAACGCAAAATCAAGGAACATAATGCCGGTTTATCGGCGCCTAAGGTGGCATGAGTGGAACAAAACACCGAGCAAAAGTCCAAGCCTTCCATGCCCAGTATATAGGTGTGTTAATAATAATAATAATAGATATTGTGATATACCAACAACAAGTTCCCACCAGGAACGATCTTCATCTTCACCTGCAACTAACAACGCTATAAGAGGGGCTGAGCAAGCGGGTAACATAGCCAAACAATGGTTTGCTAGGAAGGTGTCAAGGTTAGAGGTTTCATGGCAACAAGGAGAGGGCTGACAATAAAAGATGGGTAGCGCGACATGTAACGATAGCATCGAGACAACTAAGCATGGCAATGGTAGTAAAGGTATCCAAGGGTATGATCATCTTGCCTGGGATTCCGCAAGGAGAAGAACAAGTCCATGAAGTAGACGGAGCAACATAGTCGAGCGAAACCTCACAACTCCGGAACGAAACCGAAGCTAACAAGAGAAGCAACCGGAAAGAAGCAAACAACACGGTAAACACACAAGCATAACATGGCATGATGCACAAGCAAGCATGATGCATGTCATGTTTTAAATATGCATGGCATGGCAGAGTGCACCAACAACACTACAAGTTAAGTGGAGCTCAATATGCAACGAGTTGCATATTGACGAAACACCACATTTTATTTATTTAGTTGACTCTCGTTGATTTACAAGACAAGATTAAATGTTTTTAACATAGCAAGAGGTGAAACAAAAGTAAACTACCTATCTAGGCAATTTAAATGAGGCCGGAAATAACAACAACAATTCCGGGAAAATCCCCATATGCATGTTTAGAAATTTTAAGCAAACAACAATCACACATTTTAATGTTGTTAATATGATGCGGATGACATGATCAAGTTTATGCAATTTTATAGTAAAATTTAACATGAAGAGATATGAAGTATTTGTCACCGTGGTGGAAAGAAAGGGTGCCACGGCAACGATCCAAAAATGATGCAACAGCAACATCTCGGTTCCGGTAACTCATCGGAAGACCGGTGCAAAAGAATGATCGGCGTGAGCGAGTCGAACAAGATGAAAAGGTGGGGTGATCCCGTCACCCGGTTCCCACAGGTTGGCGACGAGGCAACCGAGGAACATGACAAAAGACGAAACGGGCACGATGCACACAAGGGAAACATTTCATACAACACAACAAGCATTCATCCACGGGTCATCGTCTCGGGGTTATACCTTCGGTACATTCGTTTCGGGGCGGTTCGAGGTCGTAGGGGAAGTAGTGGAAGTAGTGGAAGTAGACGTTCTCGAGGTGGTCGTTGTCGAAGTTGTCGTTCATGTTGCCAAAAGGAAGTAGTCGTTCACGTTCGTCGAGGAAGTAGTGGTACACGGCGACGGTAGTCGAACTTGACGCTTGCATTACACGGGTCCTCGGCGACGGTAGTTGTTCACGTTCGTAGATGTACATATTCCGTAGATGTTTGCGTCGCAAGAAGAGGTACTTGGCGCATCCGGTAGTCGTACTCGTACGTCGTGGTACTTGCGGTCTTGGTCTCGGCAACGTAGTTGTACATGGGTCCTCGGCGCAAGTAGTTGTACATGTCATTTTGTAGCCGTGTAGTCGAACTTGAAGGTCGTCGGCGACTCGAAGGGGTACTTGGCGAATCCACGTAGTTGAACTGGATGCTTCGTGGAACTTGGCGTGTCCAAAATCTGCGGCGTCGATAACCAACAGGACAAAACGAGCCGGCTGCAACCGAAGGCAGCAGGGCTCGCGGTTGCTGTGCACGGCAGCAACGGGTCGGCCTAGGCGTCCATGGAGGTCCGAGCGCGAGGAGGCGGGAGGAGCGCGAGGATGGTGACGTACGCCAAGGAACGGTGATGAGACGAGGCAGCAGGCCGGTGGCGGGACTCATGGTCGCCGGAGGGATGGAGAAGAAGGCGCAGAGGCGATGTGGAGGAGCCGCGCGGAGGCGTCGGAGCCGAGGCCCGCGGCTAGAGAGGCCTTGGCTGCGCGGAGAGCTTCAGCGGCGGAGGCTGGCCGCGGCTTGAGGACGGGGAGGACGGGGCGCGCCGCTGCGACCTGGAGACGGAGGGGCGCGGGCGCTGCGGCCTTGGCGCGCCGGGGGCCGGCGCGAGGCGCGGAGGAGGCCGGAGGGGAAGGGCGCAGGGGCCATGGCGCGGCGGCGCTAGGCCTGGCGATGCGGGGCGAGGACGGGCGCTCGGCGCTCGTCGCGGAGGCATGGCGAGGGCGAGGAGGCGCGCACAGGAAGGGAAAGGGAGTCGGGGCTGCGAGGGAGAGAGATGGGGTCGGGATCGAGCGGGCGAAGCCTCTGGGTGCGGCGCTCGGGACAGAGAGCGAGGGAATCGGGTTGCGGCGGCTGAGGAAGAGGAGCGAAGAGAGAGGTCGGGATAGGGTTAGGTGCAGCTGGGCCAAGTGGCGTGGGAAGGACCAGATGGGCCGGCTGGGGGAGGAAAAGGCCGGCCTGACTGCAGGTCCGGCGGGCTGGACTTCACATGTAGATTTTCTTTAAAAGAAAAAAAAGAAGAAGAAAGAAGGAAAAAAGAAAGGAAGGCTTAGGGAAAGATTTAGCACAAGGAATTATTATTTTCGGGCTCATAGAAATGAGCGTAGTCTGAGAAAAATAGAAGTGGCAAGATCGAGATATAATTCAAACATATTTGAATTTAATTCAAATGGGTTTGAACTAAGACTTGATTTTTGAAGTGTCCAAAAATGTTCGAATTTTGGAGGAACCTCGATAAAAATGGATAAGAATTGTTGGCAAGGTTTGACGGTGAAACTTGGAGTGAAATAGGCATGGGGAATATTTGCGAGTGTGTTTGGGTTAATTCCAAACAAATGGAATAGTTTATAAAATAGCTCCCTAAATATTAGGAGGATATGTTATAAAGAGAAGTCATCCTTCCCTCGATTTAAATGGACCGAAGGTCCACACAATTTATTTAGATTGAGATGCGAAAGATTAAAGACATGATGGCATGCTGACATGATGCAAAGCAAAATAAATAACACAAGCACAAATGAAACACACGGGAGAACCCGAAACATCTGGAATCTTCTGGGACGTCGGTCTTCGGGCGTCATATAGTTGCAGGCAGGAGTCGGTCTACTTGTCAAGGACGTGATGCCTATATTCATGATCATTGCCTTACATATCGTTATAACTGTGCACTTTTCTATCAATTGCTCGACAGTAATGTGTTCACCCACCATATGATTTCTTCGAGAGAGAAGCCTCTAGTGAAACCTATGGCCCCCGGGTCTATTTTCCATCTTATATTTTCATATCTATAAAACCAAAGACCAAAAATATCTTCCTGCAATTATTTTTTTAACCTTATTTAGCCTTTTTACTTTAGTTTGAATCTATCTCTATCAGATCTCACTCTTGTTCGTGACCGTGAAGGGATTGACAACCCCTTTTTCGTGTTGTGTGTAAGTGTTTGTTAGTTTGTGCAGGTGCATAGATTGGAGACTTTCTTGTCCCTCCTACTGGATTAATACCTTGGTTCTCAACTGAGGAAAATACTTATCTCTACTTTGTTGCATCATCCTTTCCTCTTCAAGGAAAAAATCAACGCAAGCTAAAGAAGTAGTAGTACCGAAGCAAGCTATCATCCTATCATTATAGGCTGCATTATCTAGAGTGATGCACGCCACTTTCTTATCAATCTTACATTCACGAAAAGCTCGGTGGACCTTATCGGCAATAGATGCTCCATTATATGGTGAATCCTCTTGTTTAGTTTCCAATCAACATCTATGTAATGGCAAGTAATGCAAATATAGTTTTGCTTGGTGACTTCATATTTCCAATTGTCGAATGTGAAACTAACTCTACTAGGGACAACAAGAATAATTTCCATCAATTCCTTTTTCTGGCTAAGAAACATTGCCATTATCTCTCTTTCTATTGTGTGCCGACCAATACACTTGAATTGTGGAAAACAAGAAGACATCATTGTTCTAAATCCATCTTCTTCAACTATTGTACATGGATGAGCACTGGACACAAGATAAATAGAGACTAAATTTCTAGCAACTTGAGCATGAAATATACCATTTTTAATGCAGTTGTTCCATCATCATTTGTTTAAGATTTCAAGAAAAAATTATTCATTGTCGCTTGTTCAACCTTATGCTTCTTTTCAGTGTGTCTAACGAGATGAGATGTAGCATTTGACGATTTAGCCAACAGTTCAACATCGCAATGGTTGCATCTAGCTATAATCATATGATCACCATATTTAGATATCTTGGTGAAGTCAAGCCATACATTTGACTTCAGTTTGGAAGTAGTAGGCTGCGACTGCATCTGTGCCCCTTCGGCAGTAGGTTGTGCATGTTGTGCTGCTGGTACACTTCCTTCATCTCCATGAGCATCAGCAGTTGGCTGTTTTCCCCTTGCTCCTCCACATTTCTGCCAAGTACGAGGAGGATCGGCAGGTACAACAAACAATTGCATCGATCTGTCCTACCCTTCTAATTCTTCAGGATGGTAATCTGGTTCATCACCCTCCAGTCCTTCTTATTCTCCCAAATTCACCGTGATCAAACTGCACCATATACATACAACATGTCATGGTGGGCGCACGGCAGATGCCAAGGGATGGCTAAAGATAGGAGGCGGCTCGAGGGCACTGGTGGACTCTTGAAGCGGGGTTGGCATGAGCGAGCGCGGGACGCAAGACATACCCAGGTTCAGGGCTCTCCGAGGAGATAATACCCTTAATCCTGCCGAGGTGATTGTTGTTTTTTACCAATACATGGTTGCTCCTAGAGCTGTGTGGTGGAAGGAAGAAGACTGGCCCGTGCTTAGGCTGTCTTTCCTGAAGTGTGTCAATCCTATTCTCTAGTTCTCGTCGCCCCCGTGCATGAGGGCTCTGGGGGGTTTTATATAGGCCAACCCCCAGGGATACAATGGTAAAGCTACACGGTCGTGGGGACGGATTGTCATCGTCCGGGAAGCCGGTGCTGGGCCCCGCGAGGTACAGGGCTCGCCGGGTTCTCCGGGCGCGGGGCCCGCCAGGTATGGGGGCACTGTGTGCCGTCTCATCAGTCGCCGAGGATTGGCCGAGCTGGGTCGGGTATCGCGTGCTCCGTCTTGTCACCGTCTGCCGGCGTCATGGGCTGTGATGATTACACTGTTGTCACGCCCCGGCTGACTAGGGGCATGGGCGAGGCACTATTGCCTAGGTCATTGATAGGTGCATCTCGTCCCATCGTACGGTTGAGATGGGACAGGAGCCGACCCGTGGCCGGATCGAGGAACACGCCATGGGCCGGCCTGGCTTGTTGAGGAAGTCTTGGCGCGCCGGACTGGAGGGTCATGCCGGACTGCGGATTTTGGCTGGACTGGAGAGTCTTGGACGGACTGGAGAGTCCTGGCCGGACTGGAGAGTCTTGCCGGATCGCGGACTTTGTCCGGACTAAGCAACCCGGCCAAGTCCAAGGTGGATTGCAGGGCGATGATGGCCCCGTTGTTTTTGAAAAGGATCCGGCTTCCATTGCGTGCCTGGGGTTCATCCCCCCGACAGTAGTCCCCGAAGCTATGAAGATCCGCCGTCTTCGGGTGATCGGGCCTTCGTAGTTCCCTTCCCTTGAAGGCGGGCTCGGGGCAAACCTGCTGTGTGCCGGCTTCTGGAAACCGGATTGCAGCATTTCGGCGACGGCGGGGATTCGAGGAGTCCGCCGAATCTTGGATGATCTTTCGGGTTCCGCGCGGGCGCCACGTGGTGCCCGGAAGCTGGGGAGGCCTGACAGGCCATGCGCGCGACGGGACGGGATGACGGGCTGGGGCCCGTAGCCGTGAAAATTTGGGCCGTGCGTGCGGATTTATTGTGGCGTCTGCGAACCGATTGCCCTTCCAGGGGCAGTTATTGCACACGTACATGCGCACGCATTTATTGCGGGAAGTGGGAGAGGCGGGCGCAATCGATCCCACTCCCCATGTTCGAGCCACGAGTTATAAATTGGGTCGAGGGGCCGGCGGAGATAGTTCTCGCCCACGCCCTCCTTTCTTCCTCCGCACCCTCTGCTTCTTGCGACCACTGCACGCTGTGCCGCCCGTCGTTCTTGAGCAGAGTTCATCATCTCGTTCTCCTTTCTTTTCTTCGAGCTTCTTCGCGATGGCGCTGTCGTCAGGCTCATGGATGGGCTTGACCGTCACCGAGGACGACATCAACTACCTTCGCACCACCAAGCGCCTGCCGCCGGAGACAGAAGTCGCCATCCGCTTGCCCGGAGACGAGCGATTGTCGTGCCCCGAGGGCTCGGAGCGCGTGGTCTTCTTTACGCACTTCAAGCGTGGGTTTGGGCTGCCCGCGAGCGATTTCTTCTGTGAATTCCTGGAGTTCTACGGGCTCCAGTCCCATCATCTCGGAGCCGGAGCCATCGTGCAGCTCTCCGGCTTCGCCATGCTCTGCGAGGCGTACCTCGGTGTCGAGCCCTCCATCGACCTCTTCGCACGCCTCTTCTCCTTGAAGCAGCAGGGGGCGAAGGCCAGGGAGATGTCGGAGTGTGGAGCCGCCTTCATCTACAGGCGGGAGGGGGACGAGCGCCCCAAGGTGCCTCTGGATGATTCTGCCAAGAAATGGCAGAATTCTTTCTTCTACGTCTATAACTTGGGTGCGGACCGCATCAACTTGCCGCCCTTCGCCGTCGTACTGCCGCAGGAGAAGCGAAACTGGTCCTACTACCCCAAGCGGTCATCGCAGGTGGTGCTCTATTTGGCCGAGCGGGTGGTGGTGATGAAGGAGAGGGAATGCCTCTAGGGCAGGGACCTGGTCACCGCCTTCGCCGCGCGGCGGGTGCTGCCGCTGCAGCGGCGCGCTCGTCTCATCGGCGAGATGAGGGACCTCGACGACCCCGACCGCATGTCCAAGCTACGGCTGAGGGCGGAGCAGGTCACTCACCGAGTGAACGATATTTCCAAGGCCAACCTGCCAGATGACTGGCAATACGGAAAGGTTCCATGTAGCCATGCGAACCCGGCACCGACGGTGAGTCCCTTTTCTCCGTACTTTGCCGCCGCTCATCTTCTTATCCGTCCGAACGCGACGCGGGAGGTACTTCTAAACGCCATTCGGCATCCTTACGGCCGGGCGGGGATGCAGGTGGTGCACGCCGCCTCGGAGGAGCCCGAGGCCCACGGCGGAGGGGAGGGAGTGGTCGCTGAGGCAGGCGCGGGCGCTGAACATGTGATCTTATTTCCTTTTCTTCATGTTATGCTTCTGGGCTACGTCGGAGGCGCTGACGCAAGTCGCTGGTGTAGCGGCGCCGGGTGGACGGGGCGGAGGCGCTGCCGGGGCCGGGTCGTCCCGAGCAGTGACGACGGCGGCGAGAGGCCGAGGTGGCGGCGCGGCTGGAGCCGGGCCATCTCAGGTGGTGTCGACGGAGGGTCGGCCTCATGGGAAGGGCAGCGCCGCTTCGCCGACTCCACCGGCGAAGCGTGCCGCAGGCGCGGTTGGGGGCGCGAGGCTGGCCGCTGATGACACACAAGTTTAGGGGATCTATCGTAGTCCTATCGATAAGTAAGAGTGTCAAACCCAACGAGGAGCAGAAGGAAATGATAGGCAGTTTTCAGTAAGGTATTTTCTGCAAGCGCTGAAATTTTAGGTAAGAGATAGTTTTGTGATAAGATAATTGGTAGCAAGTGACAAATGGTAAAAGTAAATAAGGTGCAGCAAGATGGCCCAATCCTTTTGTAGCAAAGGACAAGCCTGGACAGACTCTTATATGAAGGAAAGCGCTCCCAAGGACACATGGGAATTATCGTCAAGCTAGTTTTCGTGATGATCATCTGATTTGCGTTCGGTACTTTGATAATTTGGTATGTGGGTGGACCGGTGCTTGGGTGCTATCCTTACTTGGACAAGCCTCTCACTTATGATTAACCTCTAATGCAATCATCCACAACTACAAAAGAAGTATTAAGGTAAACCTAACCATAGCATGAAACAAGTGGATCCAAATCAGCCCCTTACGAAGCAACGCATAAACTAGGGTTTAAGCTTTTGTCACTCTAGCAACCCATCATCTACTTATTACTTCCAATGCCTTCCTCTAGGCCCAAATAATGGTGAAGTGTCATGTAATCGACGTTCACATGACACCACTAGAGGAGAGACAGCATACATCTCATCAAAATATCAAACAAATACCAAATTCACATGACTACTAATAGCAAGACTTCTCCCATGTCCTCAGTAACAAAAGTAACTACTCACAAGACATAATATTGTTCATGATCAGAGGGGTATTAATATGCATAATGGATATGAACATATGATCTTCCACCAAATAAACCAACTAGCATCAACTACAAGGAGTAATCAACGCTACTAGCAACCCACAGGAACCAATCTGAGGTTTGGGTACAAAGATTGGATACAAGAGATGAACTAGGGTTTGAGAGGAGATGGTGCTGGTGAAGTTGTTGATGAAGATAGCCCTCCCCAAGATGGGAGAGTTGTTGGTGATGACGGCGGTGACGATTTCCCCCTTCCGGAGGGAAGTATCCCTAGCAGAACAGCTCTGCAGGAGCCCTAGATTGGTTTCCGCCAAGGTTCTGCCTCGAGACGGCGGCGTCTAGTCCCGAAAGCCTCCTTATGATTTTTTTTCTAGGTCAAAACACCTCATATAGGAGAAGATGGGCATCGAGGGGGCCACGAGGCAGGGGGGGCTCGCCCAGAGAGGGGGGGCGCCCCCACCCTCGGGGACAGGTGGTGGCCCCCTGGTGATCTTCTTTAGCCAGGTATTTTTTTATATTTTCTAAAATGGTGTCATGTGGAGTTTTGGAGCTTTTTGAGTTGTGCAGAATAGGTTTCCAGAGTTTGCTTCTTTTCCAGCCAGAATTCCAGCTGCCGACATTCTCCCTCTTCATGTAAACCTTGTAAAATAAGAGAGAAAGTGCATAAGTATTGTGACATAACGTGTAATAACAGCCCATAATGCAATAAATATCAACATAAAAGCATGATGCAAAATGGACGTATCAACTCCCCCAAGCTTAGACCTCGCTTGTCCTCAAGCGAAAGCCGATATCGAAAAATATGTCCACAAGTTTAGAGATAGAGGTGTCGATAAAAATAAAATACGGACATGAGGGCATCATGATCATTCTCATAACAGCAACATATATATAATGTCATATGATTCTTATGCTAAAGTAACAATTCATTCACAATGTCAAGTATAAATCAGTAACTTCATTGAAACCAACAAACTATGATCTCGGTCATTGAAGCAATTGCAATTTATCATAACAGAGTCAATATAAGAGCTTTTCAGCAAGCCCACATACTCAACTATCATATAGTCTTTCACAATTGCTCACTCTCACGCAATACTTATGGGTATGGAGTTTTAGTCGGACATAGAGAAAGATAGGGGCTTATGGTATTGCCTCCCAACCTTTTACCTCAAGGGTAATGTCAACAGTAATAGACCATGAAAACTTACATCCAAGTGGGTATATATGTCAGGATCTTTCCAACACAATGTGCTTGCCAAAGGATAAAATGTAAAAAGGAAAGGTGATTTTCACCTTGACTCTTATAAGGCAGAGATAAAAGATAGGCCCTTCGCAGAGGGAAGCAGAGGTTGTCATATGCTTTTATGGTTGGATGCACAAAGTCTTAGTGCAAAAGAACGTCACTTTATATTGTCACTTGTGATAAGGACCTTTATTATGCAGTCCATCGCTTTTATTACTTCCATATCACAAGATCGTATAAAGCTTATTTCCTCCACACTAATAAATCATACATATTTTAGCGAGTTTGCAACATGACAACTTACTTGAAGGATCTTACTCAATCCGTAGGTGGGTATGGTGGAATCTCATGGCAAAACTGGGTTTAAGGATGTATGGAAGCACAAGTAGTATCTCTACTTGGTTCAAGGAGTTTTGGCTAGCACGAGGGGGAAAGGCAAGATCAACATGTTGGATGATCCATGACAATATACTTTATTTCAGATATAAGAAAACATAACTCATTATGTTGTCTTCCTTGTCCAACATCAACTCTTTAGCATGTCATATTTTAATGAGTGCTCACAATCATAAAAGATGTCCAAGATAGTATATTTGTATGTGAAACCTCTCTTTCTTTATTACTTCCTATTAATTGCAATGATGACCAAAACTATGTTTGTCAACTCTCAACAACTTTTATTCATCATACTCTTTATCTGTGAAGTCATTACTTCCCATAAGATCGATATGATCTCTTTGATACTTTTTATGTTTTGTTTTATTCTATCATGTCCAAAGTGAGGAAATCAAGCCCTTGACTCAACACTAATCTTTATTATAAAGCTCACGGACTCGATTACAAAGGGTAAAGATCATAAGGCAAAAGCTCACAACTAGATCATGCTAACTTTATTCTACTAGATCAAGATACTACTAAAAGGATCAAACTAAGAAAAATGGTAAAGATAGGAGTGTGATGGTGATACGATACCGGGGCACCTCCCCCAAGCTTGGCAGTTGCCAAGGGGAGTGCCCATATCCATATGGTTATGTCTCCTTCTTCGGGGGTGGTGATGTAGGCTTCTTCCTTAACTTGCGCTTAAGGGCAGAATTTTGCTCCCTTAGATCATTGATCTCATGCTCAAGGTTTAATATTTTCTTGCATAGTACCTGCTTGTTTTCCTGCAAGAGGTGAAAAGGGATAAATTTGATCTTATATTTATTTGCTCTGTCGGGGAGGCTTGACTTTTTGAACTCCACATGCATGTCCCCAGGTTGAGGTAGTGGGACTTCGTCTTCATTTAAGCTAGTCCAATCCTTTCCCTTGGGATCACGGTCTTCTTCTTCCTCCGTGGTCCAACCATAATGCTCCCAGTCCCCATAGACCTTGGGGTCAGCAAGGGAATCAGCCACATAGCTTTCTCCCTCCGAATCCTAGGACAACATATTGCTTTTATCTGCGACAGAAACAGCTCGGAACAAAAATAGAGGATTTTGGCGTGATAAAGAGGTCAAAACCTTTGGGAGAATATATAATGAATTTTTACCGACCCAAAGAAGTAACATACAAGAAATCGGAGTCCGGGAGGCACACGAGGTGCCCACGAGCCAGGAGGCACGCCCAGAGGAAGGGGGCGCGCCCTTCACCCTCGTGGACGGCTCGTGTCTCTTCCGGACTGCCACTTATTTTTCTATTTTTCTAAATATTCCAAAATGGTGAAAATTTGCCTTTAGAACTGTCTTGGAGTCGGTTTACTTACCGTACCACATACCTCTTCCTTTTCAGAGTCTGAACCGTTCTGGAAAGTGTCCCTTATGTATTCCTCCGAGGTTACGATTTCAATAACATTGGTTTCAACATTTATAGGGTTACCTGAGATATAATGTTTGATTCTTTGACCGTTCACCACCTTCGGATTTGTACCTTCGAAGTTGTTGATTTTTATGGCACCGGAATGATAGACCTCCTCGATAACATAAGGTCCTTCCCATTTAGAGAGAAGTTTTCCTACAAAAAATCTTAAATGAGAATTGTATAGCAAGACATAATCACCTACGTTAAACTCACGCTTTTGTATCATTTTGTCATGCCATCTTTTAACTTTTTCTATAAACAGCTTGTCATTCTCATAGGCCTATGTTCTCCATTCATCAAGAGAGCTAATATCAAATAACCTCTTCTCACCAGCAAGTTTGAAATCATAATTGCGCTCTTTGATAGCCCAATATGCCTTATGTTCTAGCTCAAGAGGTAAGTGACATGCTTTTCCATAAACCATTTTATATGGAGACATACCCATAGGATTTTTGTATGTAGTTCTATAGGCCCATAATGCATCATCAAGTTTCTTTGACGGATTCTTTCTAGACCTATTAACTGTCTTTTGCAAAATTAATTTCAGCTCTCTATTACTTAATTCTACTTGACCACTAGTCTCAGGGTGATAAGGGTATGCAATTCTATGATTAACATCATACTTAGAAAGCATTTTACAGAAAGCACCATGAATAAAGTGTGAACCACCATCAGTCATTAAATATCTAGGGGCCCCAAACCTCGGGAAAATGACTTCTTAAGCATCTTAATAGAGGTGTTGTGATCAGCACTACTAGTGGGAATAGCTTCTACCCACTTAGTAACGTAATCAACATCAACTAAAATATGTGTGTACCCATTAGAGGAAGGAAACGGTCCCATATAATCAAAGCCCCAAACATCAAATGGTTCAATAACAAGTGAATAATTCATAGGAATTTCTTGACGTCTACTGATATTACCAATTTTTTGACATTCATCACAAGATAAGACAAACTTACGGGCATCCTTGAAGAGAGTAGGCCAATAAAAACCAGATTGCAATACCTTATGTGCAGTTCTATCTCCAGCATGATTTCCTCCATAAGCTTCGGTGTGGCACTTGCGCAGGATCTGTTCCTGTTCATTCTCAGGTACACAACGTCTAATAATACCATCTACTCCTTCTTTACAAAGATGTGGGTCATCCCAGAAGTAATGTCTCAAATCATAGAAGAACTTTTTCTTTTGCTGGTATGTGAAGCTAGGAGGTATAAACTTGGCAAAAATGTAATTAGCATAATCGGCATACCATGGAGCAGTAGAAGAAGTATTTATGACAGCCATTTGTTCATCAGGAAAGCTATCATCAATAGGTTGTGTGTCATCAAGTATATTCTCTTGCCTAGACAAGTTATCTGCAACGGGGTTCTCAGCTCCCTTTCTATCAATAATATGCAAGTCAAATTCTTGCAGCAAGAGAACCCATCTAATAAGTCTAGGTTTAGCATATTTCTTTTCCATAAGGTATTTGACAGCAGCATGATCAGTGTGAATAGTTACTTTAGAATCAACAATATAGGGTATAAACTTATCACAAGCAAATACAATCGCTAAAAATTCTTTCTCAGTAGTAGCATAATTTCTCTGGGCACTGTCTAGAGTTTTACTAGCATATTGGATAACATTTAACTTCTTATCAACTCTTTGTCCTAGAACAAGACCTACAACATAATCACTAGCATCGCACATAATCTCAAAGGGTAAATTCGAGTCAGGAGGCTGGACAATAGGTGCAGAGATCAATGCTTTCTTAAGTATTTCAAATGCTTATAGACAATCATCATCAAAGACAGAAGGAATATCTTTTTGTAAGAGATTAGTCAGAGGCCTGGAGATTTTGGAGAAGTCCTTAATGAACCTTCTATAAAACCCGGCATGACGAAGGAAACTTCGTATACCTTTGATGTCGTTGGGGCACGACATCTTTTCAATAGCATCAACTTTAGCCTTGTCAACTTCAATACCTCTTTCAGAAATTTTATGTCTCAAGACAATGCCTTCATTAACCATAAAGTGGCATTTATCCCAATTCAAGACAAGATTAGTGTCTTCACATCTCTGCAAAACTCGATCAAGGTTGCTCAAGCAATCGTCAAAAGAAGTTCCCTAAACGGCGAAATAATCCATAAAAACCTCACAATCTTTTCACAAAAATCTGAGATTATAGCCATCATGCATCTTTGAAAGGTAGCAGGTGCATTACATAAACCAAAAGGCATACGTCTATAAGTAAAGGTACCGACATGACAAGTAAAAGTGGTCTTTTCTTGATCCCCTTTTGACACATGTATTTGAGAGAAACCAGAATAACCATCTAGAAAGCAAAAATGAGTACGTTTGGATAACCTTTCTAGCATTTGATCAATAAAAGGCAAGGGGTAATGATCTTTCTTAGTAGCTTTATTTAATTTGCGGAAATCAATTACCATCCTATAACCTGTAACAATTCTTTGTGGGATCAATTCATCTTTATCATTAGGAACAACAGTCATACCTCCCTTCTTAGGAACACAATGAATAGGACTAACCCACTCGCTATCAGCAACTCGATAGATAATACCTTCCTCTAGAAGCTTTAGTATTTCCTTCCTTACCACTTCTTTCATCTTAGGATTTAACCGTCGTTGGTGATCAATAACTGGTTTAGCGTTTTCTTCCAATTTTATCTTGTGTTGGCATAAAGTGGGACTAATGCTCTTAAGATCATCCAGAGTATATCCAATAGCAGCACGGTGCTTCTTCAGAGTTTTCAATAATTTTTCTTCTTCCTGCTCTGAAAGGTTAGCACTAATAATAACATGATATATCTTCTTTTCATCAGGATAAACATACTTAAGATTATCAGGTAAAGGTTTAAGTTCAAACACGGGATCACCCTTGGGTGGAGGAGGACCCCTAGGATTTCAACAGGTAAGTTGTTTTTCAATACGGGTCCCTACTTAAAGAATATTTCATCTATTTCCCTTCTCTCATTCATATACATATCATTTTCATGGTCTAGCAGATATTGTTCTAAGGGATCATTAGGAGGCACATCAATAGAAGCAAGGCCAATAATTTCATCCTTACTAGGTAATACTTTATCAAGGGGTTGTCCACGAAATTTAGCAAAGTTAAAATCATGAGACATATCCCCTAAACCAATAGTAACAATATCTTTTACTCAATCTATCCTAGCATTGACAGTATTCAAGAAGGGTCTACCAAATATAATGTGACAAAATCATCTTGTGGGGAACTAAGAATAAGAAAATCAGCAGGATATTTAACTTTCCCACACAAAACTTCAACATCTCTAACAATCCCCACTAGTGAAATAGTGTCTCTATTAGCAAGCTTAATAGTAACTTCAATCCCTTCTAACTCAACAGGTGCAATATCATGCATAATTTCTTGATATATGGAATGAGGGATTATACTTGCACTAGCACCTGCGTCACATAAACCATGATAGCAATGATATCCTATTTTAACAGAGATAACAGGCAAGCCTACAATAGGTTTATGTTTATTCCCAGCATCGAGTTTGGCTATTCTAGCAGCTTCCTCTTGGAGGTAAATAACATGTCCATCTAAATTTTCAACCAAGAGATCTTTAACCATAGCAACACTAGGTTCAACTTTAATTTGCTCAGAGGGTGTAGGTGTTATAGTACGACTCTTACAAACCATAGTTGAAGCTTTAGCATGATCCTTTATTCTAACAGGGAAAGGTGGTTTCTTAATATAAACAGTATGAACAATAGGATCAACATTATAAGTGATAGTCTTTTCTTCAACTTTAACAGGTTCAGCTACTTTTACTTCAATGGGAGGATGGTATTTAAACCACTTATCCTTGGGAAGATCAACATGAGTAGCAAATGATTCACTAAAAGACTACTATCTCAGAGTCAAGTCCATATTTAGTGCTAAACTCATGGAAAACATCGGTATCCATAAAAGCTTTAACACAATCAAACTTAGGGGTCATACCTGACTCCTTACCTTCGTCGAGATCCCAATCTTCAGAGTTGCGTTTAATTCTTTATAATAAATCCCATTTGAAGTCAACAGTCTTCATCATAAAAGAACGATAACAAGAAGTATCGATCATGGAGCGACTATTGAGAGAAAGCCGAGCATAAATTTTTTGAATGATCATTTCTCTTGATAGCTCATGATTGGGGCATGAATATAACATTGAATTAAGCATCCCCCAAGCTTGAGCGATGCTTTCTCCTTCACGAGCCAAAAATATAAATATAATTACAATCACGATGAACCTGGCGCATAGGGTAGAACTTCTGATGAAATTCCAACTTCAGACGATTATAGTTCCACGATCCAATATCATCACATAGCCTAAACCATGTCAATGTATCTCCCTTAAAAGATAAAGGGAAGACCTTCTTCTTGATAAAATCCTCGGGCATACCTGCAATCTTAAATAATCCACAAACTTCATCCACGTAGATTAGGTGTAAATCGAGATGCAGTGTTCTGTCTCCTGTAGAAGGATTATCTAGCAGTTTCTCTATCATACCCGAAGGAATTTCAAAGCAAACATTTTCAGTAGATGCAGTACGTTGAGGAGCAACTCTTTGCTCTTCTAGTCGGGGTGAAGATACCCCGAACAAGCCCCTCAAAGGATGATGAGCCATAGTAACAAGTGACAATAAATTTCAGCACACTATATAAATTTTTCCTTACAAAATTCCACTTACCAAAGGCGCTTCACTCCCTGGCAACGGCGCCAGAAAAGAGTCTTGATGACCCACAAGTGTAGGGGATCTATCGTAGTCCTTTCGATAAGTAAGAGTGTCGAACCCAACGAGGAGCAGAAGGAAATGATAGGCAGTTTTCAGTAAGGTATTTTCTGCAAGCACTGAAATTATAGGTAACAGATAGTTTTGTGATAAGATAATTGGTAGCAAGTGACAAAAGGTAAAATTAAATAAGGTGCAGCAAGATGGCCCAATCCTTTTTGTAGCAATGGACAAGCCTGGACAAACTCTTATATGAAGGAAAGCGCTCCCGAGGACACATGGGAATTATCGTCAACCTAGTTTTCTTCACGATCATCTGATTCGCGTTCGGTACTTTGATAATTTGGTATGTGGGTGGACCGGTGCTTGGGTGTTGGACTTACTTGAAAAAGCCTGCCACTTGTGATTAACCTCTAATGCAAGCATCCGTAACTACAAAAGAAGTATTAAGGAAAACCTAACCATAGCATGAATTAAGTGGATCCAAATCAGCCCCTTACGAAGCAACGCATAAACTAGGGTTTAAGCTTCTATCACTCAAGCAACCCATCATCTACTTATTGCTTCCCAATACCTTCGTCGAGGCCCAAATAATGGTGAAGTGTCATGTAGTCGACGTTCACATGACACCACTAGAGGAGAGACAACATACATCTCATCAAAATATCGAACGAATACCAAATTCACATGACTACTAATAGCAAGACTTCTCCCATGTCCTCAGAAACAAAAGTAACTACTCACAAGACATAATATTGTTCATGATTAGAGGGGTATTAATATGCGTAAGGGATCTGAACATATGATCTTCCACCAAATAAACCAACTAGCATCAACTACAAGGAGTAATCAACACTACTAGCAACCCACAGGTACCAATCTGAGGTTTGGGTACAAAGATTGGATACAAGAGATGAACTAGGGTTTGAGAGGAGATGGTGCTGGTAAAGATTTTGATGAAATAGCCCTCCCCAAGATGGGAGAGTTGTTGGTGATGACGGCGGTGACGATTTCCCCCTCCCGGAGGGAAGTATCCCCGGCAGAACAGCTCCGCCGGAGCCCTAGATTGGTTTCCGCCAAGGTTCCGCCTCGAGACGGTGGCGTCTGGTCCCGAAAGCCTCCTTATGAATTTTCCAGGTCAAAACACCTCATATAGGAGAAGATGGGCATCGGGGGGCCCACGAGGCAGGGGGCACGCCCAAAGGGGGGCGCACCCCCCACCCTCTTGGACATGTGGTGGCCCCCTGGTGATCTTCTTTCGCCAGATATTTTTTATATTTTCTGAAACGGTGTCATGTGGAGTTTCAGAGCTTTTTGAGTTGTGCAGAATAGGTTTCCAGAGTTTGCTTCTTTTCCAGCCCAGAATTCCAGCTGTCGGCATTCTCCCTCTTCATGTAAACCTTGTAAAATAAGATATAAATGGGATAAGTATTGTGACATAACGTGTAATAACAGCCCGTAATGCAAAAAATATCAACATAAAAGCATGATGCAAAATGAACATATCAGCCGCCAAGAGGAGGCGCGTCACCCAGGCATCGAGACGCTCCGTGCCGGTGATGCGGGGTAAGTCTTTCTTCTTCTTTGGCTTGGAGGCGAGCGGCTCTGTTGAGCCCCCCCCCCTTGTGGTGATTTGTCCTGGTTTCAGATCACCGATCTCGCTGGCATTGGCGGCGGCGGAAGACGCGTCCCCCGACGGTGCTGGGTTCTGGACGAGCCGGTCCAGCACCGTCGATCCGGGCGAGGAGGAGGAGGAGCGGGCGGATCCGGACCTTGGTCGGGATCCGCCCGACGCGGAGGGCCGGGCCAGGTGAGACCGGGACCGGGCTGAGGCCGCGTTGAAGGCGGCATCGACCCGGGCTTGGACCACGGCCGCGGAGGCATGGGCGCTAGCCGGCGAGAGCCGGCGTGGCCAGAGATGCCGGCCGGAACGGTGGTGGCGACGACAGAGTTCGTACCGTCGTTGGAGGAGGGGCACGGCCAGGGCGGCCGTGCCGACGCGATGGACCTCGACCAGGAGGTCGTGGTAATTGAAGACGAGACCCCGCCGTGGGCCGATGCCACCAAGCGGGCGGGGGCTGCTGGAGGCGGCGGTGACACCGCCTTGGGGGCGGCAATGATGGCGGTGCCGGGGAGGACACCGGCTGCGGGCGAGGCGGCCGGAGGTGAGCACACCTGGGTGCTTCAACCCGGGGGACCCTGGGCCGTCGAGCCGCCGGCGCCGCGCCGCGGAGCCGGTGAGGTCATCTTTGGGCCGCCAACCCAAGAGGAGGCGGCCATGGCCGCCGTGACTCGGCGTCTGCGGGGGCGGACGGGCCGGATCGAGGCCTATGCCCGGGCCGATTTGGAGTAGGCGTGGGAGCTGGAGGAAGTCGTGCTCGTAAGTCTTCTTACTGGTGCTTGTTTCTTTTTTAGTGGGGGCGCGCCAGCGCACCCACTGGGTGTAGTCCTACGCAGTTGGGCCGAATCTTTGAATTGATGTCTTCTTTGTTGATTTCTGTTTCGTTGCGTAGCAACTGGAATCCTATCGGGTCGGTGTCTTCAGCCGACTCCTTGACGCGCACGAGCGGCTTAAGGAGTAGCTGGATGCCAAGGAGGTGGAGCTCCGCGCCGTGATGGGTACATTCTTTTTTCTTTTTCACCTTATTTTCTTGTGAGTCTTCGGGGTGCTTTGCATCTGAGCCATTCTACTGCAACCGCGTTGGAGTGGTTGAGGCAGGAGGCCTACGGGAGCCCAGCAGGCGCTTGATGAAGCCGGTCAGCTGCAGAAGCAGCTGGCGGGCGACAAGAGCCGCCTTGAGGCTGAGGTGGAGCGGTTTCGGGCGGAGACCGTCAAGGTCGGGGAGGCGCAGCTGGCCCTTGACGAGGCGGACTAGCAGCGCGGCAGGCTGGCCGATGACAAGGGTCAGCTCCAGGCCGAGGTGGAGCGCCTGAAGGGACTCGTGGCCTCGGCGGAGGAGACCAAGCAGGGCGAGGCCCAGCGCCGCAAGGCGGCCGAGAAGGCGGTCGCGGACAAGGACACCGAGCTAAAGGCGGCGCTTGTCAAGGTCGCCCAGCTGGAGGAGGCGGTCAAGGACCGCGACTGTACTCTCAACTGGGAGCGGCGCGGTACTTTGCATGAGGCGCAGCACCTGGAAGAGTCCTTCTCCAGTGAGTGTTTTTCTTGAATATTTTGCCGGACCGAGGCTCCGGCTTCTTTTTTTGTTGCGAATCTCTTCTGACTCTTTTCTTTGACAGGGGTCTTCCCGGAGACACATGACTCGACGGAAGAGGCGGTACGCTTCCGGCGTGATCTAGGGGGCGTGGTTAGCTCTGGGACCGCCCCGCGCGTGGCCTGGGCCTTCCCAGAGATCATGGTCACCGCCGAGGCCCGTCTGCACGCCTTGGGCGTGCAGATGGTGCGGCTCTCCGATGCCGGGACAACGGTGACGGCGGCCCTTTGGTCGGGCTCCGCTGCGCCGACTAGCTTCTCGCGGCTTGCGCGGTGGCTTGAGGCGGGGCCAGATCGGCTCCATGACTGGCGCCTTTCCGCCGCCCGAGCTGGTGCCGAGATGGCACTCCGTTTCGTGATGTCCTGGTATCCAGGCCTGTTGCTGAAGGCGCTGATGGGCCAGCGAGCCAGATCGGAGAGGCAGTTGCATGCGCAGGCCGGCGATATTGCCGCCCGGGCCAGCTACATCACCGGGTTCTGCTACCACGACGAGTTCCGGTCGGAGCGGATAGAAGACGGTGTAGTCGTGCCTGTTGACGACTTCGGCCTGCTTCTGGATGATCCGGATGGCAACTCCGAGGAGACGAATGTCTATCGCAACACGGGCGTTGACGATGAAGACACCGACACCTTGGTGGGCCCTGCGGACGCCTGAAGCTCCTGTTTAAAATCTTTGTAGATGTCTCTGTTAGGTAGAAGGTCCACCCCACCCACTGGGTGCATCGGGTGTAACGAATTCTGGCCTTGGGCCTTTTATGAATTTAAAGTTTGTATGAATGTCGTGGATGTTTCTGCTCTTGCTTATTTGTTTGTCGAGCCGTTTTCCTGTGCCTCTCCCCCCTCGGGCCTCCCCCCACGAGTCTGACGGCAGAGGCTCCGGTCCGTGACAAGGGGTTTGGCCTTTTTGGCAAGGACGTGCAGTAGTTAGGCGTTTAAAACCTTGAGTGTGAGCAAAACACCCACTGGGCCGCCTTGCAGTGATCCAGCGTGGCCGGATGACCGGTAGTCAGTCATGTTGGGAAGTTTGCGAGTGGCAGGGCCGGGTCGATCGATCCGGCACCATGTTGTGGTGTTCGTGGTCGTTTGCGCCTTTGCTTTTTGCCTGTCGAGCCAT
>LR738712.1:239555807-239571751 GCA_902687465.1 Secale cereale
GCGAGTCTGACGGTCGAGGCTCCGGTCCGTGACAAGGGGTTTGGCCTTTGGGAGAGGACGCGCATTTGTTAGGTGTTTGAAACGTTAAGCGTGAGCGAAACACCCACTGGGCCGGCTCGCAGTGATCCGGCGTGGCCGGGTGACGAGCAGCCGGCCATGTGGTGACTTGACTGTTCGTGGCGTGGCCGGGTTGGGTGACCCGGTGGACTGTGGCTTAGTTCTCGTGATGTATTGGTGCTCTGGCCTTTTTACTCGCCGACCAGCAGCCGAATACGAATCTGTGGCTTAGGGCGGAGCCGGAGACAGCCGCAATCTCAACGCGCCAAGAAACGCTAAGCGAGGTGATGGGTGGGACCGAGCCGGCCAGCCCCCGAGTCCCCGGGTTGAGCGAGTCAAATCGGAGGCCGGGTTTGGATGAAGAGGCAGGTGAAGTATAGAACACTAGAGACACAAATAACTTGGTCGGAAAAGGGCGGCCCCGAGCATTGTTCGGGGACCCCATAGTTTTTAATTGAGTGCAAAAGGTAGCGATACATACGCATACACGGCTAATTGTAAAACGGACGGAGGAGTTTCGCCTTCCAGGGCCGAATTGTTTCTTCTCCGGCCGTGTCCCTCTTGCGCTTGTTTTACTTGCGCGCGTCGATGAGGTAGTAGGCGTTGTAGTCGCACAGGGCCTTGCTGATGATGAAGGGGCCCTCCCATGGGGAGGACATCTTGTGCTGGCCGGCTTGCTGTTGGGCGAGTCGAAGGACGAGGTCTCCCTCGCGGAAAGCGAGGGGCTTGATCTTCTTGCTGTGGTAGTGACTGAGGCCTTGCGGGTAGATGGCTGAGCGGCTGAGCGCTAGCAGACGCGCTTCTTCGAGTAGGTCGACGCCGTCCTCGCGGGCTTCCCTGGCTTTGGCCTCAGTGTACATCGTGACGCGTGGTGAGTCAAACTCGAAGTCGGTCGGGATGACGGCTTTAGCTCCGTAGACGAGGAAGAACGGGGTGAATCCGGTCGACCTGTTCGGCGTTGTTCAGAGGCTCTAGAGAACGGCCGGCAGCTCGTCTAGCCAGCTTCCGGGTGAGCGGGCAAGTGGTTCGACGAACCGCGGCTTGATGCCGGATAGGATGAGGCCGTTCGCCCGCTCGACCTGGCCATTGGACTGTGGGTGGGTAACGGACGCCAGATCGAGGCGGATGCCGGAGACGGAGCAGTATTGCACGAGTGCGCCCTTGGCGAAGTTGGTGCCGTTATCCATGATGATGCTGTTCGGCATGCCGTAGCGCACTGCTATGTCCTTGATGAATCGGACGGCTATTGGCCCATCCAGCTTCTTGATCGGCCTTGCCTCGATCCATTTGGTGAATTTGTCAATGGCCACCAGTAAATGCGTCATGCCGCCTCGGGCTGTTTTGAATGATCCCACCATGTCGAGCCCCCAGACCGCGAAAGGCCAGGCGATCGGTATGGTCCGGAGCGCCGATGTTGGTTGTTGGGTGCGCTTGTTGAAGCGCTAGCATCCCTCGCATCTGAGGACGAGCAATTCGGCGTCTTCGAGGGCCGTGGGCCAATAGAAACCATGGCAGAAAGCCTTGGCCACCAGGGATCATGACGCGGCGTGGTGCCCGCACTCGCCCTGGTGTATGGCGAGGAGGATGTCCACGTCGTTGTCCTGTTCGACGCAACGCTGGAACAAGCCAGTGGGGTTGCGCTTGACGAGCTTGTTGTTGATGATGCTGTAGGCGGACGCTCAGCCCTGCACTTGCCGGGCTTCGGTCTCGTCGTCGGGTAGGGTCCCGCTCTCTAGGAACTCCTTGATGAGCAGGGCCCAAAATGGTGCCGTCACCGCGGTGAGAACGGCCATTATGGTTGCTTCAGTGGCGGCTTCGTACGAGCCGGGTCCGGTCGGACTGAGGGTTGCCATTGCCAGGACGGGGTCGGTAGTCCCCAGGCCGGACTGCATTCACTGGGTCAGACTGAGCAGTCCCCGGGTCCGGCTGAGCAGTCCCTGGGCCGGACTGAGGGGTCCCCGGGTCTGGCTGAGCATTCCCCGGGCCAGGCTCTGCAATTGCTGGGACAGACTGAGCAGTCCCCGGGCCAGGCTCCGCAGTTGTCAGGCCGGACTGAGCAGTTCCCGGTTTGTCTGGGAAGTGGATGGACTCTGAGTCCGGAGACGGCTTGACAGACGGCTTTCGCAGGTGCTCGAGGGAAACGCCGGACGTAATGGACCGTCGAGACGAGGCGATCTTGGCGAGTGTGTCGGCCCCCTCATTTTTTGCTCGCGGGACGTGGAGGAACTCGCAACCTGCGAAGAAGCCGGATAGCTTTTGCACGAGGAAGCGGTAACTTGTCATGTTGGGGTCGCGCGCGTCCCACTCGCCGGAGCACTGCTGCACGACCAGGTCCGAATCGCCGTAGCACAGGATTCGCCGGATTCTGAGTTCCTTGGCCAGCCGGAGGCCATGCACAAGGGCTTTGAACTCGACGACGTTGTTGGAGGCGGCGAAGTGGATCTGGAGTGCGTACTTGAGTCGGTCGCCCATTGGGGATGACAACACGATGTCGGCTCCCAGGCTAAGGTACATTTTGGAGCCGTCAAAGTGCATGCGCCAGTGTGTCGAGTCTGGAGGCGGCGATAAGTACTGGGTCTCTGTCCAGTCGACGAGGAAGTCGGCCAGAGCTTGGGACTTGATCATGGTGCGGGGCTCGTAGAGGATGGTGTGGCCGGCTAGCTCGAGCGCCCACTTGGCGACCCGGCCAGAGGCGTCGCGGCACCCGATGATCTCACCGAGGGGGACCGTACTAACCACGGTGATCTCATGCTCTTGGAAATACTGCTTCAGCTTCTTGGCGGTGAAGTACATGCCGTAGCACATCATTTGGTAGGGCGGGTAGTTCTGCTTTGAGGCGGAGAGCACCTCGCTCAGGTAGTAGACGGGGCGCTGGACGGCTTGGATCTTGCCCTTCTCTAGTCGCTCAACCACGAGCACCATGCTGACTGAGCGCGAGGTTGCGGCTATCTAGAGCAACAACGGCTCCTTCTCGGCTGGGGCGGCCAGGACGGGTGCGGTGGAGAGCATGCGCTTGAGGTCCCGGAAAGCCTCGTCTGCTTGGTCGCTCCATTCGAATGGCGCCATCTTCTTCATCAGCTGGTATAGGGGCAAGGACCTCTCGCCCAACCGGCTGAGGAACCGGCTGACCGAGGCCAAGCAGCCGGTGAACTTCTGGACATCACGCAGCCGAGTCGTCTTGCGCATGTGCTTGATGGCCTTGATTTTCTCCGGGTTTGCCTCAATGCCACGCACCGAGACGAGGAAGCCGAGTAGCTTTCCGGCCGGGACGTCGAAAACACATTTCTCTGGGTTGAGCTTGACCTTGTACTGGCGCAGGTGATCGAAGGTTTCCTTCAGGTCGTCGAGGAGCGTGAGGTGCTACTTGGTTTTCACCACGATGTCGTCCACGTAGACGTGGATATTGCGGCCGAGCTGCGGCAACAAGCATTCCTGCATGCACCGCTAGAAGGTGGCTCCAGCGTTCTTCAGGCCGAACGACAAGGTGATGTAGCATTACGCCCCAAAGGGCGTGATGAAGGACGTCTTCAGGGCGTCAGCCGGGTCCAGCTTGATCTGGTGGTAGCCGGAGTAGACGTCTAGGAAGGACAGGAGCTCGCGCCCGGCGGTGGATTTGATGAATTGGTCGATTCGCGGGAGGGCGAATGAATCCTTGGGGCAGGCCTTGTTCAGGCTGGTGTAGTCGATACACATGCGCCAGGTGTTGTTTTTCTTCAGGACGAGGACTGGGTTGGCCAGCCACTCGTGGTGAAATACTTCCATGATGAAGCCGGCCGCCAAAAGCTTGGCGATCTCTTCACCAATGGTCCTTCTCTTTTCTTCGGAGAAACGTCGTAGGGGCTGGCAGACAGGCTTGGAGTCCTTGCGGACGTGAAGTTTGTGCTCGGTGTACTTCCTCGAGATACCCGGCATGTCCTTTGGGGACCACGCAAAGATATCCCGATTCTCACGGAGGAAGTCGACGAGCTCGCCTTCCCATTTGTCGCCGAGGCGAGTGCCCACGACGACGTACTTGCTGCAGTTGGGATCTTCTGGGTTCAGCTTCACCTTCTTGGTTTCATTGGAGGGTTTGGACGAGGCTTCATTTGCCGGCTCCTCGGCCGGAACTAGCGTGGCTGCCGCCTCACCAGCAAGGGCAACGATCCGATCAAGCTGGCGCCGCTCCTCGGCAATGACCATCGACTCGGCCAGCTTGGATCCGTCTCGGGCGCACTCCAGAGATTTGCGGTAGTCACCGGTGATGGTGATGAGGCCCTTTGGACCAGGCAGCTTCATCTTTAAGTAGGCGTAGTGGGGGACCGCCATGAATTTGGCGAGTGCGGGCCGGCCGAGCAGCGCGTGGTACGCGCTAGACAGGTCCACCACCTCGAACCAGATCGGCTCACATCAGAAATGGCTCATGTCGCCGAATAGGATGTCGAGCCGGATCCGGCCGATCGGGGAGCAGGAGTGGCCAGGCACAATGGAAGATGGTCCTGGTTGGCTCCAGGTCCTTGGCTTCGAATTCGAGCTTGGTCATGGTGTCCCGGTAGAGGATGTTGATGCTGCTGCCGCCGTCGATGAGGACTCGGGAGAACATGCAAGTGCGTCGAGGTGCGACGATGGTGGGGTTGAGGACGAGGGCGTATCCACCTGGATTCTGCATGACGGCCGGGTGATCCTCCCGCGTCCATGTGATCGGACGCTCCGACCAGTGCATGTACTCTGGCCTGGCCAGGGCGATAGTGTTCACTTCCTGTCGGATGGAGCGCTCGCTGCGCTTGTCGTCGCTAAGGCTGATGAAGACGTTGTAAGCCGCGTTCAAGTCCGGGTAGGCGTTGTTGCGAATGGCACCGCCAGCCGGAGGTGCTTGGGGAGGCGGAGGCTGCCGCCCCGCTCCTGGAGCCGGGGTTGGGGGCGGCGGGACGTCGCCCCTCATGATGCGCTTGGTGATGGCGCATTGCCGGAGCGTATGCGTGGATGGCCTCGCGCCGCTGTGGTGCTTGCATGGAGCGTTGAGCATCTCCTCGAAGCTCATAGCGGGTTGCCATGTTGTCTTGCCGGTCTGCCGGCGCTTGGCGGCCAGCTCGGTTGCGGGCGCCTGCTCAGCGGCCGCTACGAGCCGGTTGTCGTGTCTTTGGGCCTGCTGTTCGGCCTTGCGTTTGTGCTGCTGCTGGTTATGCTGATGCTGTCGGCTTCCCTCGCCAGCCGGATTCGAATGGGGAACCAGCTTGGCCTTGCCGGCTTCGTCCAGAGCCACCTGGATCTTCATGGCGGAGTCGGCGTTCGCGTACTTGTCTGCCGTCCCTATGAGCGCGGACATGGTGGTAGGCTCGGAGCGTAGCAGCTTGTGCTTGAGGAGGGTACCGTCCCGGCACCCATTGACGAAATACTGGATTGCCTGGACCTCGTGGACGCCTTCGCAGCTGTTGCGGGGCTCGGTCCAGCGTGCTAGGTACTGCCGGCCAGTTTCCGTCGGCGCCTGCACACACATGGCGAGCTGGCTGGGATGGCCGGGTCGCCGGTAGGTCCCGATGAAGTTGCGCACAAATGCCTCCTCGAAATCGACCCACGTGTTGATGCTACCCACCGACAGGTTGTTCAGCCACGTGCGGGCCGATCCCTGGAGCATGAGTGGTGCGTAGCAGACGGCCAGGCGGTGGTTGCCACCGGCGATGCCGATGGCGGTGGTGTAGTCGGTGAGCCAGTCCTCTGGCTTCACGGTGCCGTTGTACTTGGGCGTGTCGTGGGGAAGCGTGAACCCTTTGGCAAAGGGTTCGCTTCGGATGCGCGGACCAAAGCACGCCGGTCTCCTCCAGCTCCTGGGAGCGGGCGAGCCGGTCGAGGCGGTGGCGAGCGTCTGCGGTGTCGATGGCGTGCGGGCCCAGCCGGCCGGTGACCGCGCCACGGGGCCGGGGTCGATCGCAGTCTGCTGCTGGGTCGGCTGGCAAGCCAGGTTGAGCTGGCGCTGGGCTTTGGAAAGCGACTCGTCGCCTAAGCCGCCGGCGGTTGTTGGGGCGGGGTTGCGCTGGGTCTGGGTGCGGCCGGAGGGCGCCTCGCCGGGCGGGGAGGATTCCGAGTGCTGGTCGTCATCGGCTCCAACTACGCGGGCGGAGCCGGACCCGGCCGGTTTGGCGAGCCGGATGAGGCGGTCCTGCTGCGTGTTGGCCGCTGCGAGCAGGTCGCTCACCCTCTTGAGGTGCTCCCGCAGTTCTTCGCATACGAGCTGCTCCATGCCGACCGCGGCCGCCTAAGCCGCGCGCATGTTCTTCAATGGCGTTTCGTAGATGGGAGGGAGGGCGCCGAGGGCGCGTCCGATCGCGCCGCCCCGGATCCGCACGTCCGCGACCCGGCTCGACTCGGCGGCGCCTGGCGTGAAACCGTAGGCGGCGTCGCGCTCCATCTGAGCAGACGTGAGGCGGCGCTCTGTCGCGGCGAGCAACTGGGTGAGGTCCAGCAGGTGCTGGCGATCCCCGTCGAGGCAGGCCCGCACCTCGGCGATGTTGGAGGCGTCGATGTCGGTGCCGATGGGTACGCGGAGGCGCTGGATGGCGGCGCGCAGCGGGTCGGGTTGGGCGGCCCGTTCCGCCGCGGCCTCAGCCTCGGTGGCCTTCCTTGCCGCGCTTGACGAAGAGGTGGCACCGGTGTCGGTGACGAAAACCTCTACGCAGAGGCCCATCGCTCCGTCGGGGGTGCTGCTGTCGGGAGTGATGGGGGAGTCGAAGAAGTCAAGTACCTCACTGGGGTACTCATCGACCGCTAGTGCATCGGAGATGCGTAGAGCAACGAAGGAGGCGGCGAGGGCGTCGGTGACGTCATCCGCCAGCACGACGAGCTCGTCGGAGTAGGAACGGTGCCCGTCTGAAGCATGCTCCCGGCCAGGACCTCGAGCTGCCCCACGGTGGGCGCCAACTGTCGTGGTGGGCGCACGTCAGATGCCAAGGGATGGCTAAAGATAGGAGGCGGCTCGAGGGCACTGGTGGACTCCATAAGCGGGGTTGGCATGAGCGAGTGCGGGACGCAAGACATACCCAGGTTCAGGGCTCTCCGGGGAGATAATACCCTTAATCCTGCCGAGGTGATTGCTGTTTTTATCAATACATGGTTGCTCCTAGAGCTGTGTGGTGGAAGGAAGAAGACTGGCCCGTGCTTAGGCTGTCTTTCCTGAAGTGTGTCTATCCTATTCTCTAGTTCTCGTCGCCCCCATGCATGAGGGCTCTGGGGGGTTTTATATAGGCCAACCCCCTAGGGATACAATGGTAAAGTTACACGGCCGTGGGGCCGGATTGTCATCGTCCGGGAAGCCGGTGCTGGGACCCGCGGGGTACACGGCTCGTCGGGTTCTCCAGGCGCGGGGCCCGCCAGGTATGGGGGGCACTATGTGCCGTCTCATCAGTCGCCAAGGATTGGCCGAGCTGGGTCGGGTACGGCATGCTCCGTCATGTCACCGTCTGCCGGCGTCATGGGCTGTGATGATTACACTGTTGTCACGCCCCGACTGACTAGGGGCATGGGCGAGGCACTGTTGCCTAGGTCATCGGTAGGTGCGTCTCGTCCCATCGTACGGTTGAGATGGGACGGGAGCTGACCCGTGGCCGGATTGGGGAACACGCCACGGGTCGGCTTGGCTTGTCGAGGAAGTCTTGGCGCGCCGGACTGGAGGGTCTTGCCGGACTGTGGGTCTTGGCCGGACTGGAGAGTCTTGCCGGATCGAGGACTTTGGCCAGACTAAGCGACCCGGCTAAGTCCGAGGTGGATTGCGGGGCGATGCTGGCCCCGTTATTTTCGAAAAGGATCCGGTTTCCGTTGCCTGCTTGGGGTTCATCCCCCGACATAACAACATATTACAAACGGATCATATGCAAGTAGCAGAAGATTTTCGTATGCAACCCATGTAATTTCTACAACACTATCACATAGAAGTAGTATATAAACGTGGAAACAAGATAAATACAACGTAACAAAGCATTGATGGCTGAAGCTAAACTACAAAGCAATTGGCAACTAGCAAGACCATCTGAACATTCACCAGTGTTCTCCATCAATCATGTTTGCAATTTTCAATAGCAAAAGATTTTAAACATCACCATGTAACCATCACTCCATACTCCAACCTAACATCACCATATCACCGTATCATCCTAACAGCACCACATCCATCCTTAACAGCACCGTATCCATCCCAACAACACCATATAAGTACATCTTTGGAGATTTTCAACTAGAAATAAAACAAACCTTGGAGGCTTGGAGTTGCAGGCTGTAGCCAGCGGCGAGGAAGCTCGTTGGTGCGGGCGAACGTTGAGGAAGCAGGGTGGCAGCACACGTCGGGGACGGAGCAGGGAGGACTCGGTCGAGGACGGAGCGAGGCGGCTGCGGTCTAGGACGGAGTGGGACCACCATGGTCGGGGACGGTGCGGGGCTGCGGCTGTCGGGGACGGAGCATAGCCACCATGGTCGTTGGTTGGATGGAGCTCGGCGGCCACGGTCTAGGACGGAGGGCGACAGCAGGGCAAGCTAGGGTTCTATGTCAGCCCCGCCTTATCGCTCGAGTGAGGAAAGCATGGGAGGAGGAGGGGATCGAGACGGGGGTGTGGGAAGTGGGAGTTAGGGCAACGACGAGTGGGAGTGGGAGAGGTCGATCAAGGGATCACGATGGGAACTGGGCCGCCGTGGGCTGCTCTGTTTGCCATCGGGCATCGGCCTTACCTACTTCCTCGTTCTACAAGAGATGCCCGGGCCAGGCCGGGCCTAATTTTGGGCCAAAAATTGAAGCCCAGGCCCCGTCCGACATGTTGCTCGGGCTGCATTTTGAGACCCAGGCCTGACCCGACGGACAAGTCCGACCCAGCCCGAAAATTTTGAGACGGATCGAATCGGCCCGTTCGGGCAATTTTCGATTCAGGCTGTTCGGGCCGGGTTTTCCATGACCAGGACTACATCACAAAAGTAGAATGGAAAGTAAACAATGATATATGCAGGACACTCTCTTGCTTGTACACACTATATAAAGTATGCGGAACACCTGCAACATGGTAGCTTTTTTCACTCTCCCTCCTCCTGCATGCTCACACACAAGATGGCTACTGGTGCTAGCCCAAGAAAACCGGTCAACAGCAAGATATCCTAACTAGACCGGAGTATTATTTAGCTTATTTTTGCTTTGTTTCTCTTGGACAAGATATGACCCACATGAGCTAGGTAGTAGCTGGGGCTAGCTAGCTAGCAACAGACCTGTACGTACCATTATTTTGCATTTGACTGAAAATAGCAATACGAAACGTGAAAACCTTACTGGCTAGTACAGTTCAGACTAGTATAACAAAAGACCTATCGCCAATGATCATGGCGGTAGGGTATATGATCTATCATCAATTTTTTTTGACGATATGGTATTTTTCATGTCGGACGGTCGTGATGGTGCACGCAAGTTCTATTGTTGTAGTTCATGACGATACACAGTGTTATCCTACCACTAAGGACCGTGGCAGTAGAAAAATGATCTGACCATGAAATACTTTTGAATCAGGATTACCTGGCTTAACTTTGGGGAAAAAAAATCAAAACACCAAATTTGGCCGTGCAGAGAGGCGTGACTGTTTTTACCACGTGGGTCCTCGTTGGTTTTGCTAAAGTGTCCTGGACGGGCTGCCTTCTCACGTGATGTCGGTCGACCGTGCGGGCGCTGACGTGCATGCTAGTGCATAAAAGCAACTCTAGCAGACATCGCATTTTGCCGATCCGTAAAATATGTTTGCAGGTCGCACGGGACGGTTATGCAGGCCGAAATTTGCGGCGGCAGACTAGAAACCGCAAATAAACCCGTAAATTTTAGAAAAAGTTGTTTCGCGCGAGAAATTTAAGCAACAGCTCGCCGGAGCTCGCTCGCATACATGGTTCTTCTTCGCATAATAAGTTCATACACGCCACATACATACATAGAGGTTAGATATGCTAGACACGGCCTACGCTATCGCATCACTGCAACAAAAACTGAGCTCACCGAAGCTCCTGCGGTAGCTGCCCACCGGCGGCGATCAGTCGGAGTCAGAGCCGAGGTCGACGAAGAGCTTCGCCTGCTCCTCCTTCATCACGCGCAGGTCGGCCTCCTTCGATACCTGCGCCTGCGTTGCCGTGAGGCCCGTCTCGAGGAAGAGCCGCCCGTACTCGAGCTCGCGCCGGATGCGCTCTTCCATCTCCTGCAGACCAGTGGCCGGATGAGCTCCCCGCGGACCAGTTGCCGGAGGAGGCGCGGCGGCGACGGGCGCGCTCGAGCTCGAACTCATCGAGCTCGCGCCAGTCGAATGCCGGCAGCGGCCGGGCACCCTGGTTGAGCCACCGACGCGCCCCCCGTTTGTGCGCGGCGTCAGATCTGGCGCGACGGCGGCGTTCCGCCTCATCCCCCGAGTCAGCAATGGTGGTTCAAGGCTCGCCGGCGGCGAGAAATCAAGTGGCGCGGTGGGGAATTGGAGGGGAACGCGACGGCGGGAGGATAGGGTTTCGACCCGCATCTGCCCCGCAACCCGCAGTTATAGTGGCTCGGAGGTTGCATTTGCGGGCTGTGGCAAAAAAAATTACGGACCGGACACCGATGCAGGCTCTGGTCTGGCAGAAAAATGGGTCGAGCCCGTATAATCGCCGGAATTATGCGGGTTTACGCCGGATGCGGGGTCTGCTAGAGTTGCTCTAACTCTGTATGCACTTGCTCGGTGGTACATGCATGCGCGGCTCCACGCTGTTTTTTTCTTAGCAAACCCGATCATAGATTTATTTGGAAAAATAATTTCCTTGCTGGGTGTTCAAATATATTGGCTGCTTTTTTCATCAGTTTGGAATTTTAGATGAGTTGGCTGAAGCATGAATCTCTACTCCTAATGAGGGCCGAGAGAGATGCGAGGCAGGGACCAGCGGCAGGTTAGCAAAACCCTAGCCGTCGCCAAGAGAGCCAACTTTCCGACGCCGTTTTCCGGCGGCTCTCCTCCGCCGGCGACCTCTTGGTCGTCGGTCGTGAGGGGGGGAGGGGGTCGCCGGATCCCGCGCGTGCGGATCGTTTCTGCTTTAGGTTTAGAGCCCTAATAGCTTATGCTTTTGGATCGTCCGATGTCTTGACTTCGGCGGCGACGATGACGATGCTGAATAAAGAAGCTCCAGATTCTTCTCCGACGAGGCGATCGTCTCTATGGTCGATGATGGATTTGGGAACCAGTCTGTTCAAGCGGGGATATCGTGACAGCGACGGCATCCTTGGGTGGACTTGTGTCCTCGCCTCCTCGGGCTCCGTCGTTGCGACGACGTCTGCTCCAGTGTCGGTGCGGAGCTTGGGAGGTAGTTCAGGAGCGGATGCAGATTGTGGTCTGCATCGACGACATTTGGAAGACGGAATGTGTGCTGGGTTCGTGGTTGATGGATGGCAGGTATGGCTTCCTACTTCGGTGTCTTGGTCGTGGTGGGTTGTCATATCTGGAGTTCGATGGCGTGTCCGAGGTGTTGCCCCGATCTGATTCGTTCAACGGCAATGGCTTCATCTTTGGTGAGCCACCTTGGAGGTCCGCAAAGCTGCTTATCAGTGATGGAGTCGTGTCGAGCTCGGGTGAGGAGGTGATCCGTCACTTTTTTCTTTGGTTACTGATGTGGTGGTGCTAGAGGCAAGTGACGGACATTGGTTACTAAGGTGTTGTACTAGGTATCTGATGATTTGGGTGTTGTTTATTGTGAACATCTAACTTGTTTTTTGGTGGTATATTTAGACAGGAAAGTCCAAGAATTATGGTTTCCGCACCAGTAGTACAACACCCAAATCATCACAATAAACAACACCCAAATCATCAGATACCTAAAGATGTACATAGTTACTGTTTTTTGCGTTTTGATTAAAATGAGAACATAATTCTTATGATCTACAATGTCCATATCGTGTATCTCTTCTAGATGGAAAGGTGTGCGGAAGGGATTTGTACCAATTGTCTGAGTAGCAATTGAACAGGAAGAGGCTTAGTAAGGTAATGTGTTGCTAACTACATCTGGAATGAAAAAAATTATGTTGTAGATTAATATAAGCTTTTCGTGTTACTAGGATAAAATAGAAGAGCACCCGAGGATGCTTGAAGGAATTGCAAAGCGGAATGAGAAGTTTCGCAAAAGAATCAATTCTGCTGGTACCGATTACGAGTGTCCAGCCTCTGTAAGGAACACTTGATGATGTTCATTGATTTAATAAATTTATCTTACTTCATCAGATTTGAATTAGCTCAGCAATTTGCCGCATAATTGTAACTGTATCAAGCAAATTTCAACTTTTTTTTGACCTGGAGCAAAAGACGTGCAATTGTACTGTCCTAGAGCCAAATTTGCCACATGTTAATATGCAGGTCCTTGATATTTACAGTACTGGTTGTTTATTCTTACCTACATCTGCTTGCTGAGATAATTTATATATTGGCACCAAGGTTCGTCCCAGGCTTTGCTTAACCATATTTTGAGTTGTCTTCAATTGTTTTTCGTTTCATGCTGTATGTGGCAGTTACTCTCTGGAGATAAGTTGTACCGAATAAACAGTTCATAATTGATCACTACATTAGCTCCATGTAATCCCATGTAAAAATGCAGCTCCATGACCCGCCTGAAAGAGAGGAGAAGGGTTGCCTCCTGTCCGTCTCATCCCATCCCCTTGTGCTAGCTATGAAAGAGAGGAGGGAGAGCAGAGAGGAGCTGTGACGCCCCCGATTTGTCCGTACACTAATCATGCACGCAAATGTGTACGGCCAAGATCAAGGACTCACTGGAAGATATCACAACACAACTCTAGACACAAATTAAAATAATACAAGCTTTATATTACAAGCCAGGGGCCTCGAGGGCTCGAATACAAAAGCTCGAAAACACAAGTGTCAGCGGAAGCAACAATATCTGAGTACAGACATAAGTTAAACAAGATTGCCTTAAGAAGGCTAGCACAAAAGTAGCAACGATCGAAAAGGCAAGGCCTCCTGCCTGGGACCTCCTAACTACTCCTCGAAGCCGAACTCCATGTAGAAACATCATCGGGATCCTCTGGCTCCTGGACTCCACCACCTGGTTGCATCATCCGAGAAGAAAGGAAGAAAGGGGGAAAAGGGGGAGCAAAGCAACCGTGAGTACTCATCCAAAGTACTCGCAAGCAAGGATCTACACTACATATGCAATGATATCTGTGTAAAGGGGTAATATATGTGGACTGAACTGCAGAAAGCAGAATAAGAGGGGGATAGCTATTCCAAACGAAGACTACGCTTCCGGTAACCTCCATCTTGCAGCAGTAGAAGAGAGTAGATGGTAAGTAACAAGCTTCCTCGCTTCTCGCAGCCTCCATCTTGCAGCAGTGGAAGGGAGTAGATGGAATAGTAACAACTATCAAAGCTTCTGGCAGCCTCCGTCTTGAGTAGCAGAAGAGTTCACCAAGTAACATCGTAAAGCATAATCCTACCCGGCGATCCTCCCGCACATCACCCTGTGAGAGAGCAACCACCGAGTTATATCTGGAACTTGTCTGGGTGTGTTTTATTAAGTATCCAGTTCTAGTTGTCATGAGGTCCGAGTACAACTCCGGGTCGTCCTTTTACCGAGGGACACGGCTATTCGAATAGATTAACTTCCCTGCAGGGGTGCACCACATAACCCAGCACGCTTGATCCCATTTGGCCGGACACACTTTCCAGGGTCATGCCCGGCCTCGGAAGATCAACACGTCGCAGCCCTACCTAAGCACAGCAGAGAGGTCAGCACGTCGGTCTAAGTCCTAAGCACACAGGGGTCTGGGCCCATCGCCCAATGCACACCTGCACGTTGCGAGGGCGGCCGGTAAGCAGACCTAGCCTCTCCTAATACCAGAGTAGGCTTCCAGTCCAACCCGGCGCGCGCCGCTAAACCACTGACGTCAAGAAGGCTTCGGCTGATACCACGACGTCGAGTACCCATAACTATTCCCACGTAGCTGGTTAGTGCGTATAGACCAAATGGCCAGACTCAGATCAAATACCAAGATCCCGTTAAACGTGTTATTATGAAATAACCGCGGACAACGACCAGGGCCAGGCCCACCTGTCTCCTAGGTGGTCGCAACCTGCCCTGTCGCTCCGCCACAAAGTAACCATCAGGGGGCTGTCGGGAACCCAGGCCCACCACTACCTGTGTGGAACCACCTGCCCCTTCAGCCCCCATCTCCGAATCATCATCATGTGTATGTAAAGTATGTATATAGTATATACCCGTGATAACCACCCGAGTGATCACAGCCCGATAGTATAGCATGGCAGACGGACAAGAATGAAGGGCCACTGATGGAATACTAGCATCCTATACTAAGCATTAGGATGGCAGGTAAAGTATCGACAGTTGTAGCAACAATGACAGGCCATGCAGCAGAATAGGAGTAACCGAACAGTAACATGCTACACTACTCTAATGCAAGCAGTAGAAAGAAGAATAGGCGATATCTGGTGATCAAAGGGGGGGGGGCTTGCCTGGAAGCTCTGCAGACAAAAGGAATCTTCGGAAGCGTAGCCGTAGTCGAACACCGAAGCATCAATGGTCTCGGGGTCTATCACAGTATCGGAGTCTACCGAAATAAGCAACGAAGGGGGAAACAAATAAATAACAGAGCAAACAATAGCATCACAAAGCATAACATGGAAATACGCGGTGCTACGTGTGACCTAACGCGGTGCTCGGTGATACAGGCGAAGAGGAATAACATCCGGGAAAGTATTCCCGGTGTTAGGCATTTTCGGGCAGATGAAACGGAGGGGAAAGTTGCATGTTCGGGATGCTAGGGACGTGTGGTTGACGAACGGTCTGCGTATTCGGATTCGTCTCGTCGTTCTGAGCAACTTTCATATATAAATTATTTTCATCCGAGTTACGGTTTAAAAGATATGATTTTCTAAAGTTTATATTAATTTCTGAAATTTAATTAATTAATTTAATATAACAGTATCCAGAATAGTGCATGCTGACATCATCATGACGTCAGCATGACATCAGCAGTCAACAGAGGGTTGACTAGGTCAAATTGACGTGTGGGTCCCGCATGTCATACACTATTTAGTTTAATTAGGATTTAACTAATCCAATTACTATTTAGTTAAACTAACTAATTAATTAGATTAATTAAACATGATTAATTAACTTAATTAATTTGTTAATTAATTTGTTAATTAATATATTCATTTATTTATTTATTTATTTTTATTATTGTTTTTTTTAACTTTTTTTTTGTTCTGGGGGGCGGGCCCCACTTGTCATTGGGCCATAGGCCTTAGTGGGTTTGGGCGGTAACGGGCGCTGGGCGACGGGTGCAACGGGGAGGAGCCCCGTGTGGCACGGGCGCTTGCCCGGCCGCGGCCAGGCAAGGCCCCGGCGACGAGCACCGCGGGCAGGGGGGGCCGAGCGGCGCGACGGGCGTGGCCCCCAGGCCGAAGCGGCATCGAGGCCGGGGGCGGGGCACATGGCGGGGCGGCGCATCGGCGGGGGAATCGCGGGAGGCGGGCGCGCGGTGCGGCTGCGGCTGCTGCGGCGCCGGCGCCAGGGCGGCGGGGACCGGCCAGAGGCGCGGCGGCGCATAGCAGCAGGGGCGAGCAGGGGGGGGACGAGCGGGAGCGAGGCGGCAGCGGGGCGCGGCTGGCGAACGGCGGCAGCAGCGTGTGCAGCAGGCACGCAGGGCGAGGCCTGTGCGGCCGAGCGGCGAGCGAGGGCCGGGCCGGTGCGTGGGGCGGGAACGCGGGCGCGCCCCGAGCGCGCGTGCGCGCGGCGACGACCGTGGCGACCGAGGGGGAAGGCGGCGACCGGGGCGATGGCCAGGGGCAACGAGGGAGGCGGTGCTCACAGAGGTCCGGTCGGGGAGGGCAGTGGGCTCGAGGTGGCGCGTCGGGGGG
>LR738712.1:239580027-239628749 GCA_902687465.1 Secale cereale
GTGGGCCGGCCTAGTGGCCAGCTGGGCCATTTGGCCCAGTGGGGGGTCCTTTGTTTTAGTTTTATTTTATATTTCTTTTGTCTCTTTTTTTTGTTCTTTTGTTTTCTATTTCTTTTCCGTTTTATTTTATTTTCTACTTACTATAGTTTCACAAAATATAAAATGAGTTCCTAAATTAGCGTTACTACTTATTATAATGCCACAATAGTTTGGGCACCCAAATAATTTAGTCTAATATTTTACACATTACAAAAGGCATTTAATTAATTATTTTAGTCACGCTTTTAATTATAACATTGCACTTAAACTCTTTATAAAGTGTGGTCTCTCCATCGATTATTACATATGATTTATTTGTCATTTTTAGAACATTTTTTTTTGACTTTTGAAAACTTTTATTGTTTGACTTTATTTTAAATTTGAATTTGAATCAGTTTCGAACTAACACGAGATTAGCAACAGTAATCATGGTGACGTGGCATCATTAGCAGAGGTTTACTATAGCTTGATTACCCGGGCGTCACAGGAGCGTGGTGGCAATGCACCGATGCTGGCCGGTTGAGTCATGGTCGACGTGTCAGTCAAGGGGTCCCTGCATTTCTGGTTTGTGATGGTCGGCTCGCTGTGGCGGTCAGCCATGGAATAGTTGTGAGGGAGAGCACCGCTGTGGCGGTCGGCCATGGAATAGTTGTGAGGGAGAGCACCCCTTTAGTGCCTCTCCTCATAGTTCTTCCTTCCCCTACCGCTGGTCAACCGCTCATGATCCTTGTCCAAGGCCGATGTGTACAGTTTCAGCCTCGTTCCCACGGTTGGCAAACTCTGTCTTGTCGTGATGCGCAGGTACACACATAGGCATACCAAGATCGTTAGTGAATTATCCATGTAGTTTCATGTCCAGATTGACGTTTATTTGGGGGAAGTGCTGTTGATATATTTTATTCCGCGCCACGAGTGTTCAGTGTTGATTTTGTGGGCAGTTTTAGGCGTTTTAGTGAGCTAGCAAGGGTGCGCAGTGGATCTGTCATCATTTTGTTTGAAAAGGTTGAAGGATGTTCAACGTTGGATCTATATTTTCAAGGCCATGTGCTTCTCTGAAGATGATTCGGCTGCATTTTTGTTTACCCATCATTCAGTGGAAAATCACTGATTCCTCACGGGCTGCAGATGAGGAGTACTCACATTTTTGGTCTTACAGATTTTGTCACACTATGATGGGTGTACGACAATTTTGGTCTTACTGATTTCTTCCGGGAATAATCACATAAGACGACACTTGACCCCCAACTAACCACACCTAGCTTAGCTTCACTAGCTGCCATTAACTAATCACTCACTCAACTCATAGCTTGGTGTCGTTCTGAATGATTCCATATCCGTTACGTAGATTCAACTGGATGCTCTTGCTTGATCCCTAAATTATGCCCTACTCCTACCAAATTATTAGAACCTATGTACTCGATTCATCGAATCTGTCGAGAAATGTATGCACCTTTTCCTTGCATATCTATTCTTGGGGCATCATTTTGAAGTTAGTATTCATTTCGTGATACACTACACATTACCATTCATTCCGTGCTAGCAAAATATTTGTTTATATAGCTTTCTATCATCTAATTTAAGATTTAATTTCCTCAATGTTAATTCTCAAATATGCGGGCATCATGGACCTCAAGATAGGTATGCAAGAGAAGGACCAGTTCCTAATCATCCTGTTTGTTCTTCTTGGACTGTCGTTGTTACTTGCAGTTTGCCTCTGCTGCCATGTCGTAATGTGCACCATCAAGGGCTTGCCGTGTTAACCGTCAAGAAGTAGTAGGTCGACGGCAGGCAAGGCGTCCAGGAAGCCAGAGCATGGGAGAGCAGTGCCGCTCAAAGGGTGAGGTTGCCAAATGGTGCGGTGACACTAGCTCGGTGACCAAGCAGACTATATTCTGGACTATTTACAAATCATGGACTAAAATTGCCATGAATTATTCGACTTCTTTCTGGACACACATCATTCTCTTATACTCAAGTCTGATATGTCTTGTATTTATTCTATAGTTAAGTACAATAGTTTCAGATTCTTTTACAAGTGCTTCATGATTTTACCCTGTGTGCAGAAATCTTCTAAGTTGCCGCTGAAGGAAGAAGACATGGGGTCGGAAAAATGTTAAGATTGACTTGATGTGTGGTAAGGAAAAGCCATTCGAAAAGTTTTTTATGCTTGAACATTCACTACTCAGTTATTCTTTTAGGTATGCATAATCTTCCAAGTTATAATCAGTTCCTTTTATTTCGGCACGCATAATGACTATTCCTCGGCATCAAGTTCTTCTAGATAGTAATTAATACTCCCTTCCCATATGGATTTGCATGATGGTTGTCCATTTTTGGAATAGCTTACCAGGCTTATGCCTTGAAAACTGAGCTACCTCCATGATTATGCTTCTGGTCTCAGTAGAATTTTTGTTTCGCCAAAATTCAGATGCGAAGTGGAGTTCCTGATAATAGATGAACATACCAGCCTACTTTCCTACAACCAAGTTAGAATTATCAGCGGGGACACCACATTCAGAGCTGGTGACTGAAAAAAGCCTGCAGATAGACCATCAATGTCTTTTTTTAGCCAAGATCTTGCATGTGACCATTGTTTTCGAAGCCTTATCTGCAGTTGAGAATATACGGCGAGAAGACGCAGGTGCACGATACATTCGATACTACAAAGTAGACACGTTTCTACAAACGACATGGCAGAATATCTATACCACAGTTGAAGCAAAGCACCCTATATCCATGAAAATAAATAGTATACGGATTCAGACGTCAAGGAAGAAAATGAGACATTAAAATTTGATGAAGATACAACTTGGTAGAAAGTAGGAGTGCTTATGAGGGGTGCTGCTATAAGGGGACTGTGGTAATCAGAAGAAATTTGCAATTTGGTGAAATAACTACCTCATAGAAGAGTTAATTGGTTTCGCTGTAGGAAAAATCTGCAGGGTGGTTAAACTTTGATGTATAAATAGTAGCACTTCGCTCTGTCTAAAAAAGTTCTTGCTAAGGTTATTCAATGGGCTACGTTTTAAAAATCTCGAGAATACTTGATGGATCAAGGCAAGTAGTGTTTGTGATGGCTTGGTTTATGATAGTCATTGCTATGAAATATTTTAAACTTGCAGATATTCCCATTCATATCATGACATCCACAATAACCGAACTATCCTGCTTACACAATGCTTCACACAACAATTTCCATGAAATTCCTTCTGTTGTGGTGGCAAGTATAATACTTAGTCCTGAAAAATATTATTTTTGTGTATAATCAAACACTTAAATAACTGATTGAGGGAATTTGAGAGGATGGAGAAGATGGGGGAACGATAGGCAAGGTGAGAAAGAGGGCCTTTACATAAAAAAATGTCGACTATGATGGGTAAGTATGATTAGCACGAGGGTAAAGTATATATATCATATAACCATTGTCATATACAAGGAGCCCGTAGCAACGAACGGGCATTCTACTAGTTTAATATGATATCCGAACCGAGAAATTTGAAGTTCAAAACTTTGTCAACGCAGTATTAAAATAAAATGGACATCTAGATCTTAACTAAAACAATTTATTCTAAGGTTTGTCCTCCACGACTAGCCCCGGACACAAACCACCTAGTCCTGGGAGCCGGCGAGCAGGGGATGAATTGTGGGACATCTCGTCATATCTCTAAGAGCATCTCCAGCCGCGTCCCCAATAAGGCGCCTAAGGCCGTTTTTATGGCCGACGAGAAAAAAGGGCTCAGTCGCGCCCCCAGAAGCCCAATTATCGCCGGTTAGGGTCGAATTTGGCGCTGACGAACTCATGTCGAACCCGGCGCGCTAGTGGGCGCCCGGGGGTGTCCTCATCGCCTCGGTTCCCGCAGAAATCAATGCTAAGGTTGCCGCATAGCCGCGTTGACCAGCCTTCCATTGATGCCTCACGGGTGGCACAGTGAAGGCGCCGACGCGTGTCCCGCCAGCTCCCAGCCACGCGTACACACGGCCGTTGCTCTCTCGTCGCCCACCGGTGGCTATAAAAGCCGCACCCTCCATCGACGGTGAACTCACAAACTCTCACCCTCTCGTCGATGACGCCCCTCTCGACCTTCCCGCTCCTCTCTCCTCCCTCTCTCGCTTCCCCACTTGGGACATGGCCGGCCGCAACCCTGACGATGGAGCGGCGGCCAACGGCTTCGACCGCCGCCACCCGCACGAGGATGAGGCCCATATCCTCTATGAGGCGGATTACCCGGCGCCACTGTATATGCGAATGTCGGGCTCATGGAGGCTGAGCGCCGGCGACGTCCTGGTGCCACCGCCGCCCATCGGCGTGCCGAGATCGCGCGCATCTGGTCGTCGGTGTCGGAGACCGCCGCAACTAGCCGAGGTACGCTCCCAACATTAACATGCTGTGGACGGCGTACTTTGAGCGCCGCCGCGCCGAGCGGCCCGCCGCCGCCAATGAGACTCAGACCCGCGGCCGCCACAACTCCGAGGGGCGGCGGGAATGGTGGGGCGTCCCGGGGTGCACGCTGGAGGCCGTCCTTGGAGTACCCGGCGCCCCTCCTTCTCCCGCCGCCGTGATAGTTCTTGGACGCCGAGGCGCATGGAGACGACGACCTCTTCGTCCTCCAACTCCCGCTCCTCCGGCTCGCCGGCGTTCCTCCCCGTCAAGGTGGAGCTTCATCATTAACGTGGGTAGCGCCCCTTCTCCTCCGGCCTCCTCCTCCCGCCTCTTTTGGCCCAGGATGTGGGGGAGGAGGAGACGCCGGCGATGGAGGAGAACGTGGGTGTGTGGCCGGAGCAGCACGCCATCTTGAACTCCATCCATCCGGAGTCGGCTGAGGAGGCGAGACGTCGCCGTCGGCAATAGATGGAGGTGGCGCAGGCGGCCCAGGCTCCAGCTCCAGTGCAGGCGGCTTCGGCCATCACCAACACCGACCAAATTTGAGTAGTATATAATGTAGTACGGAGTACATGCTTTTGTATGGATTTAGGGGATGAGTACGAGAGGCTTGTATGTGGAGAATGAAATATTAAGAGTGCCCGCGGGCATGTCGACGGTCATTTTTTTGAGAAGCCGGATTTGCAAAGTCCAACTATAGATGCTCTTACTGTCAGTACAACGACTCCTAATACACATATACGTTGCAAAACGAAGCCCATCTCCGACTTATACTCTAGGAAGCATGTCAGCTTGGTGTGGATCGCGACGGGCCTGGCGCCCTCGATGCCGCTGCTTCCAAACATGCGTTTCTCTTATAATGTCGTATAACAATATTCATGGACCTCTTCTAGGCCGAATAACACTTGTCCTATTATGGCTCCGATGAATACGAGAGCATATCCAACTGCCGCACTGGAAATTCAGGGTTTTAGCGTGCGCGCAACCGCTCCAGCAGCTTCAGTGAAGGTGCAATAACCGTGCGCGGCATAAAGAGTTCAGCGAGCGGTCCGAAATGACACTGCGCGTCGTTATTTGTTGCGCCCGCTTTCGCGCGCCGCACACTCGAGCGCTCGAGCTGCATCTTCTTCGCCGCCGCCGCTGCCGCAGCAGCAGCAGCAGTAGCCGCCGCAGACGCAGCAGCAGCAGCAGCCGCAGCCGCAGCAGCAGGAGGAGCAGCAGCAGCAGCCGCAGCAGCGCTGCTGCTGCTGCTGTTGTTGTTGTTGTTGTTGTTGTTGTTGTTGTTGTTGTTGTTGTTGTTGTTGTTGTTGTTGTTGTTGTTGTTGTTGTTGTTGTTGTTGTTGTTGTTGTTGTTGTTGTTGTTGTTGTTGTTGTTGTTGTTGTTGTTGTTGTTGTTGTTGTTGTTGTTGTGCTTCTGCTGCTGCTGCAGTTGTTGTTGTTGTTGTTGTTGTTGTTGTGCTCCAACAATTCTCATTGGTCTCAAACCGCTGTGACATGTTCATGAAGAATGGCAATGCGGTAAACACATAGAACATATCATCTCCGGTGAAAAACCGGTAATTTATTTATATTACAGATTGTGTAATATAAATACATCTTAATTTTGCAAAATTAATAGATTTCAAGAAATGTGGCTCGAAATCATTAGTGTGAATCTCAAATTGTTAAGGATGACACTTGAATTTTGCATATGTATTTGCACGAAATTGAAAATCTCAATTGCAAATAGACGTATTAATCTCGACATGTGGTGAACATGGAAATATATACATCATAGAAATATTCCGGAATAGTTCGTACTCAACGGAGAAACAGTATTGCATAGATACTGAATTTACCTTTACAAGAGATTAAGAAATCTCAATTGCAAATGGATGTAATTAATCTCAACACGTGATAAACATGGAAATATATTACATCAACTTATGATCTGGAATACATCTAGGTACTCAACAGATATACACTACTATTGTAATGAATAGTAATGAGGTTGCAAACTTGATACTCAAGTGAGGCCTCTGCATCGCGATGCTCAGGGGTCCCCCTTGATGTACGGACAAACCTCATGAAGGAAACACAAACAACATATGGGTTAATCCGGAGCCCCCATACCTCTCCTTGCCAGCTTTTACCTAGGAGGGTCACATGAAAACCATGTGCGAGAAACCTGGTGAGGTGGGGTGCGCCAGGCATGGCTTGGGCGCAGCCCCCGTACCCAGCCCCCTCGCGCGACTCTCCTGTGGGGAACGCGGTGCGTTGAGGCCGGGCGGCGGGCTCGAGAGCCCTCCTAAGGTTACTGCTGCCGCTAGGGTGCTCTCGGTTGTTTATTCACCAGCGCGGAGCATGGTGCTTCCACTCTTGCGTGGGCATAGCCGCTCCTCGACCGTGTCGTCCGCCAGAGCAGAGCATGGGGCTTCCACTGGTTCATGGGTGGGAGCTCCCTCTAAGGGAAGACTCTGGGGCGTGTACAGCCCCGTCCTGGCACGTGGCTTGCACGACAGGACTGGGGGGAGTTGTATATGAGTACCCGTGAGCCAGTGCGGGACTCACGGGGCCCTACCTGAAGGAGGGTTGCACCTGGATTTTAAGTTCAGAACATTTGTAAGAGTCTTGCGTGATGGTTAGGTGGCCTGCGCCAAGTGAATCTTTGGAGGATATCACGTGAGAAGGCCAAACACCAATGACCCCAGGAGGTGACATGAATGGTCCTGGCCCACCAGACAGAGCTCAGCTGTTGGGTTTATCGACGCTGCAGGGATGGACCCGAGCAGAGACGCCGTGCCCAGTCTTCTCACTGCACGATCCTAAGGAAAGACAGCCAACACGTGGCTCCCACGATGGCGAGGCACTAGGTAGCGTGCCCTGACTCATCCACCCATGATTAGCTCATGTGAGAACAAGAAACCAAGGTCCATGGGAGGTGACATACACGGGGACTAGCCCGCGAGACAGAGCTCAGCCACTTGGGTTTAGCAACGTTGCTGGTACGGACTCGAGCACAGACGTCGTGCTAGTCCTTAATCATGAGGCAGCCGCGGGCGGGTGTGTGAAGGCGCACGACATTCATGGTGGGGAAGCACCGGACATGAGGATGATGACATGAAGTAATTCATGAATAGGTAGGACCAGTTTTGATATATGCACAAAATGGTACATGCTGCAGGGACAGACCCATACATCTTGAGGATAATGCAGCCCGAGGGGCACCCTCAATTGAACAAACCAAAAAGTCACCTAGCACCGTCGTTGAAAAAGAGTTGGGGTGGCTAAAGATGCGCGTCGCAAATGTCGCCCCTCACGAGTCGTCAGGCTCCCGGGCCTCGTGAGGCTCTGGAGGTCCAGGGGGCTCACGAGGGTTCGGCACCTCCTCCGTGTGGATCACCTGGCGCCTGGCCTCGTGAGCCTCCGAGACGGCCCGCATCCGGCATTTGTATGCGGCAGCTATGTTTGGTAGGCCAAAGGGCATGCAAATGTAGTTGTGAGGGGGGCCTCCGCACCGGCCGACGCGAGATGGCCAGAAGAACTCCTGAGAAGCGGCTCTGTTGAGCCCTGGGACGTTGACGCAGACGCGTAGCTCGCCACCCACGTAAGGGGCGGCAGCTGCACTGGGTGGTGCGGTGCGACGCTGGCCACGCATGGCTCGCTCCTATTGAAGCTCCTCGATCGCCTTGGTGATAAACTCCTGAGCATCTGGCGCCTTGCGCCCTGCTTGCGGAAGTGCGCATTGAAGCACATCTCCACATGGTGCCTAAACGCCTCCCTCGCGACGCCGACCAGTTCAGAGGCCCTCCACAGGAGAGCCCCCCGAGCCCAACCTGAGAGTGGTGCCGGGCGCGCCTTCCTATGCGAGAGAAGGAGGCGCCCTAGTAGCGGGCGTTGGTCCTGAGGCAGGAGAGAGCCCCCCGAGCCCAACCTGAGAGTGGTGCCGGGCGCGCCTTCCTATGCGAGAGAAGGAGGCGCCCTAGTAGCGGGCGTTGGTCTTGAGGCACGATCGTCAGATACCCCACCCTCCTGAGATCCTCGCTGGAGCAGCTGCTTCTTCTTAGGGATGACCTTAGGGGGGTGGATGGCGCCTTCATCATCTAACTTCTCGACCCCAACGGCCTGGTAGGCGTGCTTGAGGGAGCACACCGCATCCTTCTCGTCGCAGGCGACCATGATGATGCCACCGCTTCCCGGCATCTTGAGGATGTTGTAGCTGTGGTGAGTCGCTTCCATGAACTTGGCCATTGTGACACCCCGGTGTAATGATGCTACAGTAACACTAGGGGCTAAGATAATCATTTTGCTAAAACAATGCTTAATCATTTTGGTCAATATCTCTTTGCAAATTCAGTCAAATTCAAACTCTAATGTTAAGTGAAATTCAAAATTTGCTCAAACATTAAAGCTAAAATGTTCATCATGTGCCAAATAATCCATAACTAATATTGATGGTGGGCCAACATTTTTGCAAAATGTTTAAAGTGCCCTAAACTAATTGAAACAGAAAAGATTTAAAAGGAAAATGCAAAAAGGGAGGCTATAAAGGAAAAGGAGAGAAAGCCGCTCCCCCATGGGCCTCGGCCCACACCCAGCCAGCCCACCTAACCTCCCACCGGTCTCCTTCCATCTTGTTCTCGTGGCTTGGTCGCTACACGGGCATGGTTGCCCCCGACCACCTCGCCGGCATCACCGCAGAGAGGATAAGGCCGCCATCCGCGCCTCCTCGGGCTCCTTCCCCTGCCACTCCACTCACCCCACTCCCTCTGGACCCTCTCTCTCCCTCGTCGCTCTCTGCCTTGCGCGTCCGAGTGCCACCATGGACGCGCCCCGGTGAAGCTCACGGCCACCGGCCACACCGAGCCATGAGAAGGCATCCGGGAGCCCCGTCATGTTCTGCTACATCCTCTACGCCAATGTGAACAAGCCGGAGGCCACTCCATCACCGGATCCTCGTCGTCTTCCACCTCCGGCTGCGAGATCTCCACTGCATCGACTTGTCTGCCCCAAGCCTCCCCCGAGCCCATTGAGCTGCGCTCCGACCTCACCGTGCGCGCTCCTTCCTTTTCCCTCGTCTCTGCCTCCGTGCCCGCCTGCTAGCGCTCCTGGCCGCCCCGCCACCCGCATCGACTGCGCGCGCAAGACACCGCTCCCGTCTCTGCCCGCGCCCTCTAGCGCCGCCTTGCGCGCGCCTGCTCACCCCGCTCGCCCCCCGTCCCCGCGAGCCTCCCGCCGGTCGCCGCACGCCCATCCCGCGCCCGTGACTTCGCCTGCGGCAGCTCGCGTCGCCGCTGTCCACTTCTGCCGCCCGACGCGCCCGCGCTCCAGCCGCGCATTGCCTCCCCGGCGTTCCCCTCTGTTGCTGCTCACCCGCAGCTGCCGCTGCTGCGCGCCTACCGCCCCACTGTCCCACGCTGGGGCCACGCCCGGCTGCGCCTGGGCGGCGCCTCTGGACGCGCCGCCTCGCCCCTGCGGCTTGCCTCACCCCGCCGTCAGCCCATTGGCTGCCTTGGGCGCGCCCTCCTCCGGCGCCCTTTGTGGCGTCTCGGGTGCGGGCGCCAGCGCCCCCGCTCCGCCCCGTTTTGCCCACCCCGCTAAGACCCCTTTGGGCCACTGCCCAGTGGGGCCCCCATGCCCCTGTCTTCTAAAAAAAGATTTAAAAATACTAATAATAAAATTGTAATTAATTACTTACTTAAATACTGATTAATTAACCTAATTAACTTTTAACTAATTAAACTGTTAATTAGTTAACTGTCAATGACGGTAGGAGCCACACGTCAATTTGACTAAGTCAACTGACTACTGACATTACCCTGACGTCACGCTGATGTCATCCCATACTATTCTGGATAATGTTAGTTTTAAATATATAAATAATTCTAGAAAATGTTATAAACTTTAGAAAATCCTAGAAAATAATCCATAACTCGGATGAAAAAGTTTTATATATGAAAGTTGCTCAGAACAACGAGACGAATTCGAATACGCTGTCCGTTCGTCCGCCACACATCTCCATCATACCGAACATGGAACATTCCCCCTCCGATTCAGTTGTTCGAAAACACAAAACACCGGGGATACTTTCCCGGATGTTATTCCCCTTCGCCGGTATCGGGTAGCATTGCGTTAGATCACACCGAGCGCTGCTTTTTGCTTGTCATGCAATTGTTTGCTTTATATTTATTGTTTCTTCCCCCTCTTCTCTCCGGTAGACCCCGAGATCGATGATGGCCTGGTGATCGACTACATCACCGACGATCGTTCCTTTGCAGTAGAGCTTCCAGGCAAGCCAACCCCCTTTGATCATTCTGATATCATCCATTCCCTTCTCTCTTATGCCTGCATTAGATCTGCTACTGCTTTTTGTATGATCTTATTCTGATGCATAGCCTGTTGTTGATACCTGCTTTCATACCTTACATGTTTATACTAAACTGCTTAGTATAGGCTGGTTAGAGATCCACCAGTGACCCCCCACATTGTCCCGACTGCCCCGCTGGATTATCAGAAGACCCGATCAACGGGATCGAAGACCAGGACCCGGCACCGCACATCACTTTCCCCTTAGTTGCTCGACACTACTGGGTTACTATCAAGTGCCGTGGGTGAGGCGACATCAACACTTCTGATGTTAACCTTGTAGGTTAGTTCATCGGTTATTATCATCGAGGGTGATTTCCTCCTTCTCCACTCCCGATAATGACACTGTTGTGCAACTCCTCAAGAGTGGACCTCGAGGGTGACTCCTCTTTCGTTCACCTTGACGATAAACATCAGGTGAGATTCCATCGAGGGTGATTTCCTCAGGTTTCTCTTTGGTGTTAGACACATAGTTACTATGGTTACTATGACTTTACACTGGACTTTGTTACTAAATACAGGTCGACCCTGTGGGGTACCCGCGCGAGCTTAATTGCGAGTGATGTGTAGTCGGGTTGATCTGGAAGGTGCTTGCGAGATAAATATGAGGCGTGGCCGGGCATTCTTAGCCCTTGCCGCAAGTCCTCGAGACGGGGCAATGGGGTCACATGATCGTGAGTCTCTGCTTGTTACCGCGCGTTCCCAAGACACTAAACAATTTGGATATTTGATCCAAGGGGCCCCTGGCCTGATAGAGCTAACCATCACATGGGCATAGTATGGGCGTTCTACGTAGTATGCATCATCCGAAGCTTTGACGTCATGCGACTGAGCGGCGCGCGCCGTGTTGGACTGGTAATGCACCTACCTTTTTAAGGAGGTAGCTAGGTCTGCTCACCGGTCGCGTACACAACGTGCAGGAGTTCCTGGGGTGATTGGCCCATGACTCCTGGGGGCATAGGGTTTAGTCTGGCGTGCATGACCTCTCTATTAAGCCTAGGTCGGGTTGCGGCGTATTGTTTGGCCGAGGCCGGGCATGACCCGATGGTGTGTCCGGCCGAAGTTAAGCGAGCGTGGTGGGTAAGTTGGTGCACCCCCGCAGGGAAGAAAACATCTATCGATAGACTGTCCTACGGTAACGGACACTTGGAGTTGTATCCCAATCGATACAACTAGAACTGGATGCTGAGGCATGAATGGGATATGTTGCTCCGGGAGTCGAGAAAGGATCTCGAGGCGTTGACAACAACGTACATATGACTTATGTTATACTACTCTATTCCCCTTGTTGCTGCAAGAGGATGGTTTTCAGAAGATGCTAGTCTTCGATAGGACTAGCTTCTCCCCCTCTTATTGTGGCATTCTGCAGCTTAGTCCACAGATATTACCCTTTTCATTGATACCGATGCATATGTAGTGTAGATCATTGCTTGCGAGTACTTTGGATGAGTACTCACGGTTGCTTTGCTCCCCCTTTTCCCCCTTCTTTCTTCTTTGTGGTTGATGCAACCAGATGGTGGAGTTCAGGAGCCAGAAGCCACCTTGACAACTGCTACTACCCCGACGGAGCCTACTACTACGTGGAGACAGCTGATGACGAGGAGTATTAGGAGGTCCCAGGCAGGAGGCCTTTCCTTTTCGATCGTGTTGTTTATGTGCTAGCCTTCTTAAGGTGAACTTGTTTATCTTATGTCTATACTCAGATATTGTTGCTTCCACTGACTCTTGTGTATTCGATCTTATGTATTCGAGCCCTCGAGGCCCCTGGCTTGTAATATAAAGCTTGTATTATTTTATTTGTGTCTAGAGTTGTGTTGTGATATCTTCAAGTGAGTCCCTGACCTTGGTCGTACACGTTTGTGTGCATGATTAGTGTACGGTCAAATCGGGGGCGTCACAAGTTGGTATTAGAGCCGACTGCCTGTAGGAACCCCCTTTCCAACTCCTTGGCCGAAGTTGAGTCTAGTCTTTGAAAAACTGTTTTACTAACTTGGCTGTGTGGCTTACGGGCCCACGTTGCCATTGGATGGTATTAGGATCTTTTACTCCTCGTCTATACTATGTGACTATGAACTCTCTTCTATTCGGGTTAAACGAATTTACTAACTCTAACATTAGGATCCTATGACTACATTCACCCCAAAGTTGGATAAGCCATAGTTATTCCTTAGAATAGTATTTTGAATAAGTACCCACTTTGTCTTGCTCACTACTATGCGGTACTCGTTGAACCTCGTTCATTCTACATGTTAGATAGTGAATAATTCTTTGTCTGCAAATGATCAATGCTGAACTACCCCCTGTTACATGTTAGAAGGATGGTTAGACTAGGTGGTCGTGACCGTGGTGGCAACGCTCCTCCACCGCCTGAATTCGCGGCAGGAATGATGCAACAGTTTGAGCTGAATCGCCAGTTCATGGAATGAGTGATGGCTCAGTTTCCTCGCCCAAATATGAATCAGCAGCCAACCCCAGTAACTCTGCAAGACTTTGCGCAACTCAACCATGTCGTCTACCGCAGCTCAACTCAACCACTGGATGCTGATGGCTAGCTCCGAGACATCGCTTTCGAGCTAGAGTCTGCTGATGTGGCCCCTGCCAACTATGTCACCTTCACGGCATACTATCTGAAGGGCCCTGTTGCACAATGGTGGGAGAGCCACAGGCGTACCCTACCTGCTAGAACGGTCATCACTTGGCCAGATTTCCAAGATGCCTTTCATGCCCGCTTCATGCCTCAAGGAATCATGGAAAGGAAGAAGCGAGAGTTCCGCAACCTCATCCAAGGCAACAAGTCTGTAGATGCTTATCATCGGGAATTTTTGGACTTGTCCTGCTATGCTGAAGGAGACATTGCTACTGATGCTCGCATGCAAGAAAAGTTTCGCGATGGACTTCACCCTGATATTAAGCTAGCATTTCTCACTCATGACTTTGCCGACTTCGCCACCTTGGTGAACAAGGCAATTCAGGTTGAGACTGGTCTTCAGGAACACCAGGGATCCCTCAGACACAGTCGTGACGCTGTCTCATCTTCGGGCCCGTCCACACAGAAGCGTCGGATTTGGAACCCCCACAACATGTATCGTCCAACTGCACCTGCACCAAGACAGTCCTATGTTGCACCTCGTCTGCCTCCTCCACCGCCGAGGCAACCTCTTCAGACTGCACCAGCCCGAGCGCCTACTCCCAATCCCAATGACGGTTTGTGCTTCAGATGTGGCCATCCAGGTCACCGCGCTAGGGATTGCAGTCAGAGCAAGAAGCAGCTGGCCCTTCCTACAGTTGGCCGTAACAATCAGCCCCGCAACAACGATACCAGATCTTATGGTCGTGGTGAGGCTAATCATGTTGATATGAATGAAGCTCAAGACCAGCCTGCTACTGTGATGGGTACTCTTCTCATTAACTCAGTACCGGCTTCTGTGTTATTCGATTCAGGAGCATCACATTCATTCATGTCAGAAAATTTTTGCATACGCACATGACATTTGATGCGAGCCTATGAATACTTCGATAGTGGTACGCACCCCTACGGGCCAATGTTAAACAACCATGATTGGCCGCGACACCCCCGTTGAAATTGTAGGTCGGAGTTCCATGTTTCTCCCATTATATTGGAGTCTTCTAATATTGACCTCATTCTGGGAATGGAATGGTTGAAAGCACATACTGCCTCTATCGTTTGCGCCACCACAGTCGTTCATCTCCTACATCCATCAAATGAGATAGTGAGCTACCATGCTCAGATTGTTCAAAATTTCGAGGCACGACTTTATGCCTTGAATGCGTTAAACGCAGCACCTCTTGAGGGCATTGAGAAGATTCCAGTCATTCGCGATTTCCAAGATGTCTTTCCAGAAGAACTCCTAGGCATACCTCCTGCACGGGCTGTTGAATTTGTCATCGACTTGAATCCAGGCACCGTTCCTATTGCCAAACGAGCCTACAAGATGCCACCTCATGAGCTCCTTGAACTTAAGGACGAAATCGACAAGTCTCTTCAGAGTGGATTCATTCGTCCAAGTTCCTCTGCTTGGGGAGCACCTTCTCTCTTTGTCAAGAAGAAGGATGGCATGAACCGTTTGGTCCAAGACTACCGTCCTATCAACCAAGCTACAATTCAGAACAAATATCCGCTTCCTCGGATCAACGATCTGTATGATCAACTGGCTGGTTCATCAGTTTTCTCTAAACTTGACTTGAGATTGGGTTACCACCAGATCCGTGTTCGTGAAGAGGATATTCCAAAGACCGCATTCGTCACTCGTTATGGTTCTTACGAGTACACCGTCATGTCCTTCGGTTTGACCAATTATCCAACGACATTCTCTCGTCTGATGAACTATATATTCATGGATTACCTCGACAAGTTCGTCGTGGTCTATCTGGATGATATCCTGGTATATTCGAAGAATAAAGAAGAACATGCTGAACATCTTCGTCTTATTGTGGAAAAGCTACGAGAGCATCAACTATATGCCAAGTATTCTAAGTGTGAATTCTGGCTACCCGAAGTAACCTACCTTGGTCATGTGATCTCCAAGGATGGTATTTCCGTCAACCCAGAGCGAGTTTAGGCTATTCTTGACTGGACCCCTCCCAAGAATGTCAAGCAAGCCAGAAGCTTTCTCGGACTTGCCAGCTACTGCCGTCGTTTCATTGAGAACTTCTCCAAGATCGCCAAGCCACTGACTAATCTGCTTCACAAAGGCATTAAGTTTGAATGGACTGATAAGTGTCTGGAAATTTTCCAGGCTCTCAAGGACAAGCTGACTTCTGCCCCAGTGCTTGCTCCTCCGGATTCTCAAAAGGATTTCGTCATATATTGCGATGCATCACGTCAAGGGTTAGGCTGTGTCCTAATGCAAGAGCACAAGGTGATTGCTTATGCCTCTCATCAAGTGCGTTCTCACGAAGTAAACTAGCCAGTTCATGACCTCAAGCTTCCAGCGGTTATTTATTCATTGAAGCTATGGCGACATTACCTTCTCGGTAATCATTGTGAGATATTCACCGATCATCAGAGTCTGAAGTATCTGTTTACTCAGCCAGATCTGAACCTCCGTCAGCAAAGGTGGGTGGAGGCTATAACAGATTATAACGTGGGTATTTCCTATACCCCAGGCAAGGCTAATGTCATGGCCGATGCCCTGAGCCGCAAGTCTTATTTAAATAACCACATGGTTCATAAAGCTCAACCCCGCCTTTATGAAGAACTTTGCAAGCTAAACCTTCAACTAGTTCCACAGGGTTCTCTGAATTACCTTGTCTTGGAACCAACTCCATTGAAAGCTATCAAGTCTGCTCAAGCCAAAGATGCTCATGTTGATCTAATGAAAAAGGATCTTGCCTTAGAGAAATCTAGAGATTTCTCACCTGCTGAAGATGGGACCTTGTACTTCAAAGATTGCATAGTGGTACCCCGCTTCGAGCTTATGACTGAGAAGGTGATGACAGAAGCACATGACACCCCCTCTCTATTCATCTGGGAAGTACTAAGATGTATCTAGACATCCGTCCGAAGTACTGGTGGTCTAACATGAAGCAAGACATTGCTCGGTATATTAAAGAATGTGACATTTGTCGTCGCGTCAAAGCAGAACATCAGAAACCGGCTAGACTTCTTCAACCGCTTCTGATTCCTGAATGGAAGTGGGATAAGATTCAGATGGACTTTGTCACTGGCCTTCCGAAGTTACAGAAAGGTAATGACGCTATCTTTGTCGTCATCGACCAATTCTCGAAGGTTGCTCACTTTCTGCCAGTCAAGGAAACAATCACTGCTAGTCAATTAGCAAACTTGTATATCTCCATAATTGTGTCACTCCACGGAATTCTGAAGGAGATCAGTTCAGTCTCAAGATGGGAATGGGCCGACCTGGCCCTGGCCTTGGACCCAGCCCCGTGGCCCCAAGGTTAATATATGATGCCATGGGTCGACCCATTTTATCAAAAAACTAAGGCCCCTTCGACCCATTGGGTTCATGAGGCCGACCCAAGATCAAGAGGAAAAAGTCATGAATCCAGTGAGCATATTTTGGAGACGTGGAAGGCCAATGGGATAGCAAGCTCGGGATGGCAAGGTCGATGGCGACTGGGACGGCGAGCCGGACGGTGACCAAGACGAACAAGAGGTTGGTTGCTTCGCTTTTGAATGCATGTACTAGTTCACGTAAGAATCAATCAACCTGTATGTCTGCCTGCTTCTTATACAGGGACGTCACCAAGCGAAATAATCCACTTTGGTCAGCTTCGCATATCATAGTATGTTCTTGTGTACATGATTTAATTTGTGTACACAACGGCCAGCAGCAACTATATAGTGTATATAGCGATCTGACTGGGCCGACCCGTCTGACCCATCGGGTCACACGGTGCCGGCTCCACTGACCCGTATATCATTTAAGGCCGACCCGCTTGGCCCATTGGCCTTGACTTTTTGGGTCGGGTCGGTGACCCAGCGGGCCGACCGGCCCATTCCCATCTTGAGTTCAGACCGTGGTAGTATTTTCACTTCGAAGTTCTGGGATAGTTTCCAAGAGGCAATGGGAACTCATATAACCCGGAGCGCTGCTTATCATCCCCAATCCCAATGCCAAGTCGAGCGAGTCAATCAAATTCTTGAAGACATGCTTCAGGCTTGTGTTATTTCTTTCGGCAAGAAGTGGGAAGAATCTCTCCCTTATGCGGAGTTCTATTATAATAACAGTTATCAAGCTAGCTTGAAGATGGCACCCTTCTAAGTGCTTTATGGACGTAAGTGCCGAACCCCTCTGAATTGGTCAGAAACTGGGGAACGGACGCTCATTGGTCCAGCCATTATTCAACAAGCTGAAGAGCAGGTTCGCGTTGTCCGGGGTAATCTCAAGGCGGCCCAGTCCCGCCAGAAGAGCAACTATGACCGGAAACACTGGGGTTCAACTTATCAACCTGGTGAACAAGCTTATCTGCATGTCACTCCTTTGAGAGGCACTCATCAGTTCGGAGTCAAGGGCAAGCTAGCTCCACGCTACATTGGTCCCTTCCGCATTCTCGCCCGTCGTGGACTGGTGGCTTATCAACTGGAGTTGCCACCTCAGTTCTCTCATGTCCATGATGTCTTCCATGTGTCGCAACTTCGTCGTTGCTTCAAGTATCCGGAACGTGAAGTGGATCCGAAACTGATTGAAGTGCAAGATGATCTCACTTACAAAGAGCATCCGATCCGCATTCTTGAAGAAGCTGAACGTCGAACCCGCCAGAAGGTTACCAAGTTCCTCAAGGTGCAGTGGTCAAATCATTCTGAAGATGAAGCCACTTGGGGACGCGAGGATAATCTTCGGGCAGAGTATCCCGACCTTTTCCCTTCTACATCATAATTCTCGGGACGAGAATTTCTTTTAGAGGAAGAGAGTTGTAACACCCCGGTGTAATGATGCTACAGTAACCCTTGGGGTTAAGATAATCATTTTGCTAAAACAATGCTTAATCACTTTGGTCAATATCTCTTTGCAAATCCAGTCAAATTCAAACTCTAATGTTAAGTGAAATTGAAAATTTTCTCAAACATTAAAGCTAAAATGTTCTTCATGTGCCAAATAATCCATAACTAATATTGATGGTGGGCCAACATTTTTGCAAAATGTTTAAAGTGTTCTAAACTAATTGAAACAGAAAAGATTTAAAAGGAAAATGCAAAAAGGGAGGCTATAAAGGAAAAGAAGAGAAAGCCCCTCCCCCATGGGCCTCGGCCCACACCCAGCCAGCCCACCTAACCTCTCACCGGTCTCCTTCCACCGTTTTCCCGTGGCTTGGTCGCTATAGGGGCATGGTTGCCCCCGACCACCTCGCAGGCGTCGCCGCAGAGAGGATAAGGCCGCCACCCGCGCCTCCTCGGGCTCCTCCCCCTGCCACTCCACTCACCCCACTCCCTCTGGACCCTCTCTCTCCCTCGTCGCTCTCTGCCTCGCGCGTCCGAGTGCCACCATGGACGCGCCCCGGTGAAGCTCCCGGCCACCGGCCACCCTGAGCCATGAGAAGGCATCCGGGAGCCCCGTCGTGTTCTGCTACATCCTCTACGCCAAAGTGAACAAGACGGAGGCCACTCCATTGCCAGTACCTTGTCGTCTTCCACCTCCAGTTGCGGGATCTCCACCGCATCGACTTATCTGCCCCAAGCCTCACCCGAGCCCATTGAGCTGCGCTCCGACCTCACCGTGAATGCTCCTTCCTTTTCCCTCGTCTCTGCCTCCACGCCTGCCTGCTAGCGCCCCTGGCCGCCCCGCCACCCGCATCGACTGCGCGCGCGACGCCGCTCTCGTCTCAGCCCGCGCCCTCTAGCGGTGCCTTGCGCGCGCCCGCTCACCCCACTCGCCCCCCGTCCCCGCGAGCCTCCCGCCGATCGCCGCACGCGCATCCCGTGCCCGTGACTCCGCCCGCGACAGCTAGCATCGCCGCTGTCCACTTCTGCCGCCCGACGCGTCTATGCTCTAGCCGTGCATCGCCTCCCCGGCGTTCCCCTCTGTTGGTGCTCACCCGCAGCTGCCGCTGCTGTGCGCCTGCCGCCCCGTTGTCCTGTGCTGGGGCCACGCCCGACTGCGCCTGGGCCACGCCTCAGGCCATGCCTGGCCGCGCCGCCTCGCCCCTGCGGCTTGCCTCACACCGCCGGCCCACTGGCTGCCTTGGGCGCGCCCTCCGCCGGCGCCGTTTGTGGCATCTCGGGTGCGGGCGCCGGCGCCCCCGCTCCGCCCCGTTTTGCCCGCCCCGCTAAGACCCCTTTGTGCCACTGCCCAGTGGTGCCCCCACGCCCCTGTCTTTTAAAAAAAGATTTAAATATACTAATAATAAAATATTAATTAATTAGTTAAATAATTAATGAACTTACTTAAATGCTGAGTAATTAACCTAATTAACTTTTAACTAATTAAACTGTTAATTAGTTAACAGTCAATGACGGTAGGATCCACACGTCAGTTTGACTAAGTCAACTGACTACCGACATCACCCTGACGTCATGCTGACGTCATCCCATACCATTCTGGATAATGTTAGTTTTAAATATATAAATACTTCTAGAAAATGTTATAAACTTTAGAAAATCCTAGAAAATAATCCGTAACTCGGATGAAAAAGTTTTACATATGAAAGTTGCTCAGAACGACGAGACAAATTCGAATACGCATTCCGTTCGTCCACCACACATCTCCATAATACCGAACATGGAACATTCCCCCTCCTATTCAACTGTTCGAAAACACGGAACACCGGAGATACTTTCCCGGATGTTATTCCCCTTCGCCGGTACCGGGTAGCACTACGTTAGATCACACCGAGCGCTGATTTTTGCTTGTCATGCAACTGTTTGCTTTATATTTACAGTTTCTTCCCCCTCTTCTCTCCGGTAGACCCCGAGACTGATGATGCCCCGGTGATCGACTACATCAGCGACGATCGTTCCTTTGCAGCAGAGCTTCCAGGCAAGCCAACCCCCTTTGATCATTCCGATATCGCCCATTCCCTTCTCTCTTATGCTTGCATTAGAACTGCTACTGCTTTTTGTATGATCCTGTTCTGATGCATAGCCTGTTGTTGATACCTGCTTTCATACCTTACATGTTTATACTAAACTGCTTAGTATAGGCTGGTTAGAGATCCACCAGTGACCCCCCCACATTATGCCGACTGCCCCGCTAGATTATCAGAAGACCCGCTTAATGGGATCGAAGACCAGGACCTGGCACCGCACATCACTTTCCCCTTAGTTGCTCGACACTACTGGGTTACTATCGAGTGCCCAAGGTGAGACCTCATCAGCACTTCTGATGTTAACCTTGTAGGTTAGTTCATCGGTTATGGTCATCGAGGTTGATTGCCTCCTTCTCCACTCCCGATAACGACACTGTCGTGCAACTCCTCAAGAGTGGATCTCGAGGGTGACTCCTCTTTCGTTCACCTTGACGATAAACATCAGGTGGGATTCCATCGAGGGTGATTTCCTGAGGTTTCTCTTTTGGTGTTAGACACACAGTTACTATGGTTACTATGACTTTACACTGGACCTTGTTACTAAAGACAGGTCGACCCTGAGGGGTACCCGCGCGAGCTTAATTACGAGTGATGTGTAGTTGGGTTGACCTGGAAGGTGCCCGCGAGATTAATACGAGGCGTGGCCGGACATTCTTAGCTCTTGCTGCAAGTCCTCGAGACGGGGCGATGGGGTCACATGATCGTGAGTCTCTGCTCATTACCGAGCGTTCCCAAGACACTAAGTGGTTTGGATATTTGATCCAAGGGGCCTCTGGCCTGATAGCGCTAACCATCACGTGGGCATAGTATGGGCGTTCTACGTCGTATGCATCAGCCGAAGCTTAACTGACGTCATGCGACTGAGCGGCGCGCGCCGGGTTGGACTGGTTATGCACCTACCTTTTTAAGGAGGTAGCTAGGTGTGCTCACCGGCTGCTTACGCAACGTGCAGGAGTTCCCGGGGCGATTGGCCCATGACCCCTGGGGGCATAGGGTTTAGTCCGGCGTGCATGACCTCTCTATTAAGCCTAGGTCGGGTTGCGGCGTATTGTTTGGCCGGGGCCGGCCATGACCTGATGGTGTGTCTGGCAGGAGTTAAGCGAGCGTGGTGGGTAAGTTGGTGCACCCCTGCAGGGAAGAAAACATCTATCGATAGCCTGTCCTACGGTAACGGACACTTGGAGTTGTATCCGAATCGATACATCTAGAACTGGATGCTGAGGAATGAATTGGATATGTTGCTCCGGGAGTCGAGAAAGGATCCCGGGGCATTGACAACAACATAAATATGACATATGTTATACTACTCTATTCCCCCTGTTGCTGCAAGACGATGGTTTTCAGAAGATGCTAGTCTTCGATAGGACTAGCTTCTCCCCCTCTTATTCTGGCATTTTGCAGCTTAGTCCACAGATACTACCCTTTTCATTGATACCGATGCATATCTAGTGTAGATCCTTGCTTGTGAGTACTTTGGATGAGTACTCACGGTTGCTTTGCTCCCCCTTCCCCCCTTCTTTCTTCTTTCTGGTTGATCCAACCAGATGGTGGCGTTCAGGAGCCAGAAGTCACCCTGACGACTGCTACTACCCCGACGGAGCCTACTACTACGTGGAGACAGCTCACGACCAGGAGTAGTTAGGAGGTCCCAGGAAGGAGGCCTTGCCTTTTCGATCATGTTGTTTATGTGCTAGCCTTCTTAAGGCAAACTTGTTTAACTTATGTCTGTACTCAGATATTGTTTCTTCTGCTGACTCTTGTGTATACGAGCTTATGTATTCGAGCCCTCTGGCTTGTAATATAAAGCTTGTATTATTTTATTTGTGTCTAGAGTTGTGTTGTGATATCTTCCAGTGAGTCCTTGACCTTGGTCGTACACGTTTGCGTGCATGATTAGTGTACGGTCAAATCAGGGGCGTCACAGCCATGACCGGATACCCGAGGATGGCGTTGTACGGGAGACGAATGTAGGTAACATTGAAGTCACTGAGCTCGGTGTGGTAGTTGTCGCGCTTGCCGAAGGTGACGGGGAGACGGATTTGCCCTATGGGGATGATGGAGCTATCAGTCACCCCTGAGAAAGGCTTGGTGGGTAGAAGCTGGTTGTATGGCACCTGGAGCGTGTCAAACGTCTCAACAGAGAGGACGTTGAGCCCCACACTACCATTAATGAGTGTCTAGGTGACGAGGACGTTGCTGATGGTAGGTGAGCTGAGCATTGGGAGCGCACCGGTGGTGGCCGCACACTTGAGCTGGTCAGTAGAGTCGAAGGTGATAGCGTACTTGGACCACCTGAGAGGACGCGATGCCTCGAGCTTGGGGAGGGCCGCGTTCACCTCACGAGCAAACTGCTTGAATATGCGATGGGAGGCAGGGGCCTGAGCGCCGCCCAGGATACAGGCAATGGCACGAGGCTCTTGGAAGCCCTCAGCCCCATCGTCTTGGCGGGGGTTGTCGTTCCTTCTTCGCGGCGACGACAGATGAGGAAGGCCGGTGTTGCCCGGAGGGAGATCCTCATGAGGCTGATCCCTCCACGAGCCGTCACGAGGCTGACCCTGCCAGCGGTCTTTGCGAGGCTGATCGCGCCAGGTCTGGCGGCGGTCGCGGTTGTCCCAGTGTCCTCCACCACGGCCTACTCCACAGCCATAGCTGCGGTCGTTGCGCTCAGGATGGCGGCCAAGGCGCCCATCTCGGATGGCCCTAATCTCTTGACAATCATTGTTGTTGTGGGTGTGGACGTTGTGGAAGACACATAACGGACGAATGCCCTTGGAGGACTCGGGGTGGTCGCAGCCGCACTTCATCTCGGGCTCGGTCGCGAGCATGGCCGGGCCCTTGTGCTTCACATCCTTCGCCTTGGCCTTCTTGTTTTCAGGGTCGGCCTCTGGAAGCTCAAGGAGTAAGAGGCAACCTTCTTCTGCCCTTGCGCAGTTGGTCGCCATGTTGAACATCTCCAGAGCCGAGCGCAGGTCCTCGTGAATGGCGAGCTCTTCCTTCATCTTGACGCCCCAGACGCCATCATTGAATGCTGAGATGACGACCTCATCCTACACCTTGGGGATCTTGAGGCAAACGTTGGTGAAACGCTGGATGTATGTGTGCAAGGTCTTCCCTGGCTGCTGCTTGATGCGTCGCAGGTCGCCTGCGGCAGGGGCGCGGTCGCGGGTACCCTGGAAGTTGGCGATGAAGCGCTCGCGTAGCTCATCCCAGGAGGAGATCGATCCCACGGGGAGGTTCAGGAGCCACGAGCGCATGCCATCCTTGAGGGCCATGGGAAACCAATTCGCCATGACCTTCTCATAGCCGCTCGCCGCCTCGATGCTTAGCTCGTAGAGCTGGAGGAACTCAGCTGGGTCAGGGGTGCCGTCGTAGCGCGGGGGTAGGTTTGGCTTGAACTTGCCGGGCTAGACGACGCGGCGCAGCTCCGGAGTGGACGCTCAGTAGCCTACTGCGCTCACGGGAGCCCGCCGCGAAGGGGCAGCCTGGTCTTGGTGCTCGCGTGCTGCCACCTCGCGTGGCATACGCTCTTGACGGGGTGGTGCTGGGAGCACACGCGCTTCTCCTTGAGGCTGCTGCACCAACTAGCAGCTTTCTTCATCGCGCGCTGGTGCTCTGCGTGGCGGGCCGCGCTGGGGGGCCTCACGCCTTGGCCCAGGGGTGACATCTCGCCAGAGAGGAGGAGGAGGTGCACCGTGGGCCACGTCACCCACTTGAGGCGGCGAGGGAGGCAGCAAGTGAGACGATGCAGTAGCCTCTCCAGCGCCGCTGACGAGCTCGACGATGCAGTCCAGCCAGTCCTCGTAGAGATTGTCGGCCGGGCGGTAGTGCAGATGCTCACGTGCCATGAGCAACACAGCATGTGAGTTCCCCGGCCCGCGACGGTCATAAGAGGACGAAGTAGGGGCCGGAGTCAGCGATGGAGTGGCGGTGCGTCCATCGCGCCACACGGAAGGCGGCAGCGACGAGTCCTACTGCTCGTGGGCCGCAGGACCGGGGGCAGCGTTGGTCGCAGGTGACTGCGAGCGGTGAGGGATACCGTCGCCTGCAGGTGTTGTCTGAGGAACGCGGGTGGCGAGGTCTGCCTGGTGCTCAGCACAAACTCGACGAGCGGCGGCCATGAGATCGGAGAAACATCGACGAATTGACTGACGAAAGAGAGGCTTTGACACGCCCCTACCTGGCGTGCCAAATGCTGGATTCAGTGTTCCGCAGACCCAAGGAAGGTTTGAACTCTCGGGCGTGTGCGAAGAACAACCTCTCCAGCCTACTAACTCGTCCCTCTCATGGCCTAGCTCGATGAACGGGAAAGGAAAGAGACTCAGCAGTTTACCCATGTTTGGGCCACCTTGCGGTGTAAGACTCTACTGCTGCTTTGGGGTGGATTAGCCTCGCGGGGGGCTGAGGATGAACTAGTCCAGAGGAAGAACAACCTACGGAGGCGTGTTCTTGGGTGAGTGTGAGCTAGTGAGGGTTCGATCCGGTCTCCCCTTGCTATGGGGGTGGCTAGCCTATATTTAGCGGCCCGGGTCCTCTTCCTCCGAAAGTAAAGCGGAGAGGGATCCCACAACGACCAATTTGAAAGGGGACAACAAGTACATCCTATCTTGACAAAAGGTGGTCTTCGCCTGCAAAGCTTCTGGTCGTGATGCCATGGTGGGCTCGGTGATGACATCCGTCCTGCCGTCGTGGCAGTCTTGGTCTCATTGCACAGGAATGGAAACCTTTGGTTGATTCCTCGGGACTCCGTGATTGCGTTTGCCTCCTTAGCACCAAAGAGGAAACTTGGTGCGCTGCGCCCGCTGGCACCCGCCTGGCCTTGGTCGTCATGGCTTGCAACACTTGATCTTCATGAGATGGGTGCTTGCATAGGAAACTCCGCTCCTCAGGAGGCCACCTGGGGAGGCCGCTCCCTTCGGAGGTCTTGGCGTCGTCCGCCTCGGGAGGCTTGGCCCCTCGCGGGTCTTGCCTTGTTCCTAGAATACCGACAACTTTCTGCGTGAAAACGAATCCGACTCGAGTTCATGTTCGTTATGAACAAGATATCAGATGTCCTTTTGAAGGAATTTATTTGTATGGTATTGGGTTTTGATCTCAATCACATATGTACAATTTTGAACCATTTCAAAGGTAATCTTAACTATCGTGCCGGCGTCAAACCAGTCCGACCACGTTGCTCCACAGATGACAACGTGCGACAACATCAACTGCGCCGTCGCTTCACTGAGCCGATGATAAACACCTTGAATCATCACCTCGGAAAGCCGACTAAGAGTTCCGCATCGTGAAGGCTAAATCATCACCAACATCATTGCCCCACAGATTACACAGGGCGGGCACACCGACATCGCCGCATGGCCACTTCGTCGAGCTGGCATCGATCGCATCACAAATTTTGACTCGCATCAGCATCGCCATGCTGCCTCTTCTTCAAGCGATCGTCCAACATGCAGAACTGGCTCGATCCGTCGACTGACATGGACATTCCGACGTCTATCTGTGGACCTGCTCCGACACCTTAGTTGAACCAGTGGCTTCGCCATCTCTTCATCAACCTAGTCTGGGGACTTCGGGGTCACCAAGTGACCATGTTCAACACATTTGCTGGACCGGGGGCTTCGTCTCGCCCCATCTACCGTGTCGTGTCGCCACTTTGTCAAGCTGAGCTCCTCTCTCAGTCACCTCGGGTTTGGGGGCCGGGACCTCGATTAAGTCATGGACGACACACCGTATCGGATCTGTTAAAGTTTGCTAGGCGTCCTCGTCCCGCGATAAGCCCAAATTACATCATCAATGTCAACCATGTTACCAGCTAAGTTGCTTTCATTTTTCATTTTTTTCAATCTTTTGTTCAGTTCAACCAAGCATTATGTTTGATTTAAAACAAAAAGCTGTTTGTTAAAGATGATGTTTGTTGAAAACTGTGTTTGTTAAAAATGCAGTTTGTTAAAAATGACTTTCTTTACCCAAGTTAACTTGGGTCTCTTAAATTTATAAGATCCGTTTTATAATAAATGTTTAATTTTTAGTTGTTGCAAAATCTCTTTCTACCACTCCTTTTTCAACTCGAGTGTACGGTCATTAGCTGAAAAGCATGGTTCCTCTGTAAAGACGCTCGAGTTTAGTTCACTAAACTAGGCTCTAAGAAGCACTCCGCCTTTGGGAAAAAGAGGTTGAAGCCAAAAACTAACCTACTTGAAATCCACAGATCGGATGTGTCATGTTTGAGCATGAGGAAAGCACAAATTAATTTTAAGACCAATTTCGGATTGGCACCAGAGAACTTGATTTAATTCAGATGTAAAGTTTTTACGTAAGTTTTTTGGTTTTCTGAGCTTATGGCACTTTTAACCTATTTGTATGTTTTCGAGCATAACTCTCACAATACAACACCAGACGCCTTTAAAACATCAGCAATATTAAGAAGGGGGTGCGACTAGAGCCGAACCCATCAAAAGCCAAGGTACTCCATGGTGTCCTCATCAAAACATCTTCGGTACATTGCGTCTATATGCAACGATTTCGAGTAGTGTCTTTGGTCAATAGCTGGACTGCCCGACTCCTGTGCTCACCCCTTATGTTTCCGCTTTGTTCAACTAAGGGGGTTATTGTAACTTCCATTATAACTAGTTAAGTGCCTCAGTTGGAGAGAGCCGAAAGCTGACTATCACAACAAGCATAAATCGGTTAGCAACCATAGAGGGTGTTAAACCAAATATAGTCGATCAAGGTTATCTGAGTAAAATGAAGGGCCGCCTTTTCCCCCAAGAATACCAAGTTGAGGGTGGTTTGACCTTAGCTATTAAAGTTGTCGACATATACCGGGGGACTATTAAGTTTCTCCCAAACATACACTTCTATGACTAAGTGCACATTTTAGGCTTATGGTCTGATTGCGTTGTTTCTTCTAACAAAACCACCATTGGGCACCAATTTGTCAGCTAAGGGTTATATATCCGTAAGAAGCACCCTATGTAGTTTATACTATGTGATGGAAGATGACGACTAGCCAACTGCACATCTTGAACAGTCATGGTCGTGTCAAAAAACATATAGCATAAAGCTGCAAAGTATAGCCGAAAGCTGACTGCCACAACAAGCGTAAATTCAATTGGGAGATTAACCATAAAGATTTCCTATGTAAAACAAAGGACTTTTTGATGAGCCACAAAGCTTGCTTTCATAAAGGTGCTTGGCTTATTCGAGGTCACCTCGATTTTTTTGGTATAAAACACTTCAGACCTATAAAAAAAGTCCAGTAAACTATACCGGGGGCTCTTCGAGGCACCTCAACACGGTTACCTCAGGACTCCTGGAGTGCCCAGCATACCCTCAGCATTTGTATTGAATGTACCAGCGCCGCCTTCCCACAAATCGTTATAAAGCCACAATATGCATCAATTTGACTTGAGATATTTTTCCATGTTGGATTGCCTGCTTCCTGTGCTCACCCCTTACATTTTTGATGAATTCTTATGAGGGGTAAAGGGAGCACCTCTACGATTGTTACTTACTTCCGGGTAAACCTGGCAAGTACCTCAGACGGGTGAAGCCGAAAGCTAGCTTCACAAGAATATAATTGGACATCAACATATGAAGTGAAATCAAGGCCTTTTTAAAAGGGCACTAGACGTAGGGTGTATAGCCTACTTATTATGCCGAGGATATTCCGGAGTCAAGGCCTTTGAGAAATCAAACTAGGACATCAACTAATTCGTCATGGTTAACATGACACCCCGGGAAAAGGAACTGCTAGAGGAACTATTTTTTGCCAAAGATGTGACTTGCGTTAAATAGCAATATAACATAACTCTCTGTTTCATTTGACCTTATGGCCGGATTTCCTCATTCTCTATGAATGTTACCAGAGGATTCATGCTGACGTTGGGAACACTCCTTGTCCTCTAGCCGAGGAGGTAGAAGCCGATGGCTGGTTAACATAGTATGAAATCTGCGGATATGAGTGATCAAAATTACAAAAGTACATAGATACATAAATTCATCATTCAACACAGATTGTTGAAAAAATCTATTCGAGGCCATCTATGCTGGGGTTTTGGCCGTTCAATCTCCAGTTCCTGATTATCCTTCTCCGCCTTGAGCCAGTTAAATAATCGATCTTCCGAGCATGGGTCTGACGACTCGCAGCCTCTTGCGCTTTGGCCTAATGAGCAACTCCCCGAGCTTCCCCAGGTCCTTTTCAAGTTGACCCACTGTCTTTGCTTCTAATAAAAAAGCATACAACTTACAACAGTCATCATATTATTATCGCATGTCAAGTATTAAACTTACCATGTGCCTCGCGGGCAAATTTCTCGATTTCGGCGACTTTTTTCGACTCGACAAGCTTGTATTTTGTTAGCTCCATCTCCTTTAAAAGATCTTTATTATCTTGCCAAAAAGTTTGTGTCAAATGTAACAAAATTTTGTGTCAAACACATGTCGATCCTTAATTCGGCCACCCATGCCTAAATTGAGGCTCGTGGGCTACTGGGCTTCGTGCTTCTGGATTAAAAGCCATGAAAGGGGTACATCAATCCCCTGATCAGGTGTTGCCACCCGACCAGTGGCCTCGGAGCTACTGCACTGACGATTCGATGTAAAAAATTTAGGTGCAATACAATTCAGTGCAAAATATGATCCTCAGGTTGGTCGGCCGCTCCCAACCTAAGTCTCGGGAGCTCTTGTGCATCGTGTTTCCGCTCCCAAAGCATGCTACCGAGCAAGGATTTCATCTTCAGGACGATTTCGTGAATCGACCTTTGTCGCAGGGGCTACTGGAATCAACGGTTTTATGCTATACTTCAGGTGCATTCCGGACTTTGAGCAGACACACACCTTGAGGGCTACCGGCTATACATCTCGACGGCAAATAAATTGCACCAATCAGAAAGAAATTCCGTAAAAAAATCATCCCCGGGTGGAGGTGGTGCACCACCTTGGAAGCAGTCCAACATAAAGCTTGGATACGAGTGGTTGGCTCCCTAGAGGACTTTTTCGGGGATTAAGCTTGGCCGAACCCCTTCAACTTTTTTTAAGACACAGGTAATCTTTGACACCTCGGATGGCGACCGACCTTGGATCTCGGCTGCAAAAAGATACCTTGGATGCAGTCCGACATTGTAGCTATGATGCAAGAAGGCGCCACCACACAAAAAAAGTTCAAACCCAAGGTGGGATATGAAAATAACAAGGCATTGATAAAGGTCGAGAACTTAAAGGGGCTCATCGGATGCCCGACGTGTGAAATCTTTGGATATACCTCGGTGATCCTCAAGATTGAAGATGGGAAGATTTGTTGAACCAATTTTCAAGACCGACGACTAAAGATGAAGAACAATTCAGAACAACCGAGGAGCGTCCCCAACATGAAGACCACTTCAAGGTGATAGTGTCCTGGACTAGGGGGCGCCAACCTAGTTGGCCAATAGTCCACGAGCTGAGCCTATGGCCCACCGTTCTTACAAGGAAGGACCCCGAAAGCCCCACACTTTGGCGTGATCAAAGTGGACTCTGCCGAAGACTTGACGTGCACTCCAAGGACTGCGTCGATCATTGACATGTGTATCCCTAGATTGGTCGCCAACCATGTGTAAACGTATGTACCCCAACATATATATAAGCTGAAGGGTTTAGTCTGTAGAGGCCACCATCGTAATCACAACCATCTAGCCCTATGGTTAGAATGCAACTTACGATCTCGAGGTAGATCAAGCTTGTACTCGATACACCATCATTAATACAATTAAAGCAGGACGTAAGGTATTACCACTACAAAAAACACTTCCGTGATGATACCTCTTTGTCACACTAGGTCACGTTTTCTGTCATGCATGTACATCGTGACAATTTTAGGGCATAATTAACATAGTCATACTTGTGGTGTCGTAGAAGTGTTCTATGACAGCACTCAAATTATCATCACGGAAGTGTCCACTTCCATGATGATAAATGGTGTGTCATTGAAGGTCTTTCGTCAAGGGTAACCGACATGTGGCATCCATCGTAATGGGTTGTCGTTAAGCTATCGGGTTCCTGTTTGTGTCCGATAACCCATTAACAGTAAGGACCAATGTGGATTTTCCTTGTGTACTATTATCATTGGCCAGAGGATCCAAGTGTCAGATTGACGTAGTGACACATGTCATTCAACCAATGGGCGACACTGGCTTATGAAAAAAGAAACACATGGCACGACCCAATAGTGGCCCAATTAGTTTAAAAATGCCAGCCCGTTTGACTTGGTCAAAAGTTAGCGAGTCGGCCCATGGAAAGCCTGTTAACGGCCTGTTAGCATATAGCTCATCTACGACCCGTTAACTCACGGCCCATTATGGCCTTTACAAATTCGGCCCAGTAGGGTCATGTGGGCCATCCAATATAACTCCAGCCCATGGTCACTTTTGCATCTCTGGGCCCTTTAACAGCCTGTGGTGATTCTGGCCCATAATGAATAGTGAATTGCTTTATACATATTAATGGCCCATGATTTAGTTGGGCCGTTTCCAGCATGTGTTATCTTTCGGCCTTCTAAGGGCCCATATATTCTTGGGATCATTTCTGGCCCTCTATTACTTATGGTCTATTACTGGCTTGTTCCGCCAATGGGACAAATTCATCCCGTGCTTATAGTCGACCCATTTGTGGATGGTTATACCATTGGGCCGTTTTCATCCCGTCAAATATTCCGGCCAAATAACGACCTGTTGTGCATGTCGATAGAATTCAGCCTGTGAAAAAAATAGGCCGGTTAATGACCCAATATTGCGGTCCGTTATCTGTCCATGATTTGTTTAGCTGACGTGCGGCCCATAGATCGTATGGACAGTAGGAGGCCAATGGTCACTACAACAGGTAGAAGGCCCATGGTTACAATGGTCCTTATGTGGCTTATGGTTATTGTGAAAAATTGCAGAAAAAAACTACAGTGATTACAAGCAAACAATTAAACAAGAAAATAAGGAAATAAATAAGCAAGCAACAACGCTATGCTATTACGGCTATTACACATATTACATCCACTAGGCGTGAAAGTTCGCCACTAGTGCAAATATAGGGAACAACAAAGCAACATATTACATACACTGGGTATCTAAATTGGCCACAAGTGCAAATGAACGCGACAACAAAACAAGTCCAGAACTGAAACAACTTCAGAAGAACTCAAGAAATGTTATCCTGGGTATCCATCATGCTGGCAATAAGCTTAGCAAGCTTATTAGCTTTCTCTTGTTTGGCGCTAAAATCCTCCAATGCTTGCTGTTGCACCAGAAAGTATGCATCTGAATTCTCCAGGGACTTCCTCAGTCATTCGACTTGTTGCAGCATAACTGATCAAGGTCTTTCACGTTGTAGACGAGACTCAACAAACCGAACTGATTCAGACAACGATTTTGAAGAGCTTCTACCAGCGGTAGTGGATAGTAACTCGAACACTACGTCAAGACACGACTTTGGGGTTGTCTCAGTGTCTTCAAGGTAGTTTTCCTTATCTGTTTTATCAGCTTTGTTGGAGACCAACAAGGCTGCCTCACTATCTTGTACATTATCTGCATTACTTCCTTTACCATTGCTTAATGGGGTACTCTTCTCCAATATCCTGCCATCATTCTAAAAGAAGAAACAAGAAGACACATAATAGATTAGCATGTCCTATACGAAACTCATTTGATGAACCAGTTCAGTAGTAAGGTGGACATGATTAAACTAACAAGTCTTCTATTGCATAGTAGTACATAATAAAAGTATCAAACAAACATTGCAAAGTAGTACTCCCTCAGTAAAGAAATATAAGAGCATTTAGATAACTAAAGTAGTGATCTAAACGCTCTTATATATCTTTACAGAGGGAATGCATAATAAAAGCTTCAAACAAACATATATCTATGTGCAATGCTCACTACATTCACTACAAAAAACCACTTCCGTGATAATACGTGTTTGTCACAGTAGGTCACGTTTTCTATGATGCATGTACATCCATGACAATTTTATGATAGAGTCAAGATAGTCATACCTGTGCTGTCGTAGAAGTGTTCCGTAACAATACCAAAATTATCAGCACATAAGTGTCCACTTCCATGACGATAAATACCACGTCATGGAAGTGCTTTCGTCAAGGGTAACCGACACGTGGCATAAATCGTAACGGGTTCCCATTAAGCTATCGGGTCCGGTTTTGGATCCGATAACCGGCTAACAGCCACGACCAATGGCGATTTTCCACATGTAAAATTCTCATTGGCTGACGGAACCACGTGTCAGCTCCGCGTTGGCATAGATGTCACTTATCCAATGGGCGAGATGCGCCTATGATATGTTGACACGTGGACAGGCCCAAAAGTGGCCCATAAATATTAAATGGGCCGATCCAGCTAAAGGCCCATAGTATTTACTCAGGTACTATTGGGCCAGCCCACTAACGGTTTTCTTAAACATGACCCTATTATGGCCCAAAGCTAGATTTGGCCCATTAATGTTTCACCGAGTATTTGGGCCCGATTACGACCCAGTGACATTTCGGCCTGTTAGAGGCCTGATGAAGACATGGGCCCATTTCAACTCGGTATGTCTTTCGGCCTGGGAATGGCCCGTGCTATCGATGGGCCATATATGGTCCAACGCGACATTTGGCCCACTAACGGCCCGTGATCAAGGTGGCAACAGTTCAACCCAGCATCACTTTGGGCCTGTTAGAGGCCTGTCGTATAATTCGGCCCGCTGATGCCTGTACTAAGTTTTTGGCCTCTAAAAGGCCCATGATATTAGTGGGCCAACTAAGGCCCAGATATGTTTCGGCCTGTTAATGGCCCATATTATAACTGGGACAATAATGGCTCGGTCTACATTTCAGCCTGCTAAAGGCCCGTGGACTACTTTTGGAAACTAAGGCCCAACATGCATTTCGGCATGCTAAAGGCTCATGGTATCTTCTAGGCCTCAACAGGCCAGTAGAATATTTAGCCAGTTAACGACCAAAGCAACATGGGCCCAACTAAGTGTTGGGTCCACTAAAGGCCCAACTAAACATTGGGCCGAATGTAGGCCCGTGTAAGTTGTGGGCCTGGCGCAAGTGTGAAGGGCCCCAATGGCCTTTCAGTCCCAAGAAAGTTTCGGCCCGGTCGACTACATCACATTTTCACCGTTTTTCACATAGCAAATGATGGCATATACGATAACTAGTAGGAATTAAGAACAAAACTACTCGACATTGTAACTTAGAACAAACCTACACTATACAGTAAAGGATTTATGGTATGTTACATCCACAGGGCATCGTAGTTCGCCACGAGTGATCATAAAGCGCAACAAAGATGCAGATTACAAAAATTAGGCGCCATTGCACATAACAAAATAATATTGAACCAAGACCACTTCCAAGACAGTTCAAGAAAGGTTGTCCTTGCGTGGGAGCTGCTGCGCAAGCTCCTGAGCAAGGGTGTGAGACCGGCCTAGCATGTCGGTCATAGCTTCTAGGTGTAGGTGTTTAGCGATGAGGTTCTCATTGGTGTTCTCTACGATCTTCCTTAGAGGTTGGACTTCAAGTCGAAGTTGACTTGCAGAGTGCCTTTCTGCTTGAACTTGAGACTGAAGAAGTTGAACTAATTCAGACAGCGAAGTCTGTGAGCTTGTCTGACTGCTAGTCTAAAGTAACTTGAACACTCCATCAAGACATGACTTTGGAGTTGTCTCGCTATCTTCAAGATGTTTTGCCTTCTTTGCTGCAACATATGTTGGGTTTGTCTCACAACCTTCAGCATACTTGTGCATGCCATCAGGCATATTACCCTAAAACAAGCAGAGAGATGACATGTTTTAAACGTGTATAAACAAATATGGTAAGTATGCTGCCATCCAATTTCAAATTAGAAAATAAAGAGTGAGTTCAAAATATCAATAGCATAATTTGACATTGTTCATAATGCGGGGAGCTTCACCACACTACTGGATTACCGTGTCGACAAAATAAGCATAGATGAAGGGCAAAGACTATCATTGTATCTATTTTGGTTAATGTGCATGGCATGTTGTTCATATCATCAGCCACATCCGTAATATAAAATAGGAGATGACAAGGTGCAAATGTGGGCTGCTTCACCACACACTGGATTATAGATGCACAAAAACAAGCATACATATAGGGTGTATTGAGTGATGTGCATCATATGAATAAGGAATTTGGTTTTACAACTAAAACTTGGAACTTACAGTTGTTTCGAACATGCATTTTGATAGAAACAACAAACTAAACAAAAGTAGACGATAGGGAGTATGAGCAACTTAAATAGCAGTTGAGGATAAAGGCTTTAGAAGGACTGGCTTACATTAACAGTTAACACCGGCTTTATAATGCCCTTCTCCATGTCAAGGGAAGGATAACTCAAGAAATTCAGCATAGAATGTTCTGCATAAGCATTGCATGTACTCTACATTTTGTAGAGAGTAATTATAGATATGATAATACTGGAAGGGATAGAGGATAATGAAGATAAGATGTAGATTGATGCTACATAATAAAATACCAATCCCTGTAAGTACAAGCGTTACAGGACAAAATGTACTGACAAGAGCAATGTGCTACGCTTATGCACTGGCATTGTCCGTGTATTCAACTTTTTGGTAAGATTAAATATAGATGTGATATTTTTTAGTAAATGGTGGGCGAGGGAGATAAGATGCAGAATGCTACACAATGAACCAATCCCTCCTTGCCATAATATAAGAGTGTTTTGTACATCGGTGTACAGTACAAAACGCTCTTATATTATGGGACAGAGGGAGTAGCTGTTAATGTAAGTACAGTGATAGAAGATGTTCCGTCCTTATAAGAGCACTGCAGAGCTGAACCTGTTCAAATGCATTGGTTTGATTCTAAATTTGTGTAAGAGTCAATACCGATCTTATAATGTCCACCAAATGGAGGATAACGAGGCTACCATGGGCAGTGATGCTACATAATCAACCATCTATGAAAGTATGGTCATACAGGGCAAGAGGTACTCACAAGAGCAATGCAGTGTGCAATATAGTTGCGAGTTTCTCTGGTCCCTTGAGAATGAATGTTCTTCTGCAAACAGTTTTCGTACAAGTGAGACGGTAAGGTACATGCAGAAAAGTAGTTCAACTTATGATCTGATATCATAGGCAGTACCTTACGCTGTAGACGAGACCAATGTGTAACAATATTGTTCCAGACACTGTCTGATAAATGTAGCACTGGAGAATTTACAAAAATTTTGTTTAGAGGCTTGCCATTGAAGTGCGCTTGGCTCAAGTAAGAACGGTACTTCATCAACGAGTGCTTGAAAAGTGCAAGTAACCATTGATCGTCTTCACTATCCACTTTGGTCCTTGCCTATTTAAAAGAATGAAGTCTTGTGTCTTCTGTCAGCAGAAACATATGCAGTAATTACCCTGAAAAAGATTAGTACATTACTTACGCATAAGTTGCGGAGGAATGTTGGAAATTGTTCTGTGTTTGTGGTATATTCTTTCCATGAAGGAAATATGCGCACAAAGTTCCTGACAACAATGTAAGCTTGCTCTTCTAAACCGGAATAAATGGAACAGGGGTCCTATTTGCTGCAATTGGGGCTCTGTCTCGTTTGAAAAGGCATTTGGCAACTGGATTTGACATACTCTTTGCTGGAATGGGGTTTTGTGTCATAGAGGTGGTGCTATGTCAACTGGCATCATCATACTGTTTGCTGCAGTTGAGGTCTGTTGAGTTGGGGCATCAGAAATGACCAGTGTAGTAGGGCTAGAGTCTACTAGAGTTGTGGCCGTGTTTTCTGGGTCTGGTGATATTGCAACTACACCAATTGGGCTATTTGATTTATCAGGTGTCGATACCTTTTCCAAATACTTTGTTCGTGCTCCTCCGCGATCAGCAATTGCCCTCTTATTTTTGAACATATGATACTGAAGAACAACATTTGAATGGATAAATACGGTATGATGACAGATGGAATATGTACTGAAAATGGATAGGCAGGGCATATTCACATACATGGTGTGTAAACTAAGCTAATGGCAATGCAACAAAGTAGAAGCAATGCAAAGCATCAGTTGCAAGATATGTGCGGCCAATATAACCTTGGAAAGTTAGAGCAAGCACCTTGATGGGTGAATAAGATAGGGCATCTGCCCTCCTCCACTAGGGAGCTGCATTGACTTAGGTCTCCCTCTAGCACATAATCATCATTAGGATCATATTCGGAGCATGAATCTGTAGGTGGAGAGCCTTGGCATTGTATTGCATCCAGACTTGATTTCAGTCCCTTAATGCCAAGTTTGACAGCCATGGCATTATTCAGCTTTATTCCTTTCATGCGCGCAAGCTCATAATCATTATGATGTTGTTCAGTATCTATGATTCATGAAAACATAAAAAGTAGTCAGATTATTATGGAATGCATTGTGGATTCAACTCAAAGAGTGTCTCCCTAAAAACCCCTGCGTATGCAAATTTCATCCCCCAACTATGCTGACCAGACCACACACAGAAATACAAACCTCTTATGTCTCTATAACATGCGGGCACAAATTTCAAAACTGAAGTAGGAACATTAGAATCATATCAAATTCGTTTTTGAACAAATAAACTAAGGAATTATGAGTGGCATAATGTTTAGCTTCAAGGGTGGAGTGCTGGTAGTGCGACACAAAGCAAGTAAACAGATTGTATTCCATGTTAAAGATCATAGTCTATGTAAAAGGTGGATATGCCACTTTCTTTCTATACAATGCAGTGTTCATTGCCCACACATGATGAAAGAGATCACACAGAGAAATACTATTCACTCATGTCTGCGGTTCCAGTATTTTCAAACTGGGTGGTCCACCCTATAATAATATTGACAAAAAATATGACAAGGCAAGCATGGAGGTAGTGAATCAATCATTACTTGTGAGCTTACTAGGACAAGTATGCAGAATTGTAACTGCAGTAAGAGACCGTCCAAAATCCGAATCAAGAATTTTCTCCAGCACTTATTGTTTGCAACTAATCGACGTGAATAATTGGATAACATATCGAATGAGTAAGAAAGACAAGTAAAATTGTCAACAAACCTGGCCTACAGTAGTAATCTAGGTCAATGTCACTATGACAAACAATCCAACATGAATATTGTATGTTCTAGGGCCAGAATTTTGAAACCCTGTGAACTTTATAGGTACTAAAGATTACTGAAATATCTAAACCATTAAGTGTAGGTAGCACTCAGTACACACCAAACCCTAATGTCAGTCCTGCCTAATAAGTAATGGATCAATAAGAAAATGGGTGATGGGGACTAGCTGCTGAAGGTTGAGGACGTATCTCAGGATAAATCGGGTTGGCTTAGTGGGTGTTGCACGTCTGAGCCCTGAACGGACTAGGAAGGTAGGCACGGCGGCGCGCCCGGGCAACGGTGATGCTGTTGGACGAGCGGCTCCTAACCTCCTGTTAGTCCGGCGTCTCCTCCTAGAGTCATGCCATCCGGGGATGGCAAGTCGCCGACGAGGCAGGCGGCTAGGGGCGTGTAGAGATCGGAAGCGCAGCAGAACATAGGGGAATCGGGTTCTTGGCCGACCCAAAATCCGGGGTGGGCCGCGGCCCCCTGTAGATCGACACCCCAGCAGCGTACATGCATTTTCGAAACTAAATTAGGAACATTTAGCTGACCAATTAAACGACTCTATTTTAGTAATATCTGATTCTTATTTGAACAACTAAGCTTGTTTAGCTTGATGGGTGGAGCAAAGCTATTATGACACGAAGCACGTAGGCTGATCGTATAGTGATCATAAAAGGGGGGAAACCCTAAGCATGGCCAATTAAACCCTATTATGACTGTGCCTTGGTAGATTTGAAGCTGCAAACCGCAAAAATGCCACTTAGCAACCATTATTTTCTTCGAACTAAGAACTAGTAAATTCTAAGAGCTAAAAGATAGTACAGTAACCAAGTTGCGATCTATTTTCTGGTTGAGATCAAAAAGTTGAGCATATATGAAGTAGTACCACCTCTTTTGCGGTGTCGTGTAGGCATCGGGGGTGTGATGGCTGTCGGTGCATTTGAAGCAGATCTCCGACGGTAGACGGGTCCATCGGGGGATAAGTCCCGTTGAGGTGGACGAGAAGGTCGTGGGAGCTGCCCCGACAAGGAGGATGATGACGCCGATGATGCGAGAGGACGCGATGCAAGGCTCCTGGTCCATTGGCGTGGATGATAAATGCCCATCTCTAGCAGTGGAGGACGTGGTCTGCACTTCGGCATGGTGGAGGACGACGGCGACGGATGGGGTGGCGGACGGAGGAGGCTGGTGTGGGGATGGTGTTCTAGCGCGGAAGGTGTATGGATGGGAAAATGGAGGGAGAGGTACGGGGAACCATGTTTTTGGGACGCACCTGTCTGAAATATGGCAAAGTTACAAACTTAGCCCCCGTTTAAAATTTGGACGTCTCGTCGATTGGGGATAGGACGGTAATCTTGCATCTATCTGATATTTGCCCAGAGCAATTTCGAGCAAGGAGAGGGTGTTTTGGCGCCCACGGTCGGTGCCCACGGTGTATGAACGGGGCTGACAGGTAGGGCGGTTGTGTCACGTCTGAGTGAAGTTACAAACCTGCTCGTATTAAAAAATATTTGCGTACATCGATTTCGGCCTAATCGAGTTTGTTTTGCCGCCCACCGTGTATGAATGGGGAAATGGAGGGAGAGACAGAGGTCTTTCGGACAATCTTGAATCAAATGTGTTTTGCCGCACACGTTTGGCGCCCACCATGTCTGAATGGGCTCAGAGGCAGCCGTGTCACGTCTAATTGAAGTTACTAACCTAGCCCTATTGAGAACATTGGAAATCGGGCTGATGGATTGTCCGTGTAAGAGGTAGACAGTAATTTCCATCTCACAAACACTGGCTTTGGGCAGCCGACGTGGGAGTGGATATTTTGCCACTTCTTTCAAATTTTGGGACAATAAGCATTCACGTGTACCCTGGCACCTAATTACGAATCCACTTTATATTCTTACATGAATCTTTATAAATCATTCTAAATTTTTTTATATCTTCAAAAGCACAACAAAGAGGTATTTCACTATCATATATGAACATTATTTACAAATGCCGATACTCGAATTCAGAAGGTGGAAACCAGTTTAAGGTGAATTCGAATATTTGAAACCACTTTGTGTCCAACTCAAGTGTAACTTGCATGACACATGCAGCATATAGTGTACTCCCATTTAGATATGTACACAAGCGACGTCTCAAAATTCAAAATATAGAGTCAATCAACCAATAATGTACAAAACTAACAGACATATAAACACTTATAAAGTATATGGGTCAATAATATCAACTAACATACATAAGCCAGGCCGCTGTACTTTTTTTTGCTAGAAGAGCAACATTTTTTGAGCGAAGCTAGTACATCATCTTGGCCATTTCGGATGCGTGCAACTTAAGGACCATCTATACTAGTACTATTATTGTTGAATGCACATTCAGCTCGATTGGCATATTTGTAGGTCTGGCATAGCAATCAAAATGAAATGTCTCGGAGTCTTGTCAATTAATACATACTTGTGCTAAACAAAATTACAAACCAAAAAGCAAAAAACAATTATTACATGATCTCTAAAAAAATGGTTTGATCAATTAAATGAACAAACAACACAAAGTTTATTCGACGATGGAAAAAACATTTCATCTATGATTTACTTAGTGGGAATTTAATTTCCCTTTTTCATACAGGACCTTAACAATGCGGTCAGTCTCAGCTTGCTTCATTTTGAAATCCACCAAATATTGAATGGTTGTCTTGAGTACTGCTTGTGATTTTGCTGTTTGCTTCCTCAACATGTCAACTTCATCTCTAAGTGCAGAAGCAGAATCTCTTTCTACCAATAGTTTAGCCTCTAGAGCATTAGCAGTTGGCAATTCATAATGCACGATTCGGCCGGTGCCACTGCTATGAGATGATACAACGCCCATGGGGACCTCGGTCTTTGATCTTGGGCTAACCTGTTTTTCCATTAAAGTTCCAATTGGATTCCGAAAAGTTGAAGTTAGCAAAACATCTCAACTGGGAGTTAGAGCAGCGACCCTGTTAAACAAACAAGGAATTAAAGAGTTTCGATTGGATGTTAAAAAGTAGTTATTAACATCATTGTAACCGGTTGCAGCAGCAAAGCAGTTAAACAACAAGTTTTGCAAAAGGTACCTGTTGTGGCATTGGAGTTTCTCTTGGACCCTGAAAAGTTGGGTAGCCAGTAACGTGATTAGAGCAACCGGTTGCAGCAGCAAAGAAGTTAAAGAAACAAGTTTTGCAAAAGGGACCTATTGTGGCATTGCAGTTTCTCTTGGATCCTGAAAAGTTGAGTAGTCAGTAACTTGATTAGAGCAACAAGTTATAGCAGCAAACCTGTTACACCAATATGTTTTTGAAAATGTACCTGATGTTCAATTAGACTTCCAATTGGATCCTGAAAACTTGAAGTTGGTAAGACGATTACAACAAGTTACAGCAGCAAACCAGGTAAACAAGGAAGTTTTTTAAAACCTACATGTTGTGCTAACGGAGTTTTAGTTGGATCCTGCAAACTTGAATGTTAGCAATAATAAATAATGTGTTGCAAGATCCATAAGAAACTAACATCAAACTAGTAAAACTAAACAGTTTTGGCAATGTATTTAATTACACATGAACTAGTAAAACTAACAAGTTCTTGGCAAAGTATTACAGTAACAACTCAGTATCGTTTACCAGCAACACAGACATCTATAAATTTCTTTGATGTAAGCAAAATGAGTCTGACACATATATATGTTGAAAAGATGTTGTCCCTCATATAAACCTGATAGTTGTCTGTCTATGAACATGCAAACATTACTAGTGCTACAAGTGATAAAAGCAAACTATTTAAAAAAACATGGTATCAGAACATAAATTACACATGAATTTTGCTGCAGCCAAGAAGTACATATGACCAGCTATCTATGTGCTTAAGTAGCTATTTAAGTTCAGGCAAACAGGTAATTCTTAATAGTAAGTATCAAACACATAGATAGGCGCAGTCTATAATATGATTAACAGGCTATGGCATTATGTAATCAGTACCAAACTAAATTAAGCCAAGCAACGTAATTGAACAATTTTAAAATCAGTGGCTAACTAAAATTCTGAGAAGCGGGTAACTGAACCTATGCCAGCTCTTTGTAAAGGCACACTGCAACTTCTTTTTCATTTAGAAGGTTCTACGAAGGAGTCCATGGCATCAATTGCTTGGATACGCAGTCCCAGTACTTCTTTCTTCCCACAGTGCCTTGGTAAGTCAAATGGTTAATCTAATAAGATGGTGCATCCTTGATATGTTATATGAGGACGGGCTGTCAGACTAGTCGTAGCAACACACATCACACTGACTTTTACTGTATATTTCATGCGATTACATTTGGCATATCGAGATCTAAGCAATCTTCAATAGGATGAAAAGATTGGCATCTTTCACATTATTGGCGAACTCAGTTCATATAAACAAGCAATTCAACCATTATGTGGGTAAATCAAAAGCGCCACTGGAATATTTTTCACTACCCCAATCATACACACAAAATGGGGCGACGCCACTTTAGAGGCTGGTATGGGCAGCCGCCTCGGGTGGCTGCAAAGCGCACACCTACTTGGAGTCGTCCAGGTTGGCCCAGGCTAGTTTTGTTCGTCCCAGCGCACGAGCAGGCAATGTAAAAATTAAAAAAACATTTCAATTTGGATATGCCAATAACGTAAGTGCAAGGCAGGACCAATAGCAGGCTCGCGGCCCAAACGATCGCCTCCCATATCGATCGACAGTAGGAAAAATCCCCAATTCGTTCGCTCCAGCCTCCAGTCTGGTTCGCTCCTAACCTAGCCACCACTGGATGGACCGACATAACACTTCCTCACACCCTTGTTGGACGCGGTCGTAGGGCTTCAAGCGATTGGAAGGACAAGGAGACGAAGATCCAACGCTGGGTGTAGCCTGCGTGGGAGGCAGCGGCGGCATCACGGGCATGGCATCGAGCTTGCGCAAACGGACAGTCATAGCTTGCAAGAGCAGCATGGGCAACGAGCAGGTACATCACATCCCTGAGTATATCTAATTCAACTGTTCCATTTCTGACCAATAATTAAACGTGATGGTGTTGTAAAACTCCTTATATGTAGGGAATCTATAAGAAAATGAAACCAAATTCTGCTTATATTATAACGCCCCCAATCAATATTGAACTGACTGAACTTGATGTGTCTAATCAAGTTTCCGGAGCAAACATACAAGCTCATGTTGTTCTTGAGCCTGAAGTGTATAATGAACAGACTGCTAATGAATGATTTGATGCTAACATTTTACATGCTCCTGGTGATGAACATATAGTGTCTAATGAGGGATCTAATGCAAGCATTTTGCAAGCTCCCATTGAAGGATTTTGTGTCTAATGATGATCTGCTATGTTGAGAGAGAAATAGAAATTTGCAAGAATTGATGACAAGCAAATTATAGTACATTTTCATGGCTTAAGGAAATGTCGAGGCCATCTACCAGAAAGTCCTCGTATCATGACAAACTAGCATAAATAATTTTCTAATCTGTTGTTTGAAACTATTGGCATACTTGTGGAGGATAGATATATTGATATGCAGTTTGCGCACTGGTTATAGGAGCAATTACACTTGGATATTTTCGTCCAGAGAATGAATAATTCAAGCAGGTACAGTCCATGTTAGTAGTTCTCGTACACCATGTTGCATTTTGTGTTTTTTGTTGCTTACATCATTTAGTGTTTTATAATCAGGAACTACTTTGGATCATTAGCTGGTTTCCAAAGTGCATGTAGCTTCACATTTCTCAAGTTATGTTGATTTCCGGAGTATTATTTTGAAGTTAAATTTTCGTCCCTGGTAACTTGAGTTTGTGGATCCGCCACTGTACACAAATCATACACGCATGCCAGTACGAATTAAATGAAATGCAGGGACTTACGCTAGCTCATTGTACAGGCTCACTGCAGCTCTGCTTGCCCTTGGGATGTTCCATGTAAAAGTCCATGTTACCACTTGCTTGGATGTGCATGCCTTGTGCTCCTTGCATCCCCCTTTGCATTTTTGACATGGCGAATGGTTGATCAAATTAGAGGAATTGACCTTGCTGTTGTATCGAAGGATAGGTACTTACAAGGTTATACCGGTGTGCAGGATGTGTAACAAATCCCGTAGCGTCGTCATGCTTCGCTAAAAAATGGTTTTGCTTGTTTTTGATGATATCTCTAGAAGAAATAAGAGATAAAGTAAGAGTTGCATAGGCGTGTAAGCTAAGAGAGCAATAAAAGGATATCCATGCATTATCGCAATAGTGCACAAGCAAGTGATATGTGGATACCTAGTTCGGGTCGGCGTTTGGGCATGCTTGCCTAGCTAGAGTGCGGGTCACTTCAGATCCATTGAGGGTGATGTGCTAGCGTTGGCTGGCCGTGTACGGATGCCGATCTCGAGTGGCAGCGGAGTGGACAAGGCCGTTGGTGAAGCACCAACGTCATCAGGGGGTGGAGGTGCGACAATGTTCTCGGTGAAGTAGCCTTGATGCGGTGGAAGTCGGTGTCTATGAGGAACGTCGCTTGTGGTGGCCGACGTTGTGGGTGGACCACCTAGTGCGACGGACGAGGGCGTAGATGAGGTAGCTCCTGTGCAGTGGTGAAGCGTGACCATCGTCTTCGTCATTTTCGTCCGGCATAGAGGTGGGGAAAGAGACGAGACGAAGGGCGATTCGAATTTTCCTTGGGTTGGCGGTGAATTAGGGATTTGAGAGCTCTGGGCACGGAAGGGGACGGGGGAGAATGGAGATCTTGTAGGGCTGGGGAGGGGGGAGAAGGAGCCGCCAGATATTTCAATCCAAAACGTGGAAGCGCAAACCTTTTTTGTCGTCGTTCTTTTTTAGGGGGGGATGGAGGGGGTGGGTGCTACTACTTGCTAGCGTCCATACGACACACGCGACCACCACGACTCGACCCTGGTCTGCTTGGTGTGCCTACATTAAAAATGCAAATGAATCTTCTTTCATGGGCAAACGGATATTGTACTCCTTGCAAATAATTAGTCCATAGAAATGAGTACTATTAATTAATTAATGAGGAGTTCTCTGAAATAGAGTGTGTTCGTCACATAGCGATCTCCAATTTTAACGTGGATTTCGCATTTCATGGTATGCATGCTACTTATTTAATATAAATTCATGTTTGTATAAGATGAATATCATGGTGGTGAGAAATCTTTGGATGGATTCAAGCATATGACCACACACATACAAAATACCACAACAATCGAGTCAATATCAACCTTTCCAAACCTAGCATGGCACGAATTCGAAATAATCAAGGAAGCCATATGCATGGTCCTTAATTCAAATCTTACAATGTACTCCCTCCATTCCAATAAAGATAGTACAAAGTTGAGTCATCTATTTTGGAACGGAGGGAGTACACTAAATTGAAACGTCAATATTAAGTCTAGTACTATCTACATTCAAATGTTGTTTTTAGCTCCCCCGGCACACACGTTACGTACTTCCTCTATTGATCAATCTTCCTCTCATAACCACCTTACAAAGCTTTGGTTTCCGCACGTTCATTCTATCTCTCCATGTTTTGATATCTAACTCTCACACACCCGCCATTGCACTCCATGTCGAGCTCTCTCTCCACCACCCTCTCTTGGTAGATACATGCATTTCCTATCTAGCCCCCCCTCTCTCTCATGCGCATGCACGCACATTGTCTGTCTAGGCTCAAGAGACCGTCTCACTCGTTCTTCCGTGCGTCAGCACTGGCGGAAATACACTGGATTCCTTGGGCAGGCCAGCCTGAAGAAGAAATCATAGAAAAGAGATGGGTCACGCCACTTGGCATGATATTTAGGTAGTGTTTCAGCTAGGCAAGGTGGGCCAAAGCACATGTTAGCCCAACGTAGCTCTGCCCTGCACGCTGGCCGACACTCGTTTCTTTATCTAAGTCTCGATTAACCTCTCTTTCTCTGACACACAAACGATATATATCCCTGTTTGGGCCTCGATCGACACACTCTATACCCTTCTCACGTAGTTTGTCTGTCTAGATCAGTCTCTCCAAGCCGTTCCACTCTTTTGACCTCATGGCGGCCCACGCTCTCTCAATATCTCTCTCTCTCTCTCAATCTCTCTTTCTCTCTCTCTCTCTATGCATGTTTCGGTTAACCTCGCTCTTTCTCACACAGAAAAGATATATCGCCATGTTCGGGCCTAATTCAACATATTCATAATGTACACTCTCTCACGAACATTGCCTATCTAGGTCACTCTCTCCAACCTGTCTCACTCTTCGATCGCATGAGTACCCACACTCGCTCAATCTCTCTCTCTTTATCTATGTATCAATTAACCTTGCTTCCTCCAATGCACAAACGATATATGTACCTATCTGTGACTGGATCATCTGGAAGCTCTCTCTCCCAACCCTCACCCTGTTCAATCGAACAATATCTATCCACAACATATATATCTATTCAACGAATGTCGGGCACACTCACTTTGTCTCTCTATCTATGTCTCGATTGACCTCGCTTTCTCATGCTGTCTCTTCCACACATCAAAGCTACCTCTCCAATCCTCGCAGAGCCGAAGCTATTTACATTGCGAGGGGGACTCCAACCTTCGATTAATTTGTGAAGGCATTTATTCCGGTGGGTTTAGATTATATTTATGTAGCATTCGCCCCACAACCTTCGATATATGTACCGTTGCAAGCCCCCGCCCCTCCCCCAATTGTTTTACCTCTGGCTCAATCACCGCTCTCTCTCACGACCTTTCTAACCTTCCACGTCACAACATGGTATTTTTGCAAAACATAAGCACTTATCCTTAGTTCTAGAATCTTCTATATCATAATTGCCTTTTTTTTCTAAATGAATTGCCATTATTTGATTTTTTACTTTACGCTCTACAATGCACAATTCCATAAATCTTAAAATAGATTAAAAAAATTATAACACTTATTGATATCGAACGGGATGAACTATAAGAATTAAACGAACATCTACATCATGCATATATGAATCAAAGCTTACATGCTATGGGTGTGATATTGTTGCTAAAACTCAAGCGTGCAGTGCGCGTGTACCTTACTAGTATCAATTAAAAATGAAAAAGGACGAGGATCAAACATGCGACCAGGGCCTTCAAGCCGCGCGTCAATAGGCAACATACAGACGCACATAGTATCAACGTTTGTTGTACTCCCCTTTGTTGATATAATGTTTTTATATTACCACAACCTATTTAATGGATAACATGTTATATTAACTTTAGTACATTATAGCGGGACCGGCTCGTTTGCACGTACTATTCCACTTCACTTACTGGTGGGTTCCATGTCTGCTCTCTCTCTCATCCCCTTCTACGTTTAGACGCACGAGCAAACACAAAGAACACGTGGACAGTGTTGCCGTTGACCGTATCTAGACGCGTTCACAAGTTACAACACCAGTTTCACGTAATACTAGTACTAGTATTATGTAACAAGTTTAGGAACAAAAGTGACCGTGACAAGTTAGGATACTAACAATTACTACTCCTGCATGCGTGGATAAATAGATGTATCGCCTAGAGCACGAACAAGGTGGGTGGCGGAGCCTGGTCAAAGGGCTTGCCTCTCAGTCATCCTGTGTAGCGGCCTGCTCGCACGCCTCTCGGTTAGCCGGCGCAGCGATCTGCTCGCACGCCTCCAGTCGACTCACACGCTTGCTCGGACGGCACGTGCCGATGAGAAGTGGGACTCGTGGCGGCACGTATGTCTTAGTTCGTGTTAACTTCACATGTCTTAGTTCCAAAATTCCTTGGCTCTTCTTTTGTGCATCTTTTCATAAGCAGCTTCTCTCTAAATGAACAAAAAAAATATGATAACCTTATTGTCCCATATCACGTGACCATGCTTAGTTTCATGAATTTCTTGGCAATTTTCAAATTTCTGGAATTTAAAATCCAGGATTCGAAACAATATCATAACCTGCATCATGAAATAAATTTTCAAGCCATACATCTTTACTGTGGTAGATGCTAATATTTCTTAAGAAAGGATTTGGTCAATTTTTTGCTTAGTTCGACTTCACATAAGTTATATATGTAGAGTAAAAAGATAATCTGTTCGTACCAGTGCATTGCCTGATATAATAACTCTAGTAGGCACGAACAACGCACGAACAAAATCAACAACGAAGCTCCATTCTATGCTCATCCTGGTGTAGTACTATTAGTACAGGCACTGGAGTTGACAGGTGACCTTGGGTAGCGGCGACCAAGGGAATTGAACCGTGCTCGGCACGGTAGGTAACGTGGGCTAGTTACTAAAAAGCTTCCCTCCATTGTTCATCGATTCTCATCATGGACCGGGGACATGACGGGAATTTCCTAGAGCTGGAATTCTGGCAGCCAGATATTTCGACTTGAAACACGGAGGCTCGAGTGGAGGCGCCAAGTTTAAAATACTATCGCGGTTCTTTTGGTTGGGCGAGCGTAATGTGCGTACCATGCACGCCACTAGCAGGCCACGAGCCCGGGTCTGGCTGGTACACCGTTGAGTGCTACCATTCGAGAATGACAAAGGAATCTTTTTTTAAATTGCCGAATGAATCTATATGTATTACTATTATTACAAGTCTACAATGCCCGTATTTACCTTGCAAGTAACTGATCATTCCAAAAGGCACGGTAATTGATTTATGACGAGTTCTTGAATTAGAGTAAGTTTGTGATATAGTGATCTCAACGTGGATGTATGACACGATTTCAAAAATAAAATGTAAGCCATGCATGGCTCTCAATTCAATATTTAAAATGCACAATAAATTGAAACATGAATATTAAGTCTAGTACTATGCACATGCAAATGTTGTGTTTAGGCTCTCCGTCGACAACCAGCCCCCATACTTTATATATGGATCGATCTTCATTTCTTTGTTAATAGAGCTATTGGTATCCAACACACGCGTGCTCATTATTTCTCTTCATGTTTCGATCTCCATTTATGTCACACCAGCCCTCACACTCTCAACAAATGTATTTCTCACACACAACCTTGTCATGCCCTCCATGACAAACCCTCCCTCTATCTCTCAAGACACTTACGTTGCCTTTGAAAAACACCTTCACCGTGCGCGCACATACAAAGTCTATCTAGGGCACACTCTCTCGGTAACTATCTCCCTCCAGCCCTCACTGTAGCTTCGCTGCACAATATCTAGGTGTACCGTCTTTAACATTAGAGTATACGCTAGCCACACTCACTCGATCTCTCCCTCTATAAATGACTCGATTGACCCTGCTTTCTCACGTCGTCTCTCTCACACCGAGATGCTCCCACTACACCTCTTGCATAGGCGGAGGTATGTAGATTGTCGGGGGGGG
>LR738712.1:239628814-239650320 GCA_902687465.1 Secale cereale
CCCCTCGACCTTAGACAAAATTGTGAAGCTCTGTTTAGGATTGTTTAGATTATATTTTTTGAACATTATATTTGCCCCCACTCTCCCAGACACTGATGGGTTGTGTACCACCCCCCGGGAGAATATCATGTGCCCCCACACCTTAGATGCTATATGGTGATACGAGTTCCTTGGAGGGTGTAAATCTGAGATATAGCGGCTCCCAAGATGTCTTAATATTTTTATAAGAAAGCTTAGTGAGTGTGGGCATTGCACACAATTAGAACCAAAACTACTTAGATGCCCTTGGATCCCATATCCAACGGTCTCGAAGCTCGTATCATCATAGCATCTAAGATGAGGGAAGACTTCATATTGTATTGTATTTAAGAATATGACGTTCTACCAGACCTTAGATATTGTGGTGACACAAGTTCCTCGGAGCCGTTGGATCTCCAACGGCTACTTGGTGGTTCGAATGTTTTTTGCAGAGAGTCCCCAAAGAGTTAGGACACAACCCACAAGCACATAGACTATTCAGATGACATTGGATCTCAGATCGAATGACCTCGAAGCTTGTATCACCGTAGCATCCAAGCTGCAAGAGCACCTGATGTTTTCTCGCACGTATGTCTATAGCCTGAAACCGCAACGGTTGTTGGCTTTGTCGCATAACTTGATTTTATACAATATTACGTTAAGCAGAGTGCAGAGGGAGTACCTCGTCAACACGTGCATGAACGTTGACTGACTTACTGGTGGGTCCCATGTCTGCTATCTGTCTCTCCTCTCCATCTAGTATAGAGGGAGTGGCTCGTCAACACATGCATGGACGTTGGATGACCAATACAACCTTTGGATGCACGGGCACACACGAAAAGCGGTGCGAGCTTGCCATGGTGTTATTTTAACTAAAAAAATTCTTGGAAATTAGATAAATTGCCTAGAACAAGAGACGTTGTGGCTGGTCGAGACAGAGTTAACCACACCTATCCTCCGTGCCACGTTAGCATGATGAAGCTGTGTGGCTAGTGGGGTGTTTTTGACCGACTGGTTGGATCCCGAGGTCGAACCATAGGTAGTTTGACACAATTTATTTTTACACACACATTTTTCCTCCATGCCGAGACGTGGCACACCCTACCACGTAGTTTCTGGGTTCTCCCGGGTGGTGCACGCAGATTTTCTTCCTTGCCGACACGTGGGACGCCCTACCACGCGTTTTCCGGGTCCTCCTCGGTCGAAGCAAGTAAATGAGTCGACAAATCGCAAAAGCCCACCTTTCCCGCCGAGTACGTTAATGAAGCACGGTGGCTAGCTAGTTGGGCTAGTGTGACCGATTAGCTAGGCCGCTACCACATTTGTTGTTTTCACCCCTTTTTTTCTCTCCTTGCCAGTTGGTAATTTAAAATATCCATCGCTGTGTTGCACTTGTCTTTGGGTGCGGCACGCGCGTCAGGATTTATATTTTTTGGATTGACGGGAGCAGGCGTGGCAGCAATTAGTCACGATGACTCGGCCTATAAAGCCCGTTGCTCCCTGAAGTGAAAAGTTGTCGATTGAGCTGGCTCCCTCCGCCTTCCCATAGATTGCGTTGGCTTTTAGCCGTTTCGCCCCCTTTGCTTCCTCTCCCCATTGCTTCTACCTAGTTCCATGGCGGCGCACCAGATCACAGACTCTGAGGTGAGGCGCCTGACACAAGAGCTCCATGCCAACGATGCGGAGCTCAGTGCCAATGACGTGGAGCTCTATGAGCTCAAAGAGGAGAGGAGTGCCATGCTCCTCCTTTATGTGCTGGATTTCACGGAGCTGCAAAAGCGGCAGGCATCCACCAAAAAGATGCTCGAGGCATCGGTGGTGTTGCTGCAAAAAGTGGGAGATATGATAGGCGGTCAGGCGAGCCAGCTGGAGCACGAGCGGGCCGATTGTGACAAGGTCCAGGATCGCCTCAACAACTTGCTGGACCATGTTGCCATGCAAGTGTTGCGGCTGCGCGATGCCTACCATCATCCAGTGCGACCATGTCGGCCATCGGGCTAAACCCATTCGACCACCCGATCAACTTCAATGAGCTGCGGCTTCCTGACCTGGTCTCCTTCTTCACCTATATCTCCGAGGAGCTGAGCTGTCTCCGCGCGGTGGTGGGCGGAGCTAGACAAGGAGGGGTTGCGGGCGGCCGTCGCCGTTGCCGGGCGAATCCTCTCAAGGCTTCATCACCGGAATCCATTCATGGCATTGGACGCCGTTTTTGACGAGATGGCTCCCGTCGATAGGGAGCGGGCTCTGCGGGTGGTGGCACCCTACATCACCACCATCGTGCACCTCGAGATGCAGAGGGACTTCAGTGGTGTTTAGGCGTGCATGCACATCTTTTTTTGCGAAATTGTGCATGCTCATCTTAGCACCCCTCTTCATGCATGCTCTACATGATCCTAGTGTATTTGTGTTAACCTAGTGTGGGCTCATGCACCCCTCATGCTCTGTAGCACCGTACTCACCGTGCGCTGTAGTCCTAGTTGTATTAACATTGATCTCATCGTTCATTCTTCTCGACCGAATAGTCAACCGTACTCTCTGTGTGCTGTAGTCCTAATTGTGTTAACATTGATCTCACCGTTCATTCTTCTCGACCGGACATTTTAAAAAGGGGCATGTTATATAACTGTTCATATATTTGACCTGCGCACAACATTTTTTTATTGTTATATCTTCCTACGCTAGCTACAAGATATAGTATGAACGTATGAACAACTGTACATGCCTAGTAGTAGGAGTACTGCGTAAGTTCAAGTGGCTGCCTGGTTTCGCACTCCTCCATCGTAAGAGTCGAAACACTTGATGTAATCATTTTTTTTTTCTTCAGAAAAAGTGGGCACGCTCTACCATGCGGATCCTCCTCGACGGTCGTCGGGAACCTTACTACTCACTTGCACTGATGTGTGGGACAGCCAGCATCAGGGTCCACTTGCCATGCACTAAATTAGTCTATACCAGAGTGCACAACTGCACGTAGACTACACCGGTCGAAGCGCCGCGGTAATGCTCAATGAGCCGTCAAATCAATAAACCCCGACCTTTACAATAGTAAGTTTGACGGATGAAGCAACCATCATTTCACTCTTCTCCCTCATCTTTCTCTCTTGAAGAAAACCCCAACTCGCTTCTCCCTCATCTTGTTCCTCATTTCATCAAGAAAACTCCGACGCGCTTCTGCCATTGTTCTTCTCTCCCAAAGAAGGAAAGGTAAGCGCATAAATGGTGTTGCTTCTGGCCAAGGCCCGATCTTGCAACCATGCGACCGATGCTAACTCCCTTTATGTTCTTCTTTTGGGTTTGTGATTATGGTTTCTATACATTTATTTCTATTTGACAGTTTCTTGATGGACCCTGGAGCACCGGCCGAAGTGATGTCGGTTCTGGCCAAAGCCGTCGGGGCTCAGGGTATGAAGAAGAGCACGAACCCTGCCGAGACTATCGCAAACAAGCTGAAGGCCATCGCCCTGTCCAAGCCGGTCCAGGTAATATATCTTCTTGATGATCTTTTTGGCGATCTTGATCGTGCTTTTTCATCTAACACACAATACTAGTACTAGTAGTACAACTTCCTGGGTGATCTTGCATGTGATTTTTGTGTGCCAAATCACGGTTATAGACTGCTCTTTTGACCAAAACATGCGAGAGGATGACATACATATGATTTTTGCACATAACACTGATTTCTTATAGATTACTTTCACCTACTTTATGACAATGTTGAGGATATCACTTATAATTAGTGTCTCGGTCAGCTGGGGCTTAGAGATTAATCGGAAATTGGATGATTAATTGATTTTATCGGTCGACTGTTAATCGGCCATTTTTTGCAAATCCCAAGTCTCCAACACTAAAATATGCTATATTCAACACCAAAACAATATTGGACAGAAGTGTTACCTGGATTCCCAACATTTGAATCCTCGTATAATGACAAACAAAATATGAGAATAGTAAATATTGCATAACAATGTCCACAAAACACAAATAAACATTGTTTTTGCAAACATAGTGCTATGAATAGGCTTGATTTATCAGCAGATTCCCGATAAATCACTCGTCATAGCGATAAATCGGCCCAACCTATAAACGGTGAAGATAAGGCTTAATTTTATCGGTCACCCCAAGAGTAGCGATAAATCGGATGATAAATCGCTGAATCGGAAGATTTCTTGAACAGTGCTTTATAAACGTCAATGCTAGCTGTAGGAAATGCAAGATTTTAGCTCTCATTCCTTCTAGGAGAGTATAGTAGCCTCTTTAACTTGTATTATGAATATTGCAAGTAATCCCTTTGCTCTCATGCCTGTGAAGACATGTTCTAGTGCATTTGTTCACTCATTTCTGTGCGTATATGTAGTGTTATATGGAGTCAAATATCAAAAATCATCTTATCTATCTGAATGGAGGTAGTAATAAAATATTTGGTTTCTTCAGGGAACGAAGAAGCGCAAGAACTTTGCCGAGACTACCACAAACAAGCTCAATGCCATCGCCCTGTCCAAGCCCACCTGTCTGGGATTCCATGTGAAGACGGTCCAGGTAATATCTCTTCTTGATGATCTTTTTGGCGATCTTGATCGTGTTTTTTCATCTAACACGTAGTACTAGTACCAGTAGTACAACTTCCTAGGTGATCTTGCATGTGATTTTTGTGTGCAAAATCACGGTTCTAAACTGCTCTTTTGACCAAAACATGCGAGAGGTTGACATACATATGATTTTTGCACATAACACTGATTTCTTATAGATTACTTTCAACTACTTTATGAACATCAATGCTAGGTGTAGGGAATGCAAGATTTTAGCTCTCATGCCTTTGAGGAGAGTATAGCAGCCTTAGTAACTTGTGATATGAATATTGCAAGTAATCCCTCTGCTCTCCTACCTTTGAAGACATGTTCTCGTGTCTTTGTTCACTCATTTCTGTGCGTATATGTAGTCTTATATGTAGTCAAGTATCAAAAGTCATCTTATATTTTTGAACGGAGGTTGTAATAACATATTTGGTTTCTGTTTGAATTAGAACCAGGACCACGGTGGAGATGAAGTTCTCATAGTGATGCCATGTGAACTGGAAGACCTGAGGATGAGTTCTACTACTAAACTATCCAGCTGCTGTGTCCTTGTCGCCATGTGTGGTGAACAAGCTTTTTCCTGTAGCATTGTTGTCAGGCGTTTTCTCGAGGGTGTACTTCACCACAACAATTTCCTAGTTGTGCCTTCAATTACGAAGGGTGTGGTTCTCGTAAAGCTTTCCAGCAAATCTGATGCGGACGGTGTACATGGTCATGTTTATGAGTGGAAAGACCACTCTGTTAGGTTCTGCAAGGTTAACTAGATGGTGATGATGCCGGTAGACATCTCTTACGAAGTCCATGGCCTAGTCAGTTATGTGGGGTACATCCCGTAGGTCAGTGGCAACAAATAGTCTACAGAGTTTAATTAGTGCAACTTTGCTTCTCTGTAGTAAGCACTACTTGTTCAGTACTTGCTTTGTGTGTGTGAACCCTGTATTGTATAGTAACGCCGCTGTTGTTGTGTGGTGAGTCCTGAGAACAGTCTATATTAATGTTTGTCCACTCAATTCAGTCTGTATATTTTGAAGTATCCGGATCATCTTTTTTTGTGAGGACGGTTTATCAAGTATGGTTACACTCCAATATCTGTATGAATTGTAGGGTTTATCGCACCCACTAGGATTTCCAGTCCCATGGATGTTCGCTCCAAACGAGTTGTCACGACCTCTGGACTGTCCTTCTTGTGGGAGTAAGTGGGGGCCCTGCATGCTGCCCCTAATTGGATAGTCAACCTTCTATTTAGAACTTGAACATAGTGATATCCTGGTAAGGATTGACTCGTGTCACATCAAGTCAATCTTATTGATTTACTGTCAAGTTTTCTTACTTTTGCTGCAATTTTGCGATGCAGGTTTTGCCATGTCACATTCGTTACAGAATAAACTGCTTGGTTTGCTCTATGATGGTTATTTTAGCAGGTTTCACTTCTTATGATGTGTCAATAATGAAGGCACTATCCATCACTTATATTACTGGACACAAATGGGCCAGTCTGTTGTCTGAGTACAATCTGAAGCCCTGTGATGAACTGTAGTTTGTTTTAACAAACACGCCACAGTTAGTCCTTCTTGCGATTAAAAGAAGTGAAGTAAAAGGCTGGATCCAGGTCAAGGAGCCTAGCGAAGTTAGAAAGCTAAATTACGAAATCAAAGCAGACCAGAGACGATCACTGTTGTCTCACACATCGGTACCACCTTCAGCATTGGATCGAGCACCGGCACCTTCTCCGACGGCACTAGCTCTAGCACTGGCAGCGGCAACAACTCAGTATGATCCACCAGAGGATTGGGCACCAACCGCGTCAGCAGATCAGGCTGATCTACCAGAGGATCGGGCACCGACACGGGCACCAGCTCCAACACCGGCACTAGCTCCACAAGGAGCACCATCTCCGGCAGCAGCAGCGACACTACCAGTCGCACCGGCACGGGCACGAGCAACGGCTCCGGCACCTGGATCAACACTTCAAGTTGCACTTGCATCTGCTCCGGCATGTGCAGCGGCAACGGAATGAGCACTTGCACCAGCAACAGAATGGGCTGCAGTTCACGCTGCGTATACCAAAGTCCTTGCAAAAACCGACATCTCGACCTTCTTGGTAAGCGTTGGCAGCCCAAGTGCCTCGTTATTTTTTCTTTCCATGTTGTTTCACAGTTTTCACTATGTTGATCTAACTGTTTGTGTATGTCTTCTTGTTTGCAAATAGAGGATTCCTAGAGCAAAGAGGGAATCATTCAATAATCCTGGCGACCATGGCCAAGTTTCTCTGACCATGCGTAGCCTTGGTGTGAATGAACCTGCTTAATATACCGTAAGTACAAAGGATGGTCGCATGATGATTGATGCTAAAGGATGGTCAAGGTTCAAAACTCTATCAAATCTTGCGATTGGGGATGATGTCAAAATCGAACTTTCTCGGCAAGGAGAGCTGGTCCTAATCAACTTTGAAATTCTTCGGTAGTAGCACACAACTGCCGAACTGATCTATCCTCCGAGAGCTTTTGATGTAATTATATGGCATGGTGAGACAAGTGTCTTGTGTGTATAAGTAGTACGACAATATTATATATCATGTAGGATATCGTGAAAGAATTGCAACTCTGATTGTTGGTTAGGAACTGCCGTTCGATTTCTTTCTAACAGGTGTCATGCTTTATTTCATTTTCTATATTCGCCTTGGGACAACATCTAAAACCAGCGTCGTACCAATCCCTTGCAATATGAAATGCGGGGAGTAAGAACACATGCCCCCCAAGCATGCAGGCCCTTCGGCCTGTGGCCCAAAGTCTAGAAACGTGAGCCTGTCTGAGTATTATTTTCTCACCTGAACCCCCATATTTCCCCTTGATTTTTCTTATGTAAGCATAAAGTTGTGATATAAAATATTTTTATATTTCTTTACAGAGGGAGTATCTCTCTCTTAAAATATATATTTATGTGTAACTAGTTACTCCTGCCTTTCTACTTCCTTTCGTTGATATGTGGGGCATCCGGCAACGGGGTCCACGTGCCATGCACCAAATTAGAGTGCACAACTGCACGGTAGACTCACCCCGGTCATAGCACCACAGTAATGCCCAGTGAGGCGTCAAATCACAAAAAAACACCTTTCTAGGCAGTAAGCTGGACTGATGAAGCAACAATATTTCACTTGGCCTGAATCCCCTTCTCCCTCCTCAGCTTGTTGAGAGAAAACCCCCTCTCGGCGATTGCATAGGGTTTTCTCATGGAGAACCAGGTACGAATTCTTCATCCATCCCCGATAAATCCAAGTCCCTTGATCGCGGTTAATCCTAGGATGGCAGCCACCACCGTTGATGCATTTTTCTACCTATAGAATCTTGTGTGTTTCATTTGCGGTGCCCAAAGTGCGAGGATCCTACAAGTTTCTGCGCCCTCACCGAGATGCCACACTTGTTCCTTCTCATCCTAACACAGGATTTTAAAGCGCGCACGGTATGTTCCTCGAATCCTCTTTTCTATCTCAAAGGGTGGGGGTTTTCGAACATGTTGTCAACTAATTTGGAAATTTGGATTGCTATATTTGGATAAAAGGTGCTAGTAGCATGGTCAACACTGCTGTGAAGGAGGAAATTATTTCTAGATTTGGATAGCGAATACATTGTGTTCTCATATTATTTTTCCTGCAGTGCATTCGTTGCTCTGGAGAACACATGTACTCAAGATGGTCAGCCTTGCCATAAGTGAATGGACCAGTTTAATTTTCACATTGAAGACAAGCCATGGATATAAGTTCCGAGCTGGGTTCATGAACCAAGAAGATCGCTGCTTTTTTTATGGCCAAACTTGGATAAACTTTCTCAAGTGTTACAGACAGAAAGTTGGCGCACGAATGTTGATGGAAATAGCAGAACCTGCTCTCATTTTCACTGTGATCTTCCACCCCGACGTCTTTCCAGTAGTGCATCCATGTTAGTTTTCTATCTGGTGCTTCCATGTTGCCTCGATTACTTCTTAATCCACCTATTCTGTCTAACTAAACCCAATTTAACTTTAGAAGTAGCCACGATTTGTGATTCCCTTCTCTCACGAAGATGCTACTTCTAACCAATATTTCTTATAATTGGTGGCACGTGTACGTTATTTCAATATTAAGCATGCTACTCGTTTGTTATTCTATAAGAATTTGATTGTTACTTATGACACTAAAGTTGACTGGGACGACATCCACTAGTTCCTACACTTTATTGATCATCTTGAGGTCCTTGTGGGGCATTTCAATGGTGGAGGCCACATGGGATATGTGTGCCACTGCTGCACACGTTGAACAGGTCCAACTGTGTTGAGAAACTTATGGTACGAGCTGTTTCCTGTTATATATGTTGTTCGTAAACTCTTGCTTATACACAATTTTAGAGCTGTGATCTTCTTGAAATAGAAACTCCCCAGTTCTATTGTTCCTATACAGATGCGTGACCATGGTCGGGTCAGACTTGCACTTGGTCACAACATGATGTTTATGTCGACCTACTCCATTTCCCTTGGAGGTGAAAAATTACGTATTCATGGGTGGTCTCAAATAATGAAGGCACGTCTATCTTGGAGAATAGGACATAAGCTCATGCTCATGCTTTTCCATGGCTCTGAAGCGAATATCCTGTTTATTGACTACATTGCGAGATGAAGCCGCTTTCAAAAGGTTGTGGATGCGCGAGGTGGCGCATGGGCTTGTCGTGGGCCTTGGTGGCCTCACCCTTGGTTAACTATAGGCAAACTAGCACTGTTCGAGGCGTGCTTTGTACGGTTGAACCTGTATAAGTACTCATACTGCTTTCAGCTATGGTTGTTAAGTGCCCCTGCTGGTTTCAGTTAAGGTTGTTAAGTACTCCTGCTGCTTTTACAATATGCCGTGTTTCTTCAGTCCCGTCTTCCTCCAGTCGCCCAAACCAAACCAGCACCAGTGGGGTGGCCTACTTCCGCCTCCCACGGCTAGCTGCGCCTCAGCGCACACATCACCGCCCCACCGTCTCCTAAATCGTTAACGTCGACGTATGAGGCCTCGCCGTCGTCCTCCGCGCGCTTTTGTGCGCTCTCCGCGGCGCCGCCCTCTCGTGTTGTCAATGTGGAGAGGATGACACTAGGGACCCACCATGGAGAGAGGATGACACTAGGGGCCCACCATGGAGAGAGGATGCCACTTGGGGCCCACAATAGAGAGAGGATGACATCAGGGGCCCACCATGTCCATGGACGTACGAAAGCACATTCCTCATTTTTTGTTATATATACTCCATTGTCAGTGTATAGAAAAATAAAATGCTTCCTCCTAGTGGTATGCTGACATCTGGGACCCACGACATTGTCAGCGTATAGTCAATAGACAAGAGAACATCACAAGATCGGCTGACACCTGGGACGTAGTTGCTCGAGCAGTAATTTTTTATGTTATTGTTCAGACGGAGTAGGGTTTCAACTGGGCTGTGGCCCGTCTAGCCCAGACTTCTATTTTACATTCACCACATGACCAGCCCAACTATTTTTCTTTGTGAAAATGAGACCAGTTTATTTTTTCTGAAGAATAACCAAACTAGGCCTACTTTTTTATCTATGCCGTGCTGGGCTGCAACTCTTTCAAGACGATTGCAAATCTTGAAAGTAATATTAAATGGGCAGTAAATATAAGAAATAGATGACAAATTGGCAATTACTTTCCTAATTTAAATATATCTTCAAAGTACTTTAAATATGGCTCGACATTTCGGTATTAAAAATAGTTTGGACCCCATCGAAATATGCGAAATTTTGTTTAAATTTTTAACCCTGGCCTTGGCCAACAAAAAAATGGACTGTAATAATTTGCATAAGAAGTTGCAATGAGCTGTAAATTATTTAAAAAATAGGGAATGGTCTGACTTGTGGGCCTATTAAGTTGACGCGTATGCAAGATTTTTTTACTTATTATATACGTCAACAAACGATTCTAGCAGACATGACCATTGGATATCAATCAAACAGCCGTCGTGCTTCTTCAATCTCTGATCTTCTTGCTCCAGCCACCAAATCCAGAGCTGGCGGGACCTCCTGTTCCTACGTGCTCCTGCCTCCCGTGGCCTGCTATGCTACCGCGCAGGGCTCACCACCCCCTACTACTCCCACCGCTGGCCTGGCCATCCCACTACTCACCCACACCCCTTGTTATTATGTGGCGACGGCAGCCTCACACTGCAGCCGAACCAGTCAACCCTCGTACTAGGCTCCGCGTCGTTCCCTGCCTCACCGTCGTCCATCACCTTGGTGCTCTTGGCGCGGCGTGGTCAACGTGGTCAAGGAACGACTTCCATCGGAAGAGCACTATATGTGGAGAGGCTGACAGCTGGGTCCACGGCAGCAGCAAGGAAGTGCCTCCTTATTACGCGCAAAATAATGATTCCTCCACCTGACAGCGGGATCAATCGGAGGGGCTCGAAAAAAAACATTTCCCCTCTGATAGCTGGGACCCACCAGCTACATCTTGATACGCAAGGAAGTGCATCAATATTACGAGAAAAAATGATTCTCCCCCCTGACCACTGGGACCCACCATCAATAACTTCGCATATAAGGAAGTAGCATTGTCATTCTGGTTGTGACTGTGTACGTACATACTTGTCGATCGGTCTCTCTGCAACGATGAACAATTGGCCGAGCAAGCAGCGACATGTGTAGTAGTAGTTCACGCAGTCTAGTCTAAATCGGGTACACGTACGTACAACCACATGCCAACAAATACGGCCACATACGTACATACAGGTGGGGTCTCGAACGCCTAGCTACTCGCGCATATGTACGGTCATAGCACGTGTACATGAAGAGGCAATGGATGGCAGAAACGTTGTCATGTTCATTGGCAGCCAAGCGGCTGGGTCGGAATGGAGAAACAACGTCCTGTTCATCGGGAGCAAAGCCACTGGGTTGGAACGTGTCGTGTTCAACGGGAGCCAATCGGCTTGGATGGAAAAGCCGGAACGGGGTCTGGCGTACCGCTAAACGGAGGAAAATGACTTTCTGTTCGAGCACGTACGGTCGAAACGGGGTCCTGTTCATCGGGAAGGGTCTGGCGTACCACAAAACGGAGGAAATGGACTTGTGTTCGAGCTCCTATGATCAAAACGGGGTCCTGTTCATCGCAAGGGGTGTGGCGTACCACAAAACGGGACTCCACGGGCTACTGTTCAACCACCATCTGCTGCCTCACTCCAGCCTCCACGGGCTACTGTTCAACCACCATTTGCTGCCTCACTCCAGCCTCCACGGGCTAATGTTCATCGACCGTTGACCTCCTCCAGCCTCCACCTGTGACTGTTCATCCACGGCGTCTCCCTCCTGCCTCCACGGGCTCCAGTTCATCCAGCCTCGACCACCCCTTCACGGGCTACTGTTCAACCACTCCTCCACCAGCTACTGGTCATCCAGCCCTCCACTGGCTACTGTTCAACCAGCCCTCCACGGGATCCTGTTCATCCGGCTTGATTGGATTCCTGTTCAACAAGTGGCAACGGCCTCTAGGTACTACCACGGGGTCCTGTTCATCCAATCCTCGGCAACGCTCACTGTTCATCAAGAGGCAACATGTTTGATGGGGTTCAGTTAGAAGCAGTAGTGAAGGAATCGCTAGATCGGGTTCAGTTAACAGCAAGATCGATTGATCGCCTAGGTTCAGTAATGCATAGCCTGCAGTGCAATCGCTCGGGTTCAATAGGCGGACGCCTCGCTCGGGTTCAGTTAGAGCCCAACGCCTCGCACATACATGCGACGTGTACAAGAGAAATGCAAAATCCTCCGTGCATCGCTCCACCCGACCACCCACCGTAACGGGGAACTCCCTGAAATTTTCCTCGCCCTCGCTTCTACCACGATTTTGTCCGTCATGGACGGCCCAAAGAATGTCATGCAGGTGTGTCCTCGGCCCGCCCAGGACGAAAAGCCCATTTTTTGTCATGATTTTTTGTCATAGAAGTAGGAGCCCACCACATCTATGATGATATAGGTTTTTGTCACAATTATCGTCATAGAAGTGTCATAAGCATGACAGATAAAAAATTCGTTCGGCCCAAAATGTCACGGATGTGTATTTCTTTTCTAGTGATTGTCTTGACACACAGTTCAAATAATATCTTTTTTTGAAGCACACAGTTCAAATCCTATCAGTTCAAGACAAAGCAGCATTGAAAGAATATAAGTGTGGGGAACTAAACGGTACCGTAAGATTTCAGATGGGTACCAGGGTATACATGTACAACTAACAACACTATTGGCTTTGTTTTGATGATAGTAATGTGCATGATATGAGAAGAAAATTGTCTACACAATTGAAATTGAAATCAGCATAGAGCAATTTAGAAGAGCAAAACAGTTAATGAAACGTGTTTAAACATAGCTGTTGTGCCATTGGAGTTTCTATTGGGTGTGTTTTTCAATATTTTTTTGAATTTTTCGGTATTGTTTTCGCTCCAGTTTTTCAACGGTTTGTCGAAACGAGGCATTTGATACGCCATTGGAAAGCTACAGATGAGGCGCAACTTTCATATGTCCAAATGTTTTTGAGATTCCTACGGTTTTAAGTTAATTTTGAAAATCGTGCGGTGGACGACGAGTGGCAGCTGCCCATTTTTCATAAAAAAAATCAAACCGCTCGCAAAAATGATGCAAATGATACACGGTTGGAAAGATATCGACGAGGCACAACTTTTTCATGTAGAACACTCTCTCTAATTCCTTACGGTTCAAGAGCAATTTTGAATTTACTGAAATGCAGACACTCTGTTTTTCATGAAAGCAAAATCGACATGCACACTGCATCAGACTGAAAACCGCACTGCTTCAGACTGAAAACCGCACTGCATCAAACAGTCAAATGAACTTCATGCTTCAGAAGAGGGAGTGGATTTCGCTTCACATCGGGCATAAGTGAACCACATTACCTTTTTTGTCGTTTCCGTAACATTTTTCTGCACTTCACATTGGAAAAAAGTGAACCACATTACCTTTTTTTGTCGTTTACGTAACATTTTTCTACACTTCACGTTGGAAGAAAGTGAACCGCGGCACTATCCGAAAGTGAACCACATGAGTTTTTATTGTCTTTTTTCATACTTATTATCTTTTACACGCATAGACCGGGCTAGTGGACATCATGAGCTAAGCGAGTGAACTACATTTAATAAGAAGCGAGCTTCTTTGAGATGTTTTGGTTTCTGTTTACCAAGGGAACCACGAAGGAGTTTTTTAACAAACTAGATGACAGAACAAAGTGAACTTCAATATGACTTACAAGCTGCTCGAAGACGAGTAGTGAACCTCTTTGGTAGCATATTTTTTTAGAACACATGAAACTACTAGAGACAAGTGTAATTCACAACCGAGGGAAGTGAACCACGTGATAAATTGAAGTGAAGTACATGAATTTTTTATTTTATTTTTATTTTTGATGGGACGAGGTGAAGCGGACTGCACAGATTTTTCAAAATTAATATTTTTATTTTTCTTTGGTTATCACGTGAACAAAGTGAACTGCTCGTAGAGTTCTTTACAGAATGAACCACGGAGCATTTTACAGCGAGCTGCATCATGTACTGAACATTTCATAGGAAATAACCCACAAAAATAAAATGCACATCCGAGCACGAGCGTCACGCCACCGGACTGCGAGCATGCTCGCCGGTGGACACCCAGCCACACCGTAGTGACGACGTAGGTGAACTACAATTTTTGTGCCCAAACAAAATCTGGAAAGGAAAAAAGAAAATACTAAACTTCAATACTACGGTAGCCGCACTGCAGCTTCCCGCAGTTAAACATCCAGGAGATGGAATTGCCTTGTACAGAAAAACCCACACAAAAAACAAAAACAAAAAGCAATCAGGTGGTGGGAACCTCCAGCGCAGCGTGTAGTTTACTCCGCAATGAAAAATCTAACCACACACAGGGAGTGATGTATTGGAGTCCCTTTCTTACTGCAAACAAATAGCAAAAATAAAAAGAACCACGCGCCATCAAGTGCACAACAAAATATACGACCCAAAAGAACAACACTGGGCAGAGAATTGCTTATACACTCCTACTAAATCAACGAACAATAAAACAAAACCACATTGGGCAGAGAACTAAATCGACGAAGTTCTTGCTTCTCCCCTTTTCTCGTGTGTTTATGCTCTCCTGCCAAAACCACATCAAAGCTGAATCACAAAAAAAAACAGGAACTGAACTTCAAGCATGTTAGTTTAGGGATTAGAGCATCTCCAGCCGTTGGCCCCCCATGGGGCGCGTAAAATCGCTGCCTGGGGGTGAGTCAGCACTAAAATCGGCGTGGGGGCGAGCGGGTTCCCAACCGCTGGCCCCAGGGTCGCCCCGAGACGTGGTTTAAAAAAAAAGGAATTTGGCAAAGTTCGGCAAATTGTACAACACATTCGGCTAAAGTTCGGCACACTTGACATATATTCCACATATTCGATGTTACATAAGTTATTTAAAAAAACCCAACTAAGGGGCGAAGTAGCCTAAATGCGGCGAAGTCGCCGACATCGCCGCCATCCTTGTCGCCATCGGCCTTCCCCTTCTTGATGCGCCCGCCCGTGCTGGACACCTTCCCGGCGTTGCCTTGGCGGACCGGTGGCGGCGGTGCGTCCTCGTAGCTATTGTCCAGGACGACGATGCCTCCCTCGTCCCGGCCACGGCGTCGAGCTTCGAACCGCTCGTAGGCGAGGCGCTGGCGCTGCAGCTCCGTCTGCGCCCAGTCGTTGCGCGCCCACTTCAGGGCCGCCTCATCGTCGAGCTCTTCCTCCTTACCGCCGTCGGCGAGCCCGGGCTCCATCTTCACGGTGAGCCCCAGCTCCCTCTTTGGCTTGACGTAGCGCGGAGGAGCTAAGGAGGAGGCGCGCCTGCCACCCTCGTTGATGATGATGTCGGTGTTGTGGGTGCGCCGGCCGAGCAACATTCCCCTACGGGCTCGGCCTTCACGCCGAGCAGCGCTGGCGAACCGGAGGAATGGGAGGAGCGGGAGCAGGACTGAAAGGAGCAAGACGAGGTGAAGCTGAAGCTCCTGGTAATCCATTGCCCTGCACTCTGGCGGGGGGGAGGGAGGGGGGGCCGCCGCGTAGGGTATGCCAACGGCGGGTCATTGCCGCCCTCGAAGTACTCAAGTACCTCGTGGAGGGTGCGGCCCGGGGCGCCCCGCCATAGGCGGCGTCCCTCGGTGTTCTTGGTGCCCCCCACCACCGGCGCCCTGTTGGTGGATGCCAGTCGCTGCGCTTGCCGACGCTGGAAGTACGCCGCCCACACCGCGTGGTTGTCGACGGCGTACTGGGGCAGGGCGCGCTGCTCCTCCGTCAGGGACGCCCGCACACGGTCGACCTCGACGGCGAAGATGACGGGACATGAGTCGACATCGGGCACCGGGGGAATGGGGACACCCCCGTTGCTGAACCTCCACCTCGTCCGCCCGTCGCGCATGTCCGGTGGCGTCGGGATGTTGGCCTCGAAGAAGAGGTAGGCCTCCCACTTGTGGAGGGGGCGGCGGCCGACGCCGTTGGCCACCACCGCGTCGCCGGGGAATCGTTCGGCTATCGCTTTGGGCTTGGGGAGGGGCGGAAGGGGAGGAACATCGGCGCCGGGAGAGAGGCAGAGCTCGGGCTGGTGTAGCCAGAGGCGAGGGGGAGGCACTGATTATATAGCCCCGCACCGTGTTAACGCATGGCAGGAGGGGAGGCGTCGCCGCGCCGCCCATGACGCGCCGCCCATGAGGAATCAATGGCAAAGGCTGCCGCCTTTATATAGCCATGCGTCGTGTGTACGCATGGCGGGAGGGGAGGCGTCGTTGCGCCGCCCGTGAGGAACCAATGGCAAGGCGGACCGACGGCAGCCTTTGCCATTGATTCCCTACGGAAACCGAGGCGTTCTGAGGAAAGACGCGCGCGTTGCTGACTTGGCGGGTCTGCGGCTCTTTCGCGCCATAATCGCTCACCCTGGTGCCTCCAGCGCGCCGGGTTTGGCCTGGGTCCGCCGGCGCCAGTTTCGGCCCAAACCGGTGGAAAAGGGGTTCCTGGGGGCACGACTGGGCCGATTTTTGGGCGCCGGCGCGGAAAAATCGCCTTGGGAGGGCTTGTTGGGGGCGCTGCTGGAGATGATCTTAATTCAGAGAGAAAACTACAGTAATCGGTTTGCCGACATACTACATATCACCTATATGCGTGTCGTCGCCCTCCTCATGCCAGTGTACTGCAAGCATGCGCACAACCATGGAGGCGCGAACATGGATCGAGGAGGGTCCCTCGCGTGAATGAAGATGCAGAGGGGAGCGAGGCGTCGGCTAGTGGACCCAGCTTGGACACCGTGAGTTGTGGAGGGGGCGTTGCCGGCAAACTGCATGGGTTATGAGAGAGAGCAGCAGCATCAGCTTAAGTGCACGCCGACCGAATCCTGTGGGGTGACGGCCGTGGCTACCCCAACCTCCACGGCGCGCTTCGTCTTTGCTCAGAGCGATGCCATGGATCTTCATCAGATCTGGAGCCACACTGCATCACTGCTCGGGCCGAACTGCACACCCGAAAGAAGTCCACGGCCTTATCTCGTCGAGATCTGATGATTTCCTGGGGCGCCACCATAGAAGGTGGGCTTGGTTGGGCAGAAGACTCGCCGGAGGGAGGCAGCTACCCGTGGCATTTGTCGGAGTGGAGCTAGGGAAGACTGGCATCCGACAAGGGAGAGATAAGGGAATCCCACTGGATCTCGCCGATGGTAAGTGGAGGCCGTGGGGCGCTGCCGTGGCTGGCTGCGCGGCGACGGGAAGAGGGGTGGGGCGGGGTGAGTGGGAGGAACGACGCGACAACAGCCTGGGGGATGTTGCTCGGGCCGCGGCGTTGGTAGAAGGTGGACGGGGGTTGGGCGGGGAACGGTGGTGGCCTAGGTGGTTCTCCGGAAGCAGGCACGGTAGAAGCTGGACGAGGGTGGGGCGGGGCGGCGACGGTGGCCTGGGGTAGTGTGCTCCGGTGGTGATGCGATAGAACTTGGAGGGTAGGTGGGGGATTTGGATCGGGGGAGGAGAAAGTGGGCAGGTGGGGTGGGGCTTTTTTTTACGATTTGGTCAATGGGGTGGGTGGTTCAGTTCGCAGACGCCGGGAGTGAGGTGTTAGCAGAATAAGCTAAAGTATTAGCATAATAAGACTCTTAAGAAGTGTTATCATAATAGACCCACTATATATATATATATATATATATATATAATCCCTTCTACCACCTATATATAGCTACCTCATAAGAATCCACTATCGATCTTCCATAATTAGATACGAGCATGGTTTGTTATTTTCTCTCAGATCACTATAGAAACTTAACATGTTAGGCTAGCTTCCACCCGACCCGTTTGATTATTAATATTTTTCATTAGTTTAACTACCACTGCTTTTAGATAAAATTTGTCTTACTATATATAGTGGAGTGATGGGATGACGCCTCATTGTGGGCTGACGCCTCACCGTTGTGGCACCAACGCTAGGTGATGGGCTGACGCCTCATTGTGGGCTGACGCCTCATAGTTGTGGCACCATTTTTAGGTGATGGGCTGATGCCTCATGGTGGGATGACGCCTCACAGTTGCTTTGAACGGTATCAATGACCTATGCACTATAAGCCGGCTCTCACATGACATAGCCTCCATGTTCACCTTAATGAGTTCAGGGTATTAAAAAAGATTGACTGTTAGGAACTCGGCGGGTCATTTTGGAGTAGCAAGTCTCAATACAGGCAGGATAACTCATAATATGATAAGCCCATAAGGTAGGATACCCATGTTTGAACCATGCATCATGGCAGCAAATTCAGTTTGGCAACCTTTAATTTTTCTAAGAACTCGAACTTGCGAGAGATGATGTCAGAGATATTGACCACGGGTGTCTTCATCGACCACCTACGGCGTTTCAAGACAAATAAGGGCCGCCTGTCATCCTCTGGCCGCCTGTGTATCGGGCCACCTCCTAGGGCCGCAACGCCTAGGAGCTGGCTGCTAGCAGGCGGCGGAGCCCTGACAGGCGGCAGCCTGGCGGCCAACATCTAGAAGACGGCCCCGCGCCTCCCCCTCGGGACATGTGCTGGGGAGCCACGACGAGACTAAGGCATGGCTATAGTTAAGCCTATCCTTAAAAGATCCACAGAAGCGTGGCTACGATGCGAGTGTACCTTAAGGACACTCCCTAAACGTCATGTCACTATGGCCATGTTACCCATGACCTAGCCTTGGTCAGAGGAAGCCATGATCCCACTACCCATAGGCAGAGTGGCCAGCAGGCGCCATGCCCCACCCGCTAGTGAGCCACCCAGAAGCAAGCGACCTTTGGCTGGCGGCCTGGGGGACGAGCCGCCCTGTAGCAGGCGGCTAACCGTGCCCTGGGAGTCTGAACCGCATCAAGATGACAAGACAGGACATGGTGGCAGTGTACGACCAAGAGGCGGCGGCACAGTAGCCACTCCCCTCCTGACGATGCTCCCGTCAGCAGAAGGACGCCAACAGTGAAAGACAATCACGCGGGCCTACACACGGCGGGCCCCAGCAGACGGCAGAGAGGCCGTCACCCAAAGACACTAATGGCCGGGGGCCACTCCTCCCAGATTACTATTGTACCCATGGGGGTAGGCCTATATAAACCCCCCAGGGTCCTCCATGTGGGGGGGTTGGACCCTAAGAGACACAGAGAGAAAGAGAGAGACATCGATAGGAAGAAACCCTAGCGATCACTCCCGTTCCCTGGAGAGAAGGTAGAGATCTAGCCTTGTCCTTCTTCCTCCTCTAGACGACACAGCTCAAGGAGCAACCTTGTAGCTACCATATTGACATTAGTCATGATGCGGAGCCCCCGCAGAGCAGGACTAGGGGGTGTTATCTCCATAGAGAGCCCCGAACCTGGGTAATATTCGTAGGCATCCTAAGTATCGCCTTATCCCGCTTCCAGGGCCCGACGACGTACTCTTGTCCCCATGCATGATAAGCCATCCTTTGGCATATGTCGCACCAAAACCCCGACATTTGGCGCTCACCGTGGGGAAAGGTGCACCATCGTCCGGAGACATGTTTTGGATGGGAACTTTGTTCCTCCCCGGCGAGCACAACCAGCCCGGCACGCCCGCAGGCGTGGATGCAGGGATGCTTTGCGGTGCTGAGGCCGCATGCGCCGCGAGCGGGCTCGCCGATCTTCTCGGCGATGTCCACCTCCACGACGAGCCCTCTCCGGTCGCAGGACCAGTCGGCTCGGAGATCTGCCTCTTCGAGCTCCTCGACGAGCTTCACATTGTCGACGAGCGCGCCTCCGACATGGAGTCCATTGGCTCCTCTGATCCACCTGTTGACATGATCGTCGACCTCGACGCGGCGTCCGCCGACTCCTTCCCAGACCACGTGGTGGTCATCGATGATCCCCTCCCCCCTGCGACCTGCAACACTAGCGTCAGCACCGTCACGGAGGTGCTGGCCGTTAGCCACGACGAGCCTTCAAATGGGTCCGGTCAGGACCCATTATAGGCAGCAATGCGGGCTCTTTCTGCTCCCATCGCAGCGGGGACAGACGGCGCGGCACTGGAAGCACTCCGCGTCTTGCTCCTCAACAACGCCAACAAGTTGGCCGCCTCTCAGTGCCTCACCGAAGCCTACCGTCGCGAGATGGACCGTGCCATAGGCGGCACGCCGGCTGCTGGCGAGCCCAGTAGGATCGGCGCCGTCCGTGACCAAGGCGAGGCTCTGGCTGGCATGCTGGGGGTCCTACGACCGGTATACGCCACCCCATTGGAAAACCTAAGGGCCGCCTAGGCAGCAGTTGGTGAGCTGAACCACTTGGAGGGCGATGAGCTTCGCTGCATGACACAGCGGATCCTGTAGCTCCTTGACACGGCTGCTGAGCAGCAAGAAGCCCGTCATCGGGCTCTGGAGGCCGATGCGCAGGCGGACAACCGTCCTCTTCGGTGCAAGCAAGGGGCTATGTCTCCTTCGCCAACAGTCGTCACCCGCAGTCGGCGTGACTCAAAGTCGGCTGCTAGCCGCAGTATGCAGACTCGCATCACCATCGAGCGTGATCAAGACGGCCGCCCAAGGGCTGTAGAGCGGCGAAACGAGCGCTCGCCTCCCCCTCGCCGGGAGAGGCGTGTATCCCCGCCGCCTATCGACCATCCGTTCCTCGGAGGACGCTTGGGCCGCCGCGAGGGAGTTGGGGAGAATGATGCCGGCCACCGCCTTGATCGGCTGGCCTGGTCCTAGGTGGTCGAGGAAGAAGACGCACTCAGCCCAGCTTGTTTCGGTCCCCGCATTCGTGACGAGCCTTTCCCCAAAGGTTTCTCACTCCCCCGAGACACCCCCAAGTACAATGGATCCGTGAAGCCAGAGGACTGGCTAGTGGATTACTCCACAGCCGTCAACATAGCCACCAGCAACATGCGCGTCGCGGTGAAGTATGTACCACTCATGCTCGAGGGCACGGCCCGGACATGGTTAAACAGCCCCAAGACCAACAACATCAAAAGCTGGCTGGACTTCGCCGATGTCTTCACCCAAAACTTCACCAGCACCTACAAGCGGTCGCCCAAGCCAGGGCAGCTCTCCCTATGCGTCCAGGGTTCGAACGAGTCCGCTCGTGACTACCTGACGCGTTGGGCCGAGCTGCGCAATTCTTGTGAAGGGGTGCACGAGGTGCAAGCCATCGAGTACTTCATGGCCGGGTGCAGAGAAGGCACCTTGCTCAAGCACAAGCTCCTCTGCGACGAGCCCACCACACTAGACGAGCTGCTAAGCATATCAGACAAGTATGCCACCGCAGATTCCTCCATGAAGTCTGAACTGCACATGGACGCCTCTGGAAAGATGGCCCCGCCGGCTCCTCGAACGCCTGCTGGAGAGTCCAATCAGCGCCAGCAGCAGACATATAACAAGCGGAAAGCCCC
>LR738712.1:239650409-239669004 GCA_902687465.1 Secale cereale
GGAAAGCCCCCCCCCCCCCCCGCCGATTTCCAACAGCCTGCTGGTGGCAGCAGTTGAAGGCCAGCAGCCAGAAGCTCAAGAAGGTCCCAAGCGCCAGAAGGGCGGCAAGCCGGCCTAGCAGCCCGCCTTCTCCTTTAAGCAAGCCCTGGAAGCCCCTTGCATGTTTGATAGCGGCGCGAAGCCCTCGAATCATGTCACACGAAAGTGCCACTGGCTCACGCGGATTTCCAGAGGCGAGGCTCTGCCCCCGCCGCCTACCGGGCAGGTGGCTCTGCCTCCGAAGCCCCAGGCATCTCGTCCAGTCGGCCAGGTCCTGGATGAGTTCCCAGAAGAGAACGGAGCTTATGTCGTCTTCACAAGCTAGGAGGACGATAGGCATAGCCGGCGTCAGCAGCACGGAGAAGTCAATGCTGTTACCTCCGAAGCCCCAGGGTTCATGCATTGGTCCAAGAGGCCCATCAGTTGGAGCCATGAAGATCACCCGGCTGTCATGCCTTCGCTAGGAGCTTACGCCATGGTTCTGGATGCAACTTTCTCCACCGACAGACGGGCCTTCCGGTTCTCCCGAGTGCTGGTAGACGGCGACAGTAGCATCAACATCATGTACCAAGACACCATGGAGAAGTTGGGCTTCAAACAGAAGCAGCTTCAGCCTACCAGGACCGTGTTCCACGGCATCGTCCCCGGCCTCTCTTGCTCACCAATTGACAAGGTCAAGATTGATGTCATGTTTGGTGATAAGAAGCATTTCCTGCGGGAACCCGTCTGGTTTGAGGTGGTGAATCTGGAAATCCCCTATCACATGATATTGGGCCGGCCAGCTCTCGCAAAATTCATGGCGGTGCCCCATTACGCCTACCTCAAGATGAAGATGTCGGGCCCCAAAGGAATAATCACCATAGTCGGGGACTATGAAAAGTCCATCACATGTGCCACTGCCAGCAGCCGCTGGCCGAGTCCCTTTTCATAGCTGAAGAGAAGCGCCACCTTGATCGGTTAGTGGCAATGGCTGGCGAACAGCCGGCCATACCATCCGATCCCAAGGAGGCGGAACCACAAGGCTCATTCCAGTCGGCCAAGGAAACCAAGAAGATTGCTTTGGATTTATCACACCCAGAGCGATTTGCTGTCATAGGGTCAAACCTAGACAACAAATAGTAAAGCGAGCTCGTCGATTTCCTCTATGAGAATCGAGACATCTTTGCATGGTCCCCCAAGGACATGCCGGGTGTCCCGACGGATTTCGCTGAGCACAAGCTACATGTGAGAGAAGACGCGAAGCTGGTCAGGCAGCCACTTTGCCATCTGTCGGAAGAAAAAAGAAGGGTTGTTGGAGAAGAAGTCGCCCGTCTGCTAGTAGTCGGCTTCATTATGGAGGTGTTCTACCGAGAGTGGCTCTCCAACCCCGTCCTAGTGCTGAAGAAGAACAACAAATGGCGCATGTGCATTTACTACACCGACCTCAACAAAGCTTGCCCTATAGATCCGTTTGCTCTGCCGCGAATAGATCATGTGATTGACTCCATAGCCGGATGTGAGCTACTGTCATTCCTTGATGCCTATTCCGGATACCACTAGATCAAACTGGATCCGGCCGACCACCTGAAGACTGCCTTCCTCACGCCATTTGGGGCCTTCTGCTACCTGACTCTGACGTTCGTCTTGAGAAATGCCGGTGTCACCTTTCAGCGTTGCATGCATAAGTGTCTGCTCAAGCAACTTGGCAGAAATGCCCACGTGTACGTGGACGATATCGTGGTGAAGATAGAGAAGAGAGGAACTCTCTTGGAGGACCTCCAAGAGACCTTCGAGAACCTGCGCTGCTTTCAGATCAAGCTAAACCCAGAGAAATGCGTCTTCGGGTTACCAGCAGGCCAGCTCATTGGCTTCCTGGTGTATGAACGCGACATCGAGTGCAACCCAGCAAAGATCAAGGCCATTGAGAGGATAGAGAGGCCAACTCGCATACGAGACGTCCAGAAGTTCACTGGGTGCCTGGCATCGCTCAGCCGATTCATCAGCCGGCTGGGCGAGAAGGCACTCCCTCCGTACCAATTGATGAAGAAGACCACCTGCTTCGAATGGAATGACAAGGCGGACAAAGCCTTCCACCAGCTCAAGAAAGTGCTGTCCAGGCCGCCTGTCCTGGCGGCGCCAACGGACAAGGAACCCATGTTCCTTTACATAGCCGCCACCAGCCGGGTGGTCAACACTGTGATTGTGGTCGAGCACCTAGAAGATGGATGAGCCTTGCCTGTCCAGAGGCCGGTCTATTTCTTGAGTGAGGTGCTATCAGTTTCCATGCAGAACTATCCCCATTACCAGAAGATGTGCTATGGTGTGTACTTTGCCACCAAGAAACTCAAGCAGTACTTCCAAGAGCATCCGATCACGGTCGTATGCACGGCCCCGCTTGCTAAGATCATGGGCAACAGAGATGCTTCAGGCCGAGTGGCGAAGTGGGCCATTGAGCTGGCCCCCTTCACCATCTTCTACCAGCCCCGCACCACCATCAAGTCACAAGCGCTGGCTGACTTCCTCATCGACTGGGCCGAGACCCACTACCTGCCGCCTGCTCCTGATTCAACCCATTCGCGGATGCACTTTGATGGATCAAATATGCGCACTAGCTTGGGAGCCGGCATCGTCCTCACCTCTCCCAAAGGCGACAAGCTCAACTACACCTTGCAAATCCACTTTGCTGCCTCCAACAACATGGCCGAGTATGAGGCACTCATTCACGGGCTCTGGATGGCCAAAAGGTTTGGCATCCGCTGAGTGCTGTGCTATGGTGACTCAGACTTGGTGGTCCAACAGTCGTCTGGTAATTGGGACACCAAAGATGCAAACATGGCAAGTTACCGCTTCCTGGTCCAACAAATCAGTGGGCATTTTGATGGCTGCGAGTTCCTCCACATACCACGAGCTGACAACGTTCAGGCCGATGCCTTGGCACGAATTGGCTCCACCCGACAAGCAATACCAGCCGGTGTGTCCCTCCAATGCTTGCGCAAGCCGTCTATACAGCCGTCACCGGAGTCAGAATCAATCTTCATGCCAGCCGACCCTGGAGCAGACGGCCCAAAGACCTCAGCAGCCGGCCCAGGGACTGCTGCACCAGCACCCGGCCCAGGGACTACTGCGACAACACCCGGCCCGGGGACTTCAGAACCCGGCTCGGGGACTGCTGCGGCTGGCTCAGGAGCTCCAGTAGGCGGCCAAGAAACTATAGCGCCAACAGGCGGCCAAGGGACTGCTGCACCAGCACCTGGCCCGGGGACTGCTGCAGCCGGCCCGGGGACTTCAGGAGCATATCAAGCGGCTCACTCCAGCCCTCCACCTCCCAGCCCAACCACCCTAGTTTCAGTGGCAGAAGTAACCGGAGTCACAGTACCATCATGGGCACAACCAATCCTCAAATTTCTGCTCAGAAGAGAGTTGCCAGCAGATGACACCTTGGCACGGCAAGTTCAGCGCAGAGCATCAGCATATACAATAGTAAACAAAGAGCTTGTCAGACGCAGTGCAACCGGCATCTTCCAGCGCTGCGTGGAAGAAGAAAAGGGTCTTGACATTTTGAGAGATATTCATCAAGGCGAATGCGGCCTCAAGATCCCTCGTCGCCAAAGCTTTCTGCCATGGTTTCTTCTGGCCGACTGCTTTGGACGACGCCAAAGACTTAGTCAAGAAATGCAATGGTTGTCAGGGCTTCAGCTCCAAACAACATCTATCGGCTTCTGCACTCAAGACCATTCTGATCACATGGCCATTTGCAGTTTGGGGACTGGACATGGTGGTCCCCTTCAAGACATCACGCGGCGGCTTAACCCATTTGCCCGTGGTTGTGGACAAGTTCACCAAGTGGATCAAGGCCAAGCCAATCAAGAAACTCACGTACGTACTAAGTGGTGGAGATAGTGGGGTATCTTGGGTGAGAAGTTTAATACATCATGGGATGTGGAGCATTTTGGGCGGCAACAACCAAAAATTTGGGAAGAAAATTTTAAAGTTTTGTTCACAAATTCTTCAGCTGACAAGGACACAGTGAAGATTTTGAACAGGTTTCACATAGAACACACATGAAGAATTTGTGAATAGAGTGGGTTGAGTTTAGCATAGAGGGAGAACAGGACCGACCACATTCACTTACAAGAAGAATCAACTTGAATAATTAGTAATAAGTGAATGTTGTTGAGGACATCACATCTCAAATGAAAATTTTAAAGTTTTGTTCACAAATTCTTCAGCTGACAAGGACACAGTGAAGATTTTGAACATGTTTCACATAGAACGCACATGAAGAATTTGTGAATAGAGTGGGTTGAGTTTAGCATAGAGGGAGAACGGGACCGACCACATTCACTTACAAGAAGAATCAACTTGAATAATTAGTAATAAGTGAAGAACTCTAGTGAAAAGTTGAAGAAATTGCAACTTTTGAGGAATTTGAAAATTTCAAGAATTTGCAAGAATGAAGTAAAATCCAAATTTCAACTTTGGTTGGTGGCGTGACCAACCGTATAAGAATGATGATTTCAGACACCGCGTACAATTGTCGTAGGGCTCTGAGAATCAAATTCGTCATTAATTTCTACAAACTTAGAGGCTTAGTCTTCATTGATTGAAGGAAAACATTACTTCGTTTGTTGCTCATCTAAGTCATCAATTCTGCATAAGTGTTAGGATGTGTGTCGTTTCAAAGAACATTCAAAGATTCTAAGATGTTAAGCTCACATCGCAACTTGCAAAATATATTTTCATCCAAGGGCTTTGTGAAAGTATCTTCCAACTGTTCTTCAGTCTTCACATGATAGATGGAGATGTCGCCCTTGAACACATGGTCACGAAGAAAATGATGATGAATCTGGATGTGCTTTGTCTTCGAGTGCTGAACTAGGTTGTGAGTAATCTTGATGGCACTTTTGTTGTCGCAGTAGAGAGACACATTCTTCATGTTGATGCCGTGGTCCTTGAGAGTTTGCTTCAGCCATAGCAACTGAGCACAGCAAGAACCATCTATAATGTACTCAGCTTGAGAAGTAGACAGGGATACGCAGTTCTGCTTCTTCAAGGACCAGCATACTAAGGATCTTCCGAGGAAATGGCATGTGCCTGATGTTGACTTGCAATCCACTTGATTACCAGCATAGTCAGAGCTAGAATATCCAATGGGATCAAAATTCGACCCCTTGGGATACCATAATCCAAGTGTTGGTGTGTGAGCTATATATCGAAGAATATGCTTCACAACTTTATGGTGTGATACCTTTGGTTTAGCTTGAAAACGGGCACACATGCAAACACTAAGCATAATATCTTGCCCAGAAGCACATAGATACAATCAAGAGCCAATCATGGAGCGATATACCTTTTGATCGAAATCTTTAACATTTTTGTCAGTGCAGAGATGGCAATTTGTGGGCATAGGGATTTTGACGCCTTTGCAATATTTCATGCCTCCTTAGTATATCTTTTAGATATTTCTCTTGAGATATGAAGATGCCATTGCGTTGTTGATGAATTTGAAGACCTAAGAAAAATTTCAATTCTCCCATCATAGACATTTGATATTCTTCACTCATCAGGTACGCGAATTCGTCACTGTAACGTTTGTCAGTACAGCCAAAGATAATATCGTCCATATATATTTGGCACATGAATAGTTCATCATCATAAGTTGTGGTGAAAAGAGTTGGGTCAAGTGAACCAGATTTGAAGCCTTTCTTCATGAGGAATTCCTTCAGAGTGTCATACCATGCCAGAGGGGCGTGCTTGAGGTCATAGAGGGCCTTTTTTAGTTTGAAAATTGTCGGTGGGGGCGACACCTATGGGATCACTGGAATCCCTTCTACGGTTGGCGGGCACGAGGTTGTCGAAAGAGTGGGTCTAAGAGTTAGTACATGGATCGTTTACCCAGGTTTAGGCCGCGAGAATGCGTAATACCCTAGTCCTGCTTTGGTGTGTATTTGAGTGTTCTTGAGTTCTTGAACTAGCTACGGTGCATGTCTAGCTCCAAATATCCGAATCCTTCTCCTGTACGCCTCGGGCCTCCTTTTATAGTCCAAAGGAGCTGCCAAGGAGGCCGCCAAAACCACTACTGAGGAGACCGCCAAGGAGCCCGCCGGAGGGACTGATGAGGCCAGCAAGGCCGCTGTCGAGGAGGCCGGCACGACTGCTGTCGAGGACCAACCTTCCTCCTCTAGCGTCTCTTGCTCAGGCCATTACTTGAAGTTTCGCGACAATCTGTTCGTCCACCTCCCATGGACGGCAAGCAGCAGGGCGCCAACCGAGGGGGAGGTTTTTGACAATGAGGCGCTCGCCGCTGCCGGGCTCGAGGTCATTGATGAGCCGAGCGTTGGTGGCGACGGTTCTCGAGAGGAGCAGCTCCTTCGGGCCATGGGTGCCAGCTTCCAGAAGCTCCAAGCGCTCCACCGCGCCCGCCTGGACAAGGCGAAATCCAGGTCGGCGGTGGTGGATAAGGTGGAGGCAGACTTCCAGGAGCGCGACGCCCAGATGTAGACTTGGTTTACCTAGGCCCGGGATGAGCTGAGGACTTCCCAGGAGCAGCTGGACGAGCGCGCCCGTGATCTTCTTCTGGTGCAGTCTGATTTTGAGAAGGCTCAGGAGATGGCAAAGGAGCGGTCCGCCCAGGACGAGGCCGTCCACAACCAGCGCCAAGCTCGACTGAATTCCCAGGAGGAAGACCTCATCGCTTGTGAGTAGGCACTTGCCGCTGCACTCCGTGGCAAGAATCAAGAGGTCGAGAAGCTCGTCGCGCAACGAACCCAGGAGCTAGTGCACGGGCACGAAGAGGCACTCAATGCTCAAGCTCTGGTCCATGCCGGCAAGGTGAAGGAGCTTGAGGTGGAGCGGGATGGCGTGAATGCACATGTTCAGAGGCTAACCAAGGAGAAGGACACGATCAACGCCGCCTTGACGGTTTCGACGGAATCTAGAGGGTATCAGGCCAGCGTCGGGATTAGGCACCCTGTTTCTTATCGCCGCTGTAGGTTCACAACCAAGACAATTTTTACCTTTAGTTAGAACCGCGTCAACAATTGATGTAATATAACTATGTAGTACCTTGAAGTAATGCGCGCTACTTTCCTGTTTGATTTCCCTTTGTATGTCCACCCTACACTTAATTTGGATAGGCTTGCCGGCGCGCGAACTCAAGCCACGACGCCTTGAGGACGGATCCCCAATAGCTTGCCGGGTGTGCTTGTTTCCAGGCAAACCACCTTACCGCCCCAGTGCGGCTGTTTGAACTATCGAGTGGACTCGAAATAGGACAAAAGTGTTGCCAGTAATGGAAAGGCTACCCTGCCGTTCTCGACGCGGCCGCTCGAACTGTTGAGCGGACTCGAAACAGGAAGAAGGCGTTGCCAATAGCGGAGGGGCCCATTGCGTACAGGTTTGTCATACATAGGGCAAGATCTCCCAGGAAAATAACCTTATGTAGAAAGGAATTACTCAAAGTTTTGCATGACTAATGTTTTCTATTGCTGACGAGCGTCCGTTGTACTCGCTGATGATGCCACACGCCTAGTCATCTTCTTCCTCGAAAACCATGGCGATAACGAAGTGCTAAACTAACTGCTAGACCGTGGCGCGGTAAAGATGTCGGTGGGGCGACACCTATGGGATCACTGGAATCCCATCTACAGTTGGCGGGTGCGAGGTTGTGCAAAGAGCGGGTCTAAGAGTTAGTACAAGGATTGTTTACCCAGGTTTGAGCCGCAAGAATGCGTAATACCCTAGTCCTTCTTTGGTGTGTATTTGAGTGTTCTTGAGTTCTTGAACTAGCTACGGTGCATGTCTAGCTCCAAAGATCGGAATCCTTCTCCAGTACACATCGGGTCTCCTTTTATAGTCCAAAGGGGCTGCCACAGTGGCATACAGGAGATGGAAAGGTGTACAGTGCACATGCTTATCTCATGCCATTAAGGGACAAGACGCATTAAATGCGCTACTTAGGTGTCCACTTGCTTTATCAGGGACGGAAACAAGGCCCGTCTCGTCCGTGGCCGCTCGGTCTGGTTGCGACGCGCGTCCAGGCCAGCGGGACAGGCAGCTGAGATGGCGTGGTGGTAGCGCCTTCACGAAGATCTGCATGCCACCATGCAGGTGCTTGACTAGCTGGACCAGGAACCACGTACCGCCATGTGGGTACCTGCCAGGGCTAGTGGGTCGGTCGCCGAGCCGGGGCGACGATGGGGCGGCAAGGGCTTGTCGCGGTCCTGCGTATGTTCCCGGCAAGGGTCTTGCTGGGGTCTCCGTGAGCGTTCTCGGCAAGAGGCTTGCCGGGGCTTCTGTGAGCGTCCTCGGCAAGAGTCTTGCCAGGGCCTCGGGGTGTCTTCGGCGAGGAGGCTTGTCGGGGCCTCGTGGGTATCCTGGGCAAGGAGCCTTGGGATTGACTTGTCTGCTGGTTCTCATCTTGGGAGTCATAGACCTTTGTCTTTACAAAGATCTGCATGCCATCCCGTGGGAGCCTCCCGAGCCTTGGTTCCAACGCCACTGATGATGTTGGAGCTCCTAGGCTCAAGGGTGGCTGCAACGGAGGCATTTGGGTGAGTTGCTCGGCAAGGGTTCTTGCCGGGGGTGCGCAGGCCGCCCCGGCAAGAGACTTGTTGGGGGAGAGCCTGTCTTCTTGCTTGGCCTTCTTGTGCCACTGGCTTGGCGTTGCTCTGGTAAATTTGTGTCTCTGGCTTCCCTCATCTTCTTTGTTATGTGTGGTCACAGGCGTGGCTCTGACTGCCCGTGAACAAGTAAGGGGTATAAAGGAGCGCCCCTACTTTTGTACACCGACAAAAACTTTGTTAGGATGTTTAGGATCTTCAAAACCTAGGGGTTGAGCAACATATACATCTTCCACAATCTTACCATTGAGGAATGCACTTTTGACATCCATTTGATATAAGATGATATTATGATGGTTAGCATAAGAAAGCAGTATACGAATACTTTCAAGTCTAGCAACAGGTGCAAAAGTTTCATCTAAGTCAATTCCCTTAACCTGTGTGTAGGCTTGAGCTACAAGACGAGCCTTATTCCTCACCACTATGCCATTTTTGTCTTGCTTGTTGTGATAGATCCATTTGGTACCGATGACATTTTGCTTGCGAGGATCTGGTCACTTGACGAGTTTCCACACATTGTTGAGCTTGAATCGATGTAATTCCTCTTGCTTAGCTTGAATCCACTCAGGTTCCAGAAATGCCTCAGCAACTTTGGTGGGCTCTGTGTTAGAGACAAAGGCAAAACGTCCACAAAATTTAGATAAGTGTGAAGCTTTTGAGAGTGTGAGGGACCTAGTGCGCTGATGTGGTCAATGATTTTGTCAATCTGCACTTCTTTTGCCACTCGAGGATGAGCGGGTTGACGACTTTGGTTTGGCTAAGGATTTTCTTCAGCAACAGTTTCTTCAGGTGTACCTGTATGATTTTCTTCATGGTTTGGAATAACTTCTTCAGCAGGTTCTTCAGTGGGTATGATATCCTCGGAAGCCTTGCACTGGATGGATTCCTCAGGAGGTATTTCACCTGACATAGGAGGCGAGTGCTCTTTTTACGAGCCGTTAGTTTCATCGAACCACACATCTACAGTTTCAACAACCTTGTGATGGTGGGTGTTGAAGACTTTGTAGTTGTGCGAGTCCTTTCCGTAACCGAGCATAAAACCTTCATGTGCTTTCGGTGCAAATTTAGAACTATGGTGAGGATATACAATCGAGCATTTAGCACCGAAAACTTTGAAATAACTCACATTGGGCTTCTTGTTAGTGAGTATTTCATATGAGGTTTTCTTGTGGAGTTTGTCGAGGTATGCCCTGTTGATGATGTGGCACACAGTATTAATAGCATCACGCCATAAATGAAGGGGTGTGTTGTATTCATCAAGCATAGTGCACGGCATCTCAACAAGAGTCCTATTCTTGCGCTCCACAACGTCGTTCTGCTGAGTGTATGGGGCAAATAACTCATGAGTAATACCAAGTTCATCAAGATAGTCATCGAGACCAGTGTTCTTGAAGTCAGTCCCATTGTCACTCCGGATATGCTTGATCTTCACACTGAAATTTGTAGAGGCCCTTGAGAAAAATTGCTTGAAGATTTCCTGCACTTCATGTTTAAATGTGATGATATGCAGCCACATGTAACGAGAATAATTATCAATAATAACAAAGCCATATAGAGATGCTACATTTTTTAGTGCTGAATAATGAGTGGGGCCAAAGAGGTCCATGTGAAGCAATTCAAAAGGACGACTGGTAGTCATGATAATATTCGAGGGGTGCTTGGATTTGGTCACCTTTCCAGCTTCACAAGCCCCACAAAAATGATATTTTGAGGAACTTGACACCCTCAATGCCAATGATGTGCTTCTTCTTCAGAAGCGTGTGCAAGTTCCTCATGCCAGCATGACCGAGTCGTCGATGCCATAGCCATCCTTCCGAGGCTTTTGCAATTAGACATGTGGCAGGATGTGGTCCTGTAGAGAAATCAACATTATATAGGTCTCCTCTCCTAAAGCCTTTGAAGACTTTGGAGTTGTCAGATTCCAAGACTACAACACAGCGATATTTGCCAAAGATGACAACCATATCAAGATCACAAAGCATTGAGAAAGACATGAGGTTGAATCCAAGATACTCGACAAGCATGACTTTGTCCATGTGTCGATCTTTTAAGATTGGTAACTTACCTGTACCCAATACCTTGCTTCTTTCCTTTATCAGCGTAGGTCAAATGCTTCAAATGTGATGGAGATAAAGCAGAGTCCATCAATAAGTTCTTGCCAACGGTCATGTGATTTGTACATGCACTATCGAGCACCCACTCAGTAGTTTTGAGAGATTCATCCTGCAGATGAATTAGTGCATCTTACGAACTCATATACTTCATAGTGAAGAATATGACATCAAGTTCATCAGAATGAATTTCCTCAAGTAGAGCAATAGAGATAGTAGTACAAGGACGTGAGAAATGAGTAATTCATTTCTTCATGATTAGCTTGTGTCCTTTTGTGACGCCCCCGATTTGACCGTACACTAATCGTGCACAAAAATGTGTACGACCAAGACCAGGGACTCACTGAAAGATATCACAACACAAATCTAAAAGTAAAATAAGTCATACAAGTTTCATATTACAAGCCATGGGCCTCGAGGACTCGAATACAAGTGCTCGATCATAGACGAATCAGTGGAAGCAATAAATATCTGAGTACAGACATAAAGTTAAACAAGTTTCCATGAGATGGCTAGCACAAACTGGGATACAGATCGAAAGACGAGTAGGCCTCCTACCTGGGATCCTCCTAAACTACTCTTGGTCGTCATCGACAGACTGCACATAGTACTAGGCTCCTCCGGTGAAGTAGGAGTCATCGTAGGTGGCGTCTGGCTCCTGGGCTCCACCATCTGGTTGCATCATCCGAGAAGAAGGAACAGAAGGGGGAAAAGGGGGAGCAAAGCAACCGTGAGTACTCATCCAAAGTACTCACAAGCAAGGATCTATACTACATATGCAATGGTAACAATGATAAGGGTAGTATCTGTGGACTAAACTGCAGAAAGCCAGAATAAGAGGGTGGCGGCGCGTAGCAGTGGCGGAGCGCGGCGGGTGAGCAGGCGGAGCAAGGCGGCCATGAGGGGCAGGGGCGCGGCGCAGCGGCGGCGGCGTTGGAGCAGCGGCAGCAGCAGCGGGGAGAAGGAGGGGAGGAACAGCGTGGCCAGCGCGGCGAGGTGATGGGCCTCGAACACCTCATTGGTTACCGCAAGTGGAAGGTGTAAGATGCAGTATTGTAGAAGTGTTTTCCCTTAGCAAAGATGCCAAGGATCGAATCCCCAGAGACTCCTAGGTTCAACAAGTAGGTGTCAATTGCTACGGCGCCAGATTAGTAGCAATCAACGTGGACCTGCACACAGATACAAATAACTTTGCTCCCAACGAGTACAGAGAGGTTGTCAATCCCTCCGGCCTTGTAGTTCACAAAGGATTAAAAGTGTTTTGCAATAGTAAATAATAACGGAAAGTAATAGTGGATGTGATCAATGATGGTAATATGGACCGGAGTCTCATGATGTTCACTAGTGATGTCTCTCTCCCAAAAGATGATAAAACAGCTATGTGAGGTAAACAAATTACAGCTGGGCAATTGACAGGACCACGAACGCAAACCAATGCTGACTACATTGCAAGAAAGGTTGAGGTTCAAAGCATGGGTGGTACGCCAAAGTAAGTAGACCGAAATCCATCAATATCTACTACTAATCATCCACCTTGAGATATCTATCTGGTATTAAGTTGCGAGTCCCACCCATAGTGTAAACTCAATGCAACAGACAACTGCATTAAAAGAACTTTGCGTAAAGTAAACAATCCTTGCACCCGCGGGAACAAGCACCGTTGTTTTCCCCCTTGTGGCAACAACACATCCCCTAGACTCATGTTTCTGTCACTCAAGCTAGTCATCGAGGGGCATGAACCCACAATCAAGCATAACGTTCCCTCTTGGAGTCACTACCTATTACTCGGCCAAAGCAATAAATAACAACGGAGAACATGCAAGAATTACTTATGAACAAAAATATAAAAGAGGTAGATCAAATATATTACTCAAGATCAATCTGAACATAATCTCATAATCCATCGGATCCCAGCAAACTCAACATAGCAATAGCATAAGGATTACATAGGTGCCTCGATCATGTAGGGCAGCTCACGAGGACTAATTAGTGAAGCACAAGAACGGGAGGAGAACATCACATAGCTACTGGTCATGGACTCATGGTCCAAGGGAAACTACTCACGAGTCATCCGGGAGGCGTCCATGGTGGTGGAGAAGCTCCCGGTGGTGATCCTCCCCTCCGTCAGGGTGCCGGGAAGAGTTCTCCTTGTGCTCCCGATCTTGGAAGCGGCGGCAGCGGCGGAACAGAGATGGGATCGCGAAAAGAGTTCCTGTTCTGAGGGTTTCGGAGGACCCTTTAAATATATGCCAAAGTAGGGCATCGGGGGAGCTTCGGGGGGCCCAGGCGCCCCCTCGGCGCGGCCCAGGGGGGGCGCCGCCAGGGCGCCTGGAGCCCTGGTGGCCCCCCCAGGCTGCCCTTCGGACGCAGAGTTGTTTCCGGAATGCTGATTTTTTATATAATTTTTCTGGATTTTTCTGGGCAGTTCTCGAAACGTGAAAACCTGAAATACAAAAACAGCCGAAAACAGAAACTGGCACTGGGGTGCACTGGATTAGTAAGTTAGTCCAAATATGATCAAAAGTGTATGGAAGTGTATGAATATCATAACAATATCACTCAAAAGTGGCATGGAGCAAGCAGAAATTATAGATACGTTTTGGACGTATCAACATCCCCAAGCTTAATTCCTGCTCGTCCTCGAGCAGGTAAATGATAACAAGAATAATTTCTGTGGTGACATGCTATTAACCATATAGGACTTTTCATAGTCATATGACAAAAGCTTACTGAGACAATGATTCTAAAGTAATTAAGTTGCCTCATGAGAAAATCACAAATGACTGAAAGTTTTACAATATGAAACTGAAACATCAAAAAGATTTGCAATGAACATGATGTGCAAATATGATAAAGTGATATCTAGCTTGCCCCCTTTAGTGATGCAAAACATAAATGCAGGGGCACCTTCAAGGTTTAAGTGATGACTAGATACAATGATTTTAGAATAAACGATATCACAATCATGCAAAAGACAATGCTACTTTGGAACAATGCAGATTACACTTAGAATGACAATCATGCTCTCAGTAGTTGGTGCTTCAACATAAAAGTAAAAGAAAGGTTAAGTGCTAGAGCCTTTTATTTTGAAAACATGGAAGCAATTGTGTCAACGGTAGTAGTACTTCATATGTGTCATGCATAAGACATCCTATAAGTTGCAAGCCTCACGCATCGTATACCAATAGTGCTCGCTCCTTGTCCTAATTAGCTCGGATCTCCATGGGTTATCATTGTATCACATATGTTTCAACCAAGTGTCACAAAGGGGTACCTCTATGCCACCTGCACAAAGGTCCAAGGAGATAAATCGCACTTGATTTCTCGTTTTTTATAGATCTCAACTTGAGGACATCCATACCGGGACAACATAGGAAATAGATGTTGGACTCCTCTTCAATGCATAAGCATATTCTCATATGAGATTGAGGATTAAGGTCCAAGCTAAAACTTCCACCATAATGCATGGCTTTGGTTGGCGGCCCAATGTTCTTCTCTAACAATATGCATATTAATACAACCCACGGCAAATCACCCTTACTTCAGACAAGACGAACATGCATAGCAACTCACATGATATTCAACAAAAGTGTGACAGTTGATGGCGTCCCCAGAAACATGGTTACCGCTCAGCAAGCAACTTATAAGAAATAAGATACATAAGCAACATATTTTTTACCACAATAGTTTTTAGGCTACTTTCCCATGAGCTATGTATTGCATGGTTAGTTTGCTTAGTACAGGTGGAGGTTAGCAAAAAGACTGGGAGCGACCAACTAAGAGAGCAATGACGGTCATAATCATGCAGAGCGACAAAGCAATATTGAATCAGGCATGGTAGTTATATCGCTACTTAGAAATAAAAGATCATCAAGGCTTGACAGACTTTCTTTACAGTCTTGAATATGCGTGAGCATATGCCAAGTCAATCAAAATAAATTCTCGAAGGAAGATATTACTAAACCATACCACATCATAGGCAAACAAATCATGTTGGTACTCCAATAACACATTGGGAACCCCCCAGCTATTTGAGGTTAACCATAAGAAAACCTGAACTACTAAGCATCATCATGCAAGTAGCATCTTTATCATAGACACATTAACCAATGCAACGGAAGCAAACTCTCTTAATAAGGTGAGCATGGTAATTAAAGAGAGTTCAAGCAACCAAATAAACAAAAGCTCTTTGAAAAGATAGGCATGAATACTAAGAGCAGAGCATGGTAGTAGCTATTAAAAGACAAAGAACACACACATCATAGATAGACATAAAAATTCTATGTTACGTTCTAGGTAGAAGTGGAGCTTGTTTCTCTCCCACATAAAGGAATGCGGAGTTCCGACTCGTTATGAAAAACTAAAAAGAAAACTAAAAGCAAGACGCTCCAAGCATAGAACATAACACATGGAGTGATAAAAATATAGCGAAACGAAAGACGAACTGATAATGTTGATGGAGAAGGGGATGCACGGGGGCATCCCCAAGCTTAGACGCTTGAGTCTCCTTGAATATTTCTTGGGGGTGCACGGGGGCATCCCCAAGCTTGAGCGCTTGACACTCCTGAATCTTTTTATCATCTTCCCTCGCACACTTGAAAACTCCCTTCATACATAACTCATCATAATCTGATTAGCGAGGTTAGTACCCTTAATAAAATAATTATACCTTGCTGGAAATAAAGATATTTTTGAAGTTCTACTGTTTCTCAAGATTGCCAAAAGGTTTTTGCAAAGAAAAAGAAAGTTCTTGATTTGCAAAGTGAAGGTAAGGCAAAACAGGACAGAATCTGTGAAAAACAGAACAGCAGGCAGTAATTGATCAGTTCGGGATACTTCTGCAACTCAAATAAAAAAACTCAGAACAGACGCACGAAAGACAATTATATAGAGAACGCTGTCGAAAAAATTCAGACCAAAAAGAAAATCTGGTGATTTTATACGAATTTTTCTATCCAAGGACAGAATCTGTTTCCTGGACAGCACCTCACAAGTTTTGAACTTTCTAGCAATCGGAGGCTATACTTGGCACAAATATGAAAAGTAAAGATACAATGATGATGCTACAGCAGTAAACAACATCAAGACACAACAAAAGCAAAAAAATTATTTATGTGGGCTGCCTCCCAAAAGCGCTTCCTTTTATGCCTTTAAGCTAGGCATAATGCATATAGGAATCAATAACCATCATAATAATCGGAGTTATAAATTGATTCAAATGGTTCCTCAACAAGTTCATTCTTGTTCCTTCTAGGAAAGGGGTACACACCTTTTGCCTTCTCTCGTAAGCGGATTTGTCCCTTACCTATATCGATGAAGCCTTTAACTGCTCGGAGGAAGTCCCTTCCAAGCACTATATTTCCTTGGTTTGGCTCTATGATGAACAAATCAATCATTGCAATCCCTTTAAGGAATTTAACTGGTACATCTTTTATTCTTCACTGGATTTCAGAAATATCTCCATTAGTGTGTTCATGATGAGACGATAATTTATCCATGTTAAATTTTAAAGAATCATGAACAATTTTTGGCATAGTAGAAACCATAGATCCAATATCACAATAAGCAAGGAAGTCTTGATTAGAGATGCTAATCCTAACAAGAGGCTCCCAGTCATTATCTATTTCCAAAATATCTCTCTTATTGGGTTTGTGTTTCTCTACCTTCATTAAGTCTAGAGCATCCATTCTCTTTTCAATAGTAGCAAGCAAGCAAGATAACTATTTTTGTGATTTTTGATAAAAGGGTACTAAAGCAAAAACTGAAAGGTAAACTAACAAGACTAAACAGCAAAGTTAAAAGATAGCATGCAACTCCCCTATCCTGAAGAGTGGAGTCCCCGGCAACGGCGCCAGAAAATACTCCTTGATGGGCCTCGAACCCCTCGTTGGTTACCCCAAGTGGAAGGTGTAAGATGCAGTATTGTAGAAGTGTTTTCCCTTAGCAAAGATGCCAAGGATCGAATCCCCAGAGACTCCTAGGTTCAACAAGTAGGTGTCAATTGCTACAGCGCCAGATTAGTAGCAATCAACGTGGACCTGCACACAGATACAAATAACTTTGCTCCCAACGAGTACAGAGAGGTTGTCAATCCCTCCGGCCTTGTAGTTCACAAAGGATTAAAAGCAATGATAGTAGTGATAGATAGTGTTTTGCAATTGTAAATAATAATGGAAAGTAAATAGTGGATGAGATCAATGATGGTAATATGGACCGGAGTCTCATGATGTTCACTAGTGATGTCTCTCTCCCAAAAGACGATAAAACAGCTATGTGAGGTAAACAAATTACAGCTGGGCAATTGACAGGACCACGAACGCAAACCAATGCTGACTACATTGCAAGAAAGGTTGAGGTTCAAAGCATGGGCGGTACGCCAAAGTAAGTAGACCGAAATCCATCAATATCTACTACTAATCATCCACCTTGAGATATCTATCCAGAACATCTCGCTGGTATTAAGTTGCGAGTCCCACCCATAGTGTAAACTCAATGCAACAGACAACTGCATTAAAAGAACTTTGCGTAAAGTAAACAATCCTTGCACCCGCGGGCACAAGCACCGTTGTTTTCCCCCTTGTGGCAACAGCACATCCCCTAGACTCATGTTTTTGTCACTCAAGCTAGTCATCGAGGGGCATGAACCCACAATCAAGCATAACGTTCCCTCTTGGAGTCACTACCTATTACTCGGCCAAAGCAATAAATAACAACGGAGAACATGCAAGAATTACTTATGAACAAAAATATAAAAGAGGTAGATCAAATATATTACTCAAGATCAATCTGAACATAATCTCATAATCCATCGGATCCCAGCAAACTCAACATAGCAACAACATAAGGATTACATAGGTGCCTCGATCATGTAGGGCAGCTCACGAGGACTAATTAGTGAAGCACAAGAACGGGAGGAGAACATCACATAGCTACTGGTCATGGACTCATGGTCCAAGGGAAACTACTCACGAGTCATCCGGGAGGCGTCCATGGTGGTGGAGAAGCTCCCGGTGGTGATCCTCCCCTCCGGCAGGGTGCCGGGAAGAGTTCTCCTGGTGCTCCCGATCTTGGAAGCGGCGGCGGCGGCGGAACAAAGATGGGATCGCGAAAAGAGTTCCTGTTCTGAGGGTTTCGGAGGACCCTTTAAATATATGCCAAAGTAGGGCATCGGGGGAGCTTCGGGGGGCCTAGGCGCCCCCCCGGCGCGGCCCAGGGGGGGGGGGGCGCTCCGCCAGGGCGCCTTGAGCCCTGGTGGCCCCCCCAGGCTGCCCTTCGGACGCAGAGTTGTTTCCGGAATGCTGATTTTTTATATAATTTTTCTGGATTTTTCTGGGCAGTTCTCGAAACGTGAAAACCTGAAATACAAAAACAGCCGAAAACAGAAACTGGCACTGGGGTGCACTGGATTAGTAAGTTAGTCCAAATATGATCAAAAGTGTATGGAAGTGTATGAATATCATAGCAATATCACCCAAAAGTGGCATGGAGCAAGCAGAAATTATAGATACGTTTTGAACGTATCACGAGGCAACGGCGGGGAGCGACGGGCGCGGGGCGGCGCCAGCGGGTGCGGCGAGTACGAGGGCGGCGAGCGCGGTCAAGATCGTGCGTGCGTGGGCGGGGAATGGAGGTCGCGGCGAGCGCGACCAAGGGCGCGTGCGGGCGTGGAGTTGCGGCGGCTGCCAGCAGCGGCGAGGCACGGCCGGCGAGCGGGCAGGGTCGGCATCGACCAGGCTCGAGGTCGAAGCACGACTGGGGGCGCACGGGGTGCGGCAAGAGCGGATAGGCGAGGTGCATGTCTAACGCGGCGAGCGTGTGCGCAGGCGCGTGGTGACCGAAGGAGAC
>LR738712.1:239669014-239690202 GCA_902687465.1 Secale cereale
CCGGGGCGGCGGGACTCGTGGAGGACGATGGAGACGAGACGACGGTGAAGGGGAGGCAGACTGGTGAGGTGGCTCCGGCGAGGTGGCCTCCGACGAAGGGCGACGCCGCCGTTGTCCAGGCGCGGCGGGGCATTTGAGCCCCGATCCGATTTGGATCGAGGGGGAGAGGAGAGACCTGGGGAGGGAAGTGGGGTGCTGGGTGTCGGTTAGGGTTTGGGCAGGGGTGTGTACAGGGAGTGGGGTGGCCTTGGCCCAGTTGGGTTGGGCTGACCGGCTGGGCCGTCTGGCCCAGTTGGCCAGGGGCCTTTCCTTTTCCTTTTCTTTTACTTATTTTTCCTTTTCTGTTTTTTTGTTTTAAAGTATTTAGACATTTTCTAAATAGTTGTTTTCTCCACCATAAGTACTTACGCAATATTTGGCAGAGCTCGAACATTTTGTTTTTAGCGTTTGAAAACTTTTACTGTTTGCTAAAATTTTAATTTTGAATTTGAATTTTTTTAGGACTAACACAAGATTAGCAACCGAAATCGAGGTGACACGGCATCATTAGCAGAGGTTCACTATAGCTTAACTATCCGGGCGTTACAATTCTCCTCCACTACAAGAAATCTCGTCCCGAGATTTAGGAGGTAGAAGGAAACAGTACGGGGTATTCTTCGCGAAGACTATCCTCGTTATCCCAAGTGGCTTCGTCTTCAGAGTGATGCGACCACTGGACTTTGAGGAACTTGATTGCCTTCTGACGTGTGAGGCGTTCAGCTTGGTCGAGAATGCGGACCAAATGCTCTTTATAGGAGAGGTCCTGTTGCAACTCGAGCACTTCGTGATCCACTGCTTGGACTGGGTCCTTGAAGCAGCGGTGGAGTTGAGACACATGGAACACATCGTGAACCCGAGAAAGGTTTGGCGGCAGCTCCAGTTGATATGCCACCTTTCCACGCCTTTCAAGAGTAGTGAATGGAGCAATATAGCGAGGAGCTAACTTACCTTTGATCCTGAAGCGGCGAGCACCCTTCATTGGTGTAACTCGAAGATGAGCCTTTTCGCCAGGTTGATAGACCATGTCCTGATGATGATGATCATACTAACTTTTCTGACGTGACTGAGCAGTCTTCAAATTCTCGCGGATGACGCGGACTTGTTCTTCAGCGTGTTCAATAATATCCGGACCGAAGAGTGAACGTACTCCAGTTTTTGACCAGTTCAGAGGGGTTCGACACTTTCGCTCATATAACACTTCAAAGGGAGCCATCTTCAGACTATCTTGATAGCTATTATTATAAGAAAACTCAACATACGGGAGAGATTCCTCCCATTTCTTGCCGAAGGAAATTACACAAGCTTGAAGCATGTCTTCGAGAACTTGGTTGACGAGTTCAACTTGTCCTTGCGACTGAGGATGAAAAGCAGTACTGAATGACAGATGTGTTCCCATAGCTTCTTGGAAACTTTCCCAGAATCTTGAAGTGAATAAACTGCCATGGTATGAACTGATAACCAGTGGAATACCGTGAAGTGAAACAATTCTGGACATGTAGAGAGTTGCCAACTGACTATTAGTAATCGTTTATTTGACAGCCAGAAAATGTGCAACTTTACAAAGCCGGTCAATGATGACAAGAATTGCATCATTACCTTTCTGCGATTTGGGAAATCCAGTGACGAAGTCCATTTCAACATGGTCCCATTTCCATTCAAGAATATGGATAGGTTGCAAGGTTCCAGCAGGCCTTTGATGTTCTGCTTTGATACGACGGCAAACATCACTGTCGTGGTGGGCGCACGGCAGATGTCAAGGGATGGCTAAAGATAGGAGGTGGCTCGAGGGCACTGGTGTACTCCATAAGCGGGGTTGGCATGAGCGAGCGCGGGACGCAAGATATACCCAGGTTCAGGGCTCTCCGGGGAGATAATACCCTTAATCCTCCTGTGGTGGTTGATGTTTTACCAGTACAGGGTTGCTCCTTGAGCTGTATGAAGGAGGAAGACATGCATAGGCTGCTTCTCCTGAGGTGTGTGTCTATCCTTTTCTCTCGTTCTCGTCGCTGTCGCCCCCGTGCATGAGGGCTCTGGGTTTTTTATATAGGCCAACCCCCCATGGATACAATGGTGATGTCACACAGCCGTGGGGCCAGATTGTCATCGTCCGGGAAGCCGGTGATGGGTCCCGTCGGGTACAGGGCTCGCCGGGTTCTCCGGGTGCGGGGCCCGCCATGCATGGGGGGCACTGTGTGCCGTCTTGTCGGTCGGCAAGGATTGGTCGAGTTGGGTCGGGTACGGCGTGCTCCGTCATGTCACCGTCTGCCGGCGTCGTGGGTTGTGATGATTACACTGTTGCCACTCCCCGGCTGACTAGGGGTATGGGCAAGGAACTGTTGCCTAGGTCATCGGTAGGTGCGTCACGTCCCATCGTACGGTTGAGATGGGATGGGAGCTGAACCGTGGCCGGATTGGGGAACACACCACAGGCCGGTCTGGCTTGTTGAGGAAGTCTTGGTGCGCCGGACTGGGGAGTCCTTCCGGATTGCGGGCCTTGGCCGGACTGGAGGGTCTTGCCGGATTGTGGGCCTCGGCCGGACTGGAGAGTCTTGCTGGACCGCGGACTTTGGCCGGACTGAGCGACCCGGCCAAGTCCGAGGCGGACTGCGGGGCGATGCTGGCTCTGTTGTTTTTGAAAAGGATCCGGCTTCCTTTGCCTGCCTGGGGTTCGTCCCCCTGATAGTAGTCCCCGAAGCTGTGAAGGTCCGCCGTCTTCGGGTGATCGAGCCTTCGCAGTTTCCTTCTTAAACGAGGGCTCGGGGCCGAGCCCAGCAACGCCGACTATGTGCTGGCTTCTGGAAGCCGGATGGCGTCGTCTGGGCGACGGTGGGAATCGAGTGGTCCGCCGAGTCTTGGATGATCTTTCTGGTTCCGTGCGGGCGCCACGTGGTGCCCGGAAGCCGGGGAGACCTGACAGGCCACGCGCGCGACGGGACGGGGCGACGGGTTGGGGGCCCGTGGCCGCGCAACTTCTGGCTGGTGGGTGTGTGGATTTATTGCGGCGTCCACAAACCAGTTGCCCTTCCTTGAGCAGTTATTGCGCACATACGCACACGCGCATTTATTGTGGGAAGTGGGAGAGGTGGGCGCAGTCGATCCCACTCCCCCACACTCGGCCTGCGGGTTACAAATGGGGTCGAGGGGCCGACAGAGATCATTCTTGCTCGCGCCCTCCTTTCTTTCTCTGCATCCTCTACTTCCTGCGACCGCCGCACACTGCGCCGCACGTCGTTCTTGAGCAGAGTTCATCCTTTCCTTCTCCTTTCTTCTCCGAGCTTCTTTTTGATGGCGCTGCCGTCAGGATCGTGGATGGGCTCAACCGTCTCTGAGGACAACGTCTACTATCTTTGTACCACCAAGCGCTTGCCTCCGGAGACGGAGGTCGCCGTTCGCTTGCCCGGAGACGGAGGTCGCCGCACCCCGAGGGCTCGGAGCGCGTGATCTTCTTCACGCACTTCAAGAGTGGGTTTGCGCTGCCCGCAAGCGATTTATTCCATGATTTCGTGGAGTTCTACGGGCTCCAGCCCCACCATCTCGGAGCCGAGGCCATCGTCCAGCTCTCCGGCTTCGTCACGCTCTATGAGGCGTACCTCGGCGTCAAGCCCTCCATCGACCTCTTCACACGACTTTTCTCCTTGAAGCAGCTGGGGCCGAAGGCCAGGGAGATGTCGGAGTGCGGAGCCGCCGTCATCTACAGGCGGCCGCGGGACGAGCGCCCCAAGGTGCCGCTGGAGGATTCTGCCAAGAAATGGCAGAGTTCATTCTTCTATGTCCGCAACTTGGGCGCGGACCGCATCAACCTGCCGCCTTTCGTCGACCTGCTGCCGCAGGAGAAGTGGAACTGGTCCTACAACCCCAAACGGCCGTCGCAGGCGGTGCTCAATTTATCCGAGCGGGTGGTGGTGATGAAAGAGCGGGAAGGCCTCGAAGGCAGGGACCTCGTCACCGCCTTCATCGCGCGGTGGGTGCTGCCGTTGCAGCGGTGCGCTCGTCTTATCGGTGAGATGAAGGGCCTCGACGACCCCGACCGTGTGTCCAATCTGCGGCTGAGGGCGGAGCAGGTCGCTCGCCGAGTGAACGACATCTCCAAGGCCAACCTGCCGTATGACTGGCAATACGGAAAGGTTCCGTGTAGCCACGTGAACCCGGCATCGGCGGTGCGGTGGCGCCGGCGGTGGGTCGGACTCATGGGAAGGGCAGCGCCGCTCCGCCGGCTCCACCCGCGAAGCGCCGCATGTGCGGTTGGGGGCGCGAGGCCGGTCGCCAAGAGGAGGCGCATCACCTAAGCGTCGAGGCAATCCGTGCCGGTGTTGCCGGGGTAAGTCTTTCTTCTCCTTTGGCTTGGAGCCGGGCGGCACCGTTGAGCACCCCCTCCCCTTCGTGCTCATTCGTCTTCGTTTCAGATCACCGATCTCGTTGGCGTTGGTGGCGGCGGAGGCCGCGTCCCCCGACGGTGCTGGGTTCCGGACGAGCCGGTCCAGCACCGTTGATCCGATCGAGGAGGAGGGGCGGGCGGATCTAGACCTTGGTCTGGATCCATCCGACGCGGAGGGCCGGGCCTGGCGAGACCGGGACCGGGCCAAGGCCACGTTGAGCGCAGCGTCTACCCGGGCTTGGACCACGGCCGCAGAGGCGTGGGCGTGGGGCGGCGTGGCCGAAGATATCGGCCGGAACGACGGTGGCGAAGAAGGAGTTCATCCCATAGTTGGAGGAAGGGCACGGCCAGGGCAACCGTGCCGACGCAATGGACCTTGGCCGGGAGGTCCTGGTCATTGAAGACGAGACCCCACCGCGGGCCGATTCGGCCGAGCGCGCGGGGGTGGTGGAGGCGGCGGTGATGCCGCCTCGGGGGCGCCGACGACGGCGGCGCCGGAGAGGACACCGGCCGCGGGCGAGGCGGCCGGAGGTGACCACACCATGGTGCATCAGCCCGAGGGTCGCCGAGCCGCTGAGCCACTGGTGCCGCGGGGCGAAGCCGGCGAGGTCTTCTTTGGGCAGCCAACCCAGGAGGAGGTGGTCATGGCCGCCATGACTCGACACTTGCGGGGGCGGACGGTCCGGATTGAGGCCTACGCCCAGGCCGAGCTGGAGCAGGCGCGGGAGCTGGAGGATGCCGTGCTCGTAAGTCTTCTTATCGTTTCTCGATTATTGTTTAGTAGGGGCACGCCAGTGCACCCACTGGGTGTAGTCCCCGAGATTTGGGCCAACTGCGTAGCAATTGGGCGGAATCTTGAAATCGATGTCTTCTTTGTTGATTTATGTTTTGTTGCGCAACAACTGGACTCCTATCGGGTCGGTGTCTTCAGCCGACTTCTTGACGCGCACGAGCGGCTCAAGGAGCAGCTGGACGCCAAGGAGGCGGAGCTCCGCGCCGTGACGGGTACATCCCCTTTTCTTTTTTCCCTTTTTCTTTTCTTGCGAGTCTTCGGGGTGCTTTGTCTCTGAGTTGCCCTTTTGCAGCCGCGTTGGAGCCCTCGAGGCAGGAGGCGACGGGAGCCCGACAGGCGTTCGATGAAGCCGGCCAGCTGTAGAAGCAGCTGACGGGCAAAAAGAGCCGCCTTGAGGCCGAGGTGGAGCGGCTTTGGGCGGAGACCGCCAAGGTCGCAGAGGCGTAGCTGGCCCTTGCCGAGGCAGACCAGCAGCGCGGCAAGCTGGCCGATGACAAGGGCCAGCTCCAGGCCGAGGTGGAGCGCCTGAAGGGACTCGTGGCCTCGGCCGAGGAAGCCAGGTAGGGGGAGGCTAAGTGCCGCGAGGGGGCCGAGAAGGTGGTCTCGGATAAGGACGACGAGCTGAAGGCGACGCTTGTCCAGGTCGTCCAGCTGGAGGAGGCGGTCAAGGACCGCGACCGTACTCTTGACTGGGAGTGGCGTGGTACGTTGCTTGAGGCGTAGCACCTGGAAGAGTCCTTCTCAAGTGAGTGCTTTTTTTGAGTCTTTTGTCGGACTATGGTTCCGGCTTCCTTTTTTCATAGCGTATCTCTTCTAACTCTTTTCTCTGACAGAGGTCTTCCCGGAGACGCAGGACTTGGCGGAGGAGGCAGTCCGCTTCTGGCGTGATCCAGGGGGCATGGTTGGCTCTGGGACCGACCCACGCATGGCCTGGACCTTCCCAGAGATCATGGTCGTCGCCGAGGCCCATCAGCAAGCCTTGGGCGTGCAGATGGTGCGGCTCTCCAAGGCCGGGGTAGCGATGACGGCGGCCCTTTGGCCGGGCTCCGCTGCGTCGACCAGCTTCTCGCGGCTTGCGTGGTGGCTTGAGGCGGGGCCGGATCGGCTGCATGACTGGCGCCTTTTCGCCGCCCGAGCTGGTGCCGAGATGGCACTCCGATTCGTGATGTCCTCGTATCCGGGCCTGGCGCTGAAGGCGCTGATGGGCCAGTGAGCCGGCTCGGAGAGCCAGCTACAGGCGCCGGCTGGCGATATTGCCGCCGGGCCAGCTACATCGTCGGGTTCTCCTACCACGACGAGTTCTGGCCAGAGCGGATAGAAGACGGTGTAGTCGTGCCTGTTGATGACTTGGGCCTGCTTCTTGATGATCCGGATGGTAGCTTCGAGGAGACAGATATCTATCGCAACACGGGTGCTAACGATGAAGACACCGGCACCTTGGCTGGTCCGGGGGGTGCGGATGCGGACGCCTGAAGCACCTGTTTTAAAAATCTTTGTAGATATCTCTGTTAGGTAGCAGGTCCACCCCACCCACTAGGTGCACTGGGTGTAACTAATTCTGGCCTTGGGCCTTTTATGAATTTAAAGTTTGTATGAATGACGTGGATGTTTCTGCTCTTGCTTATTCATTCATCGAGCCGTTTTCCTGTACCTCTCCCCCCTCGGGCCTCTTCCCTGCGAGTTTGACGGCCGAGGCTCCGGTCCATGACAAAGGGTTTGGCCTCTGGGAGGGGACACGCATGTAGCGACCAGACCTCAAACAGTCTGATCTATGTGCATCAGTGTCATCCCTGGATCAGTAATGCTGACACGCACAGTACTTGAAGGATTTATAACAGAGTAGCAATCACACACTTATTACATCGATAGTCCAACGATGAACTTATTACAATAAATATGGCTGAAGGCCATCTAACACGATAACATCGAAAGGCTTGGAAGATAAGTAAGTCCATCAACTCCAACGGCATCACTGAGTATAGAACCACGACCTAAAAGGCACCTTACTCGTCGTCTGAAAAGTCTGCAACATGAAACATTGCAGCCCGAAAACGGGTCAGCACATGGAATATGCTGGCAAGGTAACCCAAGAGAATACAAGTAACAGAATAATGGCTATACTATATGCATATTTGGCTGGTGGAAAGCTCTATGGTTAAGTTTTTGCGTAAAGCCAATTTTTCCCTACTTCAAAGGAATAGATTTTAATTAACTATCATGGTAGTTGAAACATCGTTGAGAAGATAGACATCCTCTCAACCCCAATTAAAAATAATCATTAAACCCAACAAAATTAATTAAAGTAACATGATAAGATTCACACGATAATCCAAGTACTAGATACTCAAGACGTCCGTAACCGGGGACACGGCTAATCATGATCAGTTTGTACACTCTGCAAAGGTTTGTGCACTTTTCCCCACAAGACTCGATCGCCTCCGTTTGGTTTCTCGCACTGCATGGTGTTTGAGAAATGGATGACCGAGACACAGTCTTGCCGAAGAGGTCCCCTTAACCAGATAGATAGGCCGGTACACCTACAAACCCTTTACATCTGCTAGCCCATCATGGAAAGGTTTCCCACAACTTACTCAACTATGCCAGAGCCCATATTGACATGTGGATGCACACGGAAGTTTCTAGTATGAAAAATCTCATGATCCCTTTGAGCCTGGGTGGCGGTCCAAAAAAAACAGGCAATCACTGGAATACCCAGATGCCTCAATCCACCCAGATGTGTGTTAATGTTGCCACCTTAAGTTGAACCATTAATTAATAAACTCACATCTGTCATGGATTTCTCTCAAACCCAAACCACGTCTAAGAGCATAGCATGTCCTAACAGCAAACGTAGAAGTAACTCCCAAAGGTTTGAATGTAATGCAGGTAATAGGTACTACCTCAATCTACTTCCCAGTCCCACAAGTTAATTGATCCTACTCATGCAATGTGTGAGGGTTGGACTAATGCAATGAAAACTGGGTAATTGGAAAGCATGATCAAAGTGTTACTTGCCTTGCTGATGATCCGCAAAACCTAGAGACTCAAAGTAGCAAGGGGCGCACTCCGGGTACTCTATCGCAAACAAACACACACACAATAAGTACTTAACTAATGCACGGGTAAAACTCAAATAAGAGATCTAACCAGAAAGTTCAACTTAAGAACTCCGGTTTGCAAAAAGAATCAACTCGAAAGAAGCAACGAAACTCAAACTGCAAAAGAAACGAGCTCCGGTTTGCTAATTGGCCTAAATTTAAATTTTACAGTATCCAAAACTTTGTTCAAGTTGATTAAACGTAAAAAGAACATCGAGACGAAGATCTGGGATTTTGAATCACCTGATTCCCACTCTCGAGCGAAAAGAAAAACGAAAAACAAAATCAGGGCAGAAATCGCGATCAGAATAATCGCGGGTAAATACCCCCAAAAAGAAAACGGACGAACAGGCTAACCAACGAACGTTCGCTGTCTGCAGCTAACTGACGAAAACTGTTCGTTAAAACGAACGTACGGACGAACGTCCGCTAAATAACTAAACCGACGAAAAAAACCGAATCGATCTAATCTAATAATAAAAAAACAGATCTACGGTTTTATGAAAAACCGAGTGGTTCTAAAAAAACCATAACTACCTCACGACGACTCCGGCGAGACGGCGGCGGGGCGGCGGGGTGGTGCGGCGGGCGGCGGCGCAGCAGGGCGGCAGTGGCGGTGGCCGTGCAACGGCGGAGGCGCGGCAAGGCGGCGGCACGACGGTGCAGCGGCGACGGCGGCGCGAAGTGGCGGCGGCAGCGCGGCAGGGCGGCGGCGCGGGCGCTAGGGCAGGGGGCGGGCGGGGGCTGGCGGGGCGACTTGGGCCGCCTCGGGCGACTTATAAAGCCAGAAGTCCCGATCCTATACGAGTCTAAGTCGGTTCCTTTTTTTAAGAAAAATAGAGTCCTGTCGCAGAAAAACTAACGAAAGAAATACTAAACGGACTCAAAAAAACCCGAAATAAATTTTCACTGTCCTCTAATAATATTTAGGACAAAGTGAACATTTTTCCCGGACCTAAATGCAAATTTGAAAAACGTGCATTTTTCCTATGCAAATAAAATCGCAAATAAATTCAGAAAAATACCAAAAGTGATTTTAATATTTTTCCTCTAATATTTCTGTTATTTTGGAGAAGTCATATTATCTCCGCTCATATTTTTTATTTAGAAATATTTTTAGGAGAGAAAAATAATTAGAATCACACTGTCCTCGTACCGGTATTTGAGCGGACTCAAATACGAAAACGGTAAAATTCCCAACTCTCTCCGTAGGTTCTTGAGTTGCTTAGAATTTCGAGGAACGCCACAACAAAATGCAAAAGAACATGAAATGCAATATGATCTATGTATAACATTCCAAATTGAAAATTTGGGATGTTACAAACCTACCCCCCTTAGAATGAATCTCGCCCTCGAGATTCGACTTGGCTAGAGAACAGGTGTGGGTCGTCCTTGCGTAGATCATCTTCTCGTTCCCAGGTGGCTTCTTCCTCGGTGTGGTGACTCCACTGAACTTTGCAAAACTTGATAACCTTACTGCGGGTGACTCTGCTCGAAAATTCGAGAATCTTATCAGGCTTCTCCCCGTAAGTCAGATCACTGTCCAACTGAATTGCTTCCAGGGGTACTGTGTCTCTAAGCGGTATATCGGCCATCTCTACATGGCACTTCTTAAGCTGTGAAACGTGAAACACGTCGTGCACTCCTGACAATCCTTCAAGCAACTCCAACTTATAGGCAACCTCTCCCATGCGTTCCAAAACACGGTAAGGTCCCACAAATCTCGGGGCTAACTTCCCTTTAACTCCGAAACGTTTAACTCCTCGCAGAGGCGATACTCTCAAGTACGCTCTGTCTCCGATCTCATAGGCTATCTCCTTGCGCTTCAAGTCTGCATAACTCTTCTGCCTGGACTGAGCTACCTTCAGTCTATCTCGGATCAACTTCACCTTCTCCTCAGACTCTTTGATTAAGTCTGGTCCAAACAACTGTCGGTCTCCAACTTCATCCCACATTAACGGTGTTCGGCATCTCCTTCCATACAATGCCTCGAACGGTGCCATCTTCAAACTGGCTTGGTAACTGTTGTTTTATGAGAACTCCGCGTAGGGAAAATTGTCATCCCAACTAGATCCATAACATAGTGCACAGGCTCTCATCATATCTTCCAGAATCTGATTGACTCTCTCCGTCTGTCCATCTGTCTGCGGGTGAAAAGCTGTGCTAAACTCTAGTCTGGTACCCAAAGTTTTATGTAACTGATTCCAGAACCTTGAGGTAAACTGGGTTCCTCTATCTGATACGATGCTCCTCGGAACTCCATGCAGACATACAATTCTGGTCATGTATATCTTTGCCAACTTTGCACTGGTATATGTGGTTTTCACATGGATAAAGTGGGCTACCTTCATCAATCGGTCCACTACTACCCAGATTGAATCATATCCTGCTTTGGTCCTGGGCAATCCGGTGATAAAATCCATGCCAAGCTTCTCTCACTTCCATTCGGGTATCGGCATAGGTTGTAACAATCTTGCTGGCTTCTGATGTTCTGCCTTTACTCTCTGACATACATCACAAACTGCTACATACTCCGTGATATCTTTCTTCATACCGGTCCACCAGAAAATGTCCTTCAAATCCAAATACATCTTAGTATTTCCTGGGTGAATCGAGTACGGTGAATCATGGGCCTCCTGTAGAATCAACATCCTGATCCCCGGGTCATTAGGCACATAAATGCGGTCCTCAAACCATAAGGTGTCGTGTTCATCCTCACGAAAACCTTTAGCTCTTCCTTCGCTCATCCTCTCCTTTATAGAGACGACCTCCTCGTCAGTTTTCTGAGCTTCTCTGATTTTATCCATCAGGGTAGATTGGATTTCTAGTGTTGCTACATAGCCTCTCGGAACTATCTCCAAACATAGTTCTCGTAAGTCCTCGGCTAACTCCTTTGGAAAATCCTCCGTCATTAGGGTATTGACATGGCTCTTACGGCTTAGCGCATCGGCCACTACATTAGCCTTTCCGGGATGATAATGCAATCTCATGTCGTAATCCTTAATGAGTTCCAGCTCCTTTGCCTAAGATTCAGCTCCTTCTGAGTGAATATATACTTCAAACTCTTGTGATCCGTATATACCTCACAATGGTTTCCAATAAGAAAATGTCTCCACGTCTTCAATGCATGCACTACGGCTGCCAACTCCAAATCGTGGGTGGCATATTTCAACTCATGAGGTTTTAGTTGTCGTGAAGCATACGAAACAACTCTTCCTTCCTGCATAAGAACTGCTCCAAGTCCTCGACGTGAAGCGTCGCAGTACACCTCATAATCCTTATGTTGATCTGGCAGAATTAACATAGGGGATGAAACCAACCTTTTCTTTAATTCATGGAAACTAGCTTCACATTCTTCTACCCAACTGAACTTGGTGTCCTTCTTTAACAACTCCGTCATTGGCTTTGCAATCCTCAAGAAAGTCTCAATAAATCTCCGGTAGTATCTTGCAAGTCCAAGAAAACTCCGGATCTCTCCAACTGTTGTTGGTGCTTCCCAATGGGTCACAGTGTCCACCTTAGCGGGATCTACTGCTATTCCTTCTCCAGATATAACGTGTCCGAGAAATCCGACTTGCTTCAACCAAAACTCGCATTTGCTAAACTTGGCATATAACTGATGTTCTCTGAGCTTCTCCAATACCAAACGCAAATGCACAGAATGCTCCTCTTCATCCTTCGAGAAGATCAATATATCATCTATGAACACTACGACGAACTTATCCAAATACTCCATAAACACTTTGTTCATCAGGTTAATAAACTATGCTGGTGCGTTAGTCATACCAAAAGACATAACGGTATACTCATACAACCCGTACCTGGTGGTAAAGGCCGTCTTAGGTATATCCTTTTCTCGAATCTTCAATTGGTGGTACCCTGATCGCAGATCGATCTTGGAAAATATCTTAGCTCCTTGCAATCTATCAAACAGATCATTGATCATCAGCAATGGGTACTTGTTCTTGATTGTTACTTCGTTCAGTCCTTGGTAATCAACAACGATTCTTAATGATCCATCCTTCTTCTCCACTAAAAGTACTGGCGAACCCCAAGGCGAAGAACTTGGGCGTATGAATCCTTTATCCAGTAACTCCTTAATCTATTTCTTTATCTCCTCCAAATCCTTTGTGGGCATCCTATATGGTCTCTTAGAAATTGGCCCGGTGCCTGGCAAAAGTTCAATCAAAAACTCTATATCTCTATCCGGTGGCATGCCAGGTAACTCCTCTGGAAACACATCCGGATAATCCTTCACTACTGGCACTTCCTCCTGAACAACTCCCGAGAGAGAATGTACTTGAGTCCTTATAGGCAAATGCCTAGATACATACTTAATCCTTTTTCCCTCCGGGGTGGTGAGCAAAATTGACTTACTAGCATAGTTAATGTTACCTCCATACTTCGATAGCCAATCCATACCTAATATCACATCCAATCCTTGTGACTCCAGAACTATTAGGTCAGAGGGGAAAGTATGGCGTCCTATGATCAATGGCGTTTGAAAACATCCTTGGTGTGCCATATAATCTGCTCTAGGTGAACTTACTAACATGGGGGTCTTAAGAACTTGGGTGGACATCCTATGTCTATTTACGAATCCCCTTGAAATATATGAATGCGATGCACCAGTATCGAAAAGAACTATTGCGGTAAATGTCTTAACCAAAAACTTACCGACAACAACATCTGGTTGCTCTTCTACCTCCTCCACAGTCACGTGGTTCACTTGTCCTTTGTTGAACAATTTGGGCTTCTTTGCAGCGCTTCCATTGCCGTTCCCATTCTTAGCTTCTGGGCATTCATTGGCATAATGTCCATTCTTCCCGCACTTGTAACAAGTGACATGGCTGAAATCCCTCTTGGCGGGTGTGGACGGTGTAGGACGGCTCTGGTTACCATTTGCTCCATTCCCATTTCCATTTCCATTCTTGGTGCCATTGTGATTGTGCGAGCTACCTCCTCCATGGGTATGCTGAAACTGTCCTACCGTTTTAGGGGTAAAATGGGGCTTCTGCTGAGCTCCAGAGTTATACTTTCCTTGCCCATACTTCCTCTTGCGACTTTCAATCTGTTGATGCTTCCTTTCAATCATTAGGACGCGATCAACCAGCTCCTTGTAGTTATTGAAAGTTGCCACCATCAACTGTACACTCATCTCATCATTCATCCCTTCCATGAAACTCTCCTGCTTAGCGGCATATGCGGCCACATCATCTGGGGCATAACGAGATTGGGTACTAAACTCATCCACGTACTGGGCCACAGTACGGTTGCCTTGTCGCAAATTGCGAAACTCCTGCTTCTTCATACTCATAGCTCCAGTTGAGACATGGGCGGTACGAAAAGCTTGCTGAAACTAATCTCAAGTCACATTGGCTATGGGGTAAGTGGGTGTGTAATTCTCCCACCATGCTGCGGCTGGTCCAGACAACTGGTGTGCGGCAAATCGCACCTTCTCAGCATCTGAGTAGTTGGCGGTGGTCAAATCCCTTCCAATCTTGCGTAGCCAGTCATCAAACACTATTGGTTCGATGTTGCTAGCAAACACGGGTGGTTGCAAACTTAAGAAACGTGTCAGGTTGTCCACGGGTGGTGGTGGTGGAGGGTTGTGGTTGTTGTTGTTCTGGTTGTTCTGAGTGTTCTGGACAAGAAGTTGCATCAGGGTGTTCTGCTGCTGGATCAACTGGGTGAGCTCAGGGGGAAACTCAAATTCACGTCTTGGAGGCATCTGATGGGTGTAGAGGGAAGAGATTAGAATAGAAAAGAGGTCTAAGAGAAAATCACTACCCAAATGCACATGAGGCAAACACACAATCATATCACACCAATGAATTTCAAGCAAGATATTAAAAATCTAACTAACGTTACAAAAGTGTTCTAAAACTAATATATGGAGGTAAACTACTAGTCACAGGGTGGTCATCTAAAAATATTGATCGGCAGAGGATTCCATAATATCTGCTCCAGCTTCATCTTCATAGTCTTCGTCCTTGCTATCCTCAGCTTCCGATTCTGTGTCATCTATGATGATATAGTCTTCCGGTGGAATCTCCTTGGGTTCTTCTTCCTCGTCTTCTTCTCCCATGAGTATCCCTAACTTCCGTGTCAAGTCATCATTCTTCTCCACAAGTATTAGCATCTCCTCCTCATATCCGTCGCGTGTAGACTTGAGTTCTTCCTCTAGCTCCAAATTCCTATTTAGGGCTTTCTTCAAATCCATCACCCCTGCACACATCTGGTGCTCTTGGCGATGAGTGTGATGGTTCAACTCCTGGGTGAAGGCTGCAATGGATCTATCCTTCCGGGTGCTGATCATGTCCCAATTCTCATCTCGGCAAGCAAGATATTAAAAATCTAACTAACGTTACAAAAGTGTTCTAAAACTAATATATGGAGGTAAACTACTAGTCACAGGGTGGTCATCTAAAAATATTGATCGGCAGAGGATTCCATAATATTTGCTCCAGCTTCATCTTCATAGTCTTCATCCTTGCTATCCTCAGCTTCCGATTCTGTGTCATCTATGATGATATAGTCTTCCGGTGGAATCTCCTTGGGTTCTTCTTCCTCGTCTTCTTCTCCCATGAGTATCCCTAACTTCCGTGTCAAGTCATCATTCTTCTCCACAAGTATTAGCATCTCCTCCTCATATCCGTCGCGTGTAGACTTGAGTTCTTCCTCTAGCTCCAAATTCCTATTTAGGGCTTTCTTCAAATCCATCACCCCTGCACACATCTGGTGCTCTTGGCGACGAGTGTGATGGTTCAACTCCTGGATGAAGGCTGCAATGGATCTATCCTTCCGGGTGCTGATCATGTCCCAATTCTCATCTCGGCGTTCACAATCTGGTAGATGGTGTCCTTCAGTTCCTGTTTGTAGACTTCTCCAATCCTTCCCATAGCAATGTGGGCTGCCATGCTCCTACCTAGGTTCCATGTAGGCGAATTAAAATAAAATGCTATGAGTGAGGTGACGGGCGCGAACGTCCTTCCTGGAACTTGGGCTTGAATCAACCAACGCTCCTCCTCAGGTAGAGTGGCATTGTAGGTTCCGATGAAACTTGATAGTCCAATGTTTAGATATCTGGTGACTTCCTTCAGGTGTCGTCCAAATGGTGTATCATCATCCGGTTGCATGAACTTGTTCTTTGCATCCACCATCCTAAAAGAGTAGAAAAGATGAGGAGTCAGAAAATAGAAGAGTGAATAGTGTTCTAGGGTTTTAGCTTAGTGGTCGTGTCCTACAGTCAGCGTGGGCTCTGATACCATCTTGTAGCGACCAGACCTCAAACAGTCTGATCTCTGTGCATCAGTGTCATCCCTGGATCAGTAATGCTGACACGCACAATACTTGAAGGATTTATAACAAAGTAGCAATCACACACTTATTACATCGATAGTCCAACGATGAAATTATTACAATAAATATGGCTGAAGGCCATCTAACACGATAACAGCGGAAGGCTTGGAAGATAAGTGAGTCCATCAACTCCAACGGCATCACTGAGTATAGAACCACGACCTAAAAGGCACCTTACTCGTCGTCTGAAAAATCTGCAACATGAAACGTTGCAGCCCAAAAACGGGTCAGCACATGAAATATGCTGGCAAGGTAACCCAAGAGAATACAAGTAACAGAATAATGGCTATACTATATGCATATTTGGCTGGTGGAAAGCTCTATGGTTAAGTTTTTGCGTAAAGCCAATTTTTCCCTACTTCAAACGAATAGATTTTAATTAACTATCATGGTAGTTGAAACATCGTTGAGAAGATAGACATCCTCTCAACCCCAATTAAAAATTTTCATTAAACCCAACAAAATTAATTAAAGTAACATGATGAGATTCACATGATAATCCAAGTACTAGATACTCAAGACGTCCGTAACCGGGGACACGGCTAATCATGATCAGTTTGTACACTCTGCAGAGGTTTGTGCATTTTTCCCCACAAGACTCGATCGCCTCCGTTTGGTTTCTCGCACTACATGGTGTTTGAGAAACAGATGACCGAGACACAGTCTTTCCGAAGAGGTCCCCTTAAGTAGATAGATAGGCCGGTACACCTACAAACCCTCTACACTTGCTAGCCCATCATGGAAAGGTTTGCCACAACTTACTCAACTATTCCAGAGCCCATATTGCCATGTGGCTGCACATGGAAGTTTCTAGTATGAAAAATCTCATGATCCCTTTGAGCCTGGGTGGCGGTCCAAAAGAAAAACAGGCAATCACTGGAATACCCAGATGCCTCAATCCACCCAGATGTGTGTTAATGTTGCCACCTTAAGTTGAACCATTAATTAATAAACTCACATCTGTCATGGATTTCTCTCAAACACAAACCACGTCTACGAGCATAGCATGTCCTAACAGCAAACGTAGAAGTAACTCCCAAAGGTTTGAATGTAATGCAGGTAATAGGTACTACCTCAATCTACATGCCAGTCCCACAAGTTAATTGATCCTACTCATGCAATGTGTGAGGGTTGGACTAATGCAATGAAAACTGGGTAATTGGAAAGCATAATCAAAGTGTTACTTGCCTTGCTGATGATCCGCAAAACCTAGAGACTCAAAGTAGCAAGCGGCGCACTCCGGGTACTCTATCGCAAACAAACAAACACACAATAAGTACTTAACTAATGCATGGGTAAAACTCAAATAAGAGATCTAACCAGAAAGTTCAACTTAAGAACTCCGGTTTGCAAAAAGAATCAACTCGAAAGAAGCAACGAAACTCAAACTGCAAAAGAAACGAGCTCCGGTTTGCTAATTGGCCTAAATTCAAATTTTACAGTATCCAAAACTTTGTTCAAGTTGATTAAACGTAAAGAGAGCATCGAGACGAAGATCTGGGATTTTGAATCACCTGATTCCGACTCTCGAGCGAAAAGAAAAACGAAAAACAAAATCAGGGCAGAAATCGCGATCAGAATAATCGCGGGTAAATACCCCGAAAAAGAAAACGGACGAACAGGCTAAAGAACGAACGTTCGCTGTCTGCAGCTAACTGACGAAAACTGTTCCTTAAAACGAACGTACGGACGAACGTCCGCTAAATAACTAAACCGACGAAAAAACCGAATCGATCTAATCTAATAATAAAAAAAACAGATCTACGGTTTTACGAAAAACTGGGCGGTTCTAAAAAAACCATAACTACCTCACGACGACTCCGGCGAGACGGCGGCGGCGGCGGTCCGGCGGTCCGGCGTTGGGCGGCGGGGTGGTGCGGCGGGCGGCAGCGTAGCAGGGCGGCGGCGGCGGTGCAACGACGGAGGCGCGGCAGGGCGGCGGCGCGGCGGTGCTGCGGCGGCGGCGCGGCAGGCGGCGGCGGCGGCGCGAAGGGGCGGCGGCGGCGGCGCTAGGGCAGGAGGCGGGCGGGGGCTGGCGGGGCGACTTGGGCCGGCTCGGGCGACTTATCTTTACCTACTAATAAACCAGGGACTGCTTCTGGTCGTACGTCGTTGGAAATTATGCAGAAAAGGCCCTCTTTTTCTTTGAAATAAACCCGCAGTCCCTGTTTAAGTGGCACTCTGAAAAACGTTTTGTTTTTGCGTAAAGACCCCTGCCATTCGGAATATTCAACCCACACAGTATATCTTATCCGTTCCCTTTCCAGCGCAGCGGAGAATGCGAAGGTGAGGGGTGGCGCCGTGCTCTGCACCACCTATGTGTCGCCGTCCATCCGCGCGGTCGCCGGCGGTCACCGCGCCCCGGAGGTGGTGTCTACCCCCTGGTCGTGCGCCGCGCCTCACCGGCAAGTCCCCGACGCACGCGTCCCTGCCACTTGGTCCCTACAGGAGGGTGACGGCGGCATGTCCAGCGTCTGCAGGAGGAGGACGGCGGAGAGAAAAAAAGGATGGGAGGCCGTAGGAAGAGGTGAGGTGTGGCACGTTTGGCTCTCCTTCAACCCGTGCTCTCCCTTGTTATCCCAGCCGCCTGGAGGCGCCCGACCCCGTCCGGCGCTTGACCTGGTGTCGTGTCGGTCGTCGACCGATACCGGGGACTGCAGAACGTCCTCTCGCGGATGAGAAAACTCGCACTGCAGAGGCCACGATCCAAGCCGCCCCTCAAGCCGAGCGCACGCACATCCAAGATCTGGCCCAAAACGCCGTAGCAAGGCGCCATCGGAGGAGGGTGGGCTGGACACAACATACCGATCAGGAGCCCGGAGCCGTGACGCAGATCCACGCAGCCCTGTCAAGCTGCCGCCGAGCTCGACCCTGTAGCAGGCCACCTCTGCCGTCGCTCCGCCATAGGCCCAGCCAAGCCCCCTCCCCGCACGCAAGCACGGCCACCAGGAGCCCATGTGCAGCCGTGCCGCAACCAGCCGAGACGGCCTGGGAAATAGAATCGTCCAGCTGTTGCAGATTGGGGGCGGTCACATCGGTGAAGGAGAAGAGAGAGATGGGGTTAATGGAACGAACACGAGGGGCTGTCAGGGACGGAGGGGGTGGAGGAGAAGGGCTCGTGGTGTGTGCTAGAGCCATGGCACACGGATAGAAAGAAGAGGAAGAAGAGCAGCGCTGATGGGGAAGAGTAGAGCTGATGGGAGAGCGCTGGATGGACGGATAACGAGAGGAAGGAGAGCAGCAGATGTCCACGGCTCCACGCAGTAGTAGTGGTCTCTGTGGAGATTATTGCTATGGATATTGCTTTTCTTTTAATGGCCGCACCTGCCAGAAGCTGCTGGACATTGCCATGATAGCACTGATTGCAGATTTTTTTTTCTTAAGGAGCACCGGTATAATTACTTGCTGTTGTTTTGTTGTTACTATGTTGTTTAATGTTCAAGCCTACAACATCTTATGAATATATCATCAGATACAATAAGTAAAGTGGGTGAAATATTGGAAAAAATATTTCTACTGAACAGTAGAGAGAATGTGACAACTAACAATGTTGCATCTTGAAATTCACCTCTTTTTTTGACAATCCTCCCGAAATTTACCTGCGATGGGGAACATAGAGAAGCTTGCTTTTTTTCTTATGATGATGATGTCCAAGTTCAAATAGTGCAAAAGAAAAGGAAAAAAATATAATCTTGAAAATCAAATAACCAACATTTTCCAAAAATAATTACACCGTCTTTCATCCAAAAAATCCGTTTGCATATTTCTTTAAATTCGAAGAAAAACTTTTGGATAAATTATTAAACTCTCGAATAGTATACGACATTTCACCATCTGTATATCCTGCTAAAAACGGTTACACCATTTCTCTTCCACCCGATGTTAGTATTAAGCTGAAGGAGGTGTCATCAAAGGACATCTTACGACTTTCTCAACTTTATATTACATGGTATGAACACCAACAATCCTATTTTTAATTGCAGACACCGAGTATGTGTGATTTGTTTTAAGACAAGGAGTGTTTCAAATTGTTCTTGCTTTAAAAAATTCATGCTTTTGAATATGTTCAGACTTTTAAAAAAATGCTCAAAATTACAAAAACAATGTTCCAACTCTTTTTTTAAAATCATTTAAAATTGATCACAAAATTTTAACAATTCTCTTTCGAGAAAACATGTGTTACAAAAATGTTCCTTTTCAAAACATGTTCCATTTCTAATAATTCAATTTTTTAATTTTTTTAAAAGAAAGAAATATTTGTGTTTTTTCGAAATATAACATACAAAACCGATTACATGACTATTTCATGCACCACTACTCTTCCATCAGATGGAGGATGTTAGGGCGACTTCTTTACGTCCACACTTCATACTTCGAAAAGCAATAACAATATAAGCTTATTACTGATGTTTATCATAATCGTATATTAGAAATGGCGTCCACACTTCATTCTTCAAAAAGCGATAACAGCATAAGCTTATTACCGATGTTTATCAGAATTGTATATTAGAAATGGCGCGTACTGTCGCATGGAGCAAGTTTTAGGATATTTTTCATCCGTTGCAACGCACAGGCATTTGTGCTAGTAATGCCCAAAGTCCCGATCCTATACGAGTCTAAGTCGGTTCTTTTTTTTTAAATAGAGTCCTGTCGCAGAAAAATTAACGAAAGAAATATTGAATGGACTCAAAAAAACCCGAAATAAATTTTCACCGTCCTCTAATAATATTTAGGACAATGTGAACATTTTTCCCGGACCTAAATGCAAATTTGAAAAACGCGCATTTTTCCTATGCAAATAAAATCGCAAATAAATCCAGAAAAATACCAAAAGTGATTTTAATATTTTTCCTCCAATATTTCTGTTATTTGGGAGAAGTCATATTATCTCCGCTCATATTTCGTATTTAGAAATATTTTTAGGAGAGAAAAATAATTAGAATCACATTGTCCTCGTACCGGTATTCGAGCGGACTCAAATACGAAAACGGTAAAATTCCCAACTCTCTTCGTAGGTCCTTGAGTTGCTTAGAGTTTCGAGGAACGCCACAACAAAATGCAAAAGAACATGAAATGCAACATGATCTATGTATAACATTCCAAATTGAAAATTTGGGATGTTACAACGCAATAGTTAGGCGTTTGAAATGTTGAGCGTGAGCGAAACACCCACTGGGTCGGCTTGCGGTCATCTGGCGTGGCCGGATGACAGGCAGTCGGTCGTGTTGTGAAGTTTGTGAGTGGCAGGGCCGGGTCGATCGATCCGGCGCCGTGTTGCGGTATTCGTGGATGTTTGCGCCTTTTCTTTTCGTTTGTCGAGCCATTTTCCCGTGCCTCTTCCCCCTCGGGCCTCCTCCCCGCGAGTCTGACGGCCGAGGCTCCGGTCCATAACAAGGGGTTTGGCCTTCAGGAGCGGACACGCAGTAGTTAGGCGTTTGAAACGTTGAGCATGAGTTAAACACCCACTGGGCCGGCTTGCGGTGATCCGGTGTGGCCGGATGATAGGCAGTCGGTCGTGTTG
>LR738712.1:239690565-239763793 GCA_902687465.1 Secale cereale
CTGGTCGTGTTGTGAAGTTTGCGAGTGGCAGGGCCGGGTTGATCGATCTGACGCCGTGTTGCGGTATTTGTGGATGTTTGCGCCTTTGCTTTTCGTTTGTCGAGCCATTTTACCGTGCCTCTTCCCCCTCGGGCCTCCCCCCGCGAGTCTGACGGCCGAGGCTCCAGTCCATGACAAGGGGTTTGGCCTTTGGGAGAGGACATGCAGTAGTTAGGCATTTGAAACGTTGAGCGTGAGCGAAACACCTACTGGGCCGGCTTGCGGTGATCCGGCGTGGCCGGATGATAGGCAGCCGGTCATGTTGTGACTTGACTGTTCGTGGCGTGGCTGGGTTGGGTGACCCGACGGTCCGTGGCTTAGTTCTCGTGACGTGTTGGTGATCTGGCCTTTTTGCTCGTCGACTGATAGCCGAATTTGGATATGTGGCTTAGGGAGGAGCCAGGGAACGCGATGATCTCAACGCGCCAAGAGACGCTAAGCGAGGTAACGGGTGGGACTGAGCCGGCCAGCCCCCGAGTCCCTGGGTCGAGCGAGTCGAACCGGAGGCCGGGTTTGGACGAAGAGGCAAGTGGAGTATAAAATGCTAGAGACACAAATAACTTGGTCGGAAAAAGGGTGGCCCCGAGCATCGTTCGGGGACCCCATAGTTTTTAATTGAGCGCAAAAGGCAGTGATACATACACATACACGGGTAACTGTAAAACGAACGGAGGAGTTCCACGTTCCAGGGCCGAATTGTTTCTTCCCCGGCCGTGTCCCTCTTGCGCTTGTTCAACTTGCGCGCGTCGATTAGGTAGTAGGCGTTGCGGTCGCACAGAGCCTTGCTGATGATGAAGGGGACCTCCCATGGGGAGGACAACTTGTGTTGGCCGGCTTGCTGTTGGATGAGTCGGAGGACGAGGTCTCCCCCGCGGAAAGCAAGGGGTTTGATCTTCTTGTTGTTGTAGTGCCTGAGGCCTTGTTGGTAGATGGCTGAGTGGCTGAGCGCTAGCAGACGCGCTTCTTCGAGTAGGTCGACGCCGCCCTCGCGGGCTTCCCTAGCTTGAGCCTCAGTATACATCGTGATGCGCGGTGAGTCGAACTCTACGTCGGTCGGGATGACGGCTTCAGCTCCATAGACGAGGAAGAACGGGTTGAATCCGGTCGACCTATTAGGCATTGTTCGGAAGCTCCAGAGGATGGCCGACAGCTCGTCTAGCCAGCTTCTAGGTGAGCAGATGAGTGGTTCGACGAGCCACGGCTTGATGTCAGATAGGATGAGGCCATTTGCCCGCTCGACCTGGCCATTTGACTATGGGTGGGCGACGGACGCCAGGTCGAGGAGGATGCCGGAGACGGAGCAGTATTGCGCGAGCGCGCCCTTGGCGAAGTGGGTGACGTTGTCCGTGATGATGTTGTTCGGCATGCCGTAGCGCACCGCTATGTCCTTGATGAATCGGACGGCTATTGGCCCATCCAGCTTCTTGATCGGCCTTGCCTCGATCCATTTGGTGAATTTGTCAATTGCTACCAGCAAATGCGTCATGCCGCTTCGAGCTGTTTTGAATGGACCCACCATGTCGAGCCCCCAAACCGCGAAAGGCCAGGCGATCAGTATGGTCCGGAGCGTTGATGTTGGTTGGTGGGTGCGCTTGCTGAAGCGCTGGCATCCCTCGCATCTGAGGCCGAGTGATTCGGCGTCTTCGAGGGCCGTGGGCCAATAGAAACCATGGTGGAAAGCCTTGGCCACCAGGGATCGTGACGCGGCGTGGTGCCCGTACTCACCGTGGTGTTTGTCGAGGAGGATGTCCACGCCCTTGTCATGTTCGACGCAGCGCTGGAACACGCCGGTGGGGCTGCGCTTGACGAGCTCGTTGTTGATGATGTTGTACGCGGACGCTCGGCGCTTCACTTGTCGGGCTTCGGTCTCATTGTCGGGCAGGGTCCCACTCTCCAGGAACTCCTTGATGGGCAGGGCCCAAGATGGCACCGTCACCGCGGTGAGAATGGCCATTATGGTTGGTTCAGTGGTGGCGTCATCCGAGTCGGGTCCAGCCGAACCGAGGGTTACCGTTGCCCGGCCGGGGTCGATAGTCCCCGGGCCGGACTGAGCAGCTCCAGGGTCGGACTGAGCAGTCCTCGGGCCGGACTGAGCAGTCCCCAGGTCTGGTTGAGCAGTCCCCGGGCCGGACTCAGCAGTCCCCGGGCCAGGCTCCGTAGTTGTCAGGCCGGATTGAGCAGTCCCTGGTTCGTCTGGGACGTGGATGGACTCTGAGTCCGGAGACGGCTTGTCAGACGGCTTTCGTAGGTGCTCGAGGGAAACACCGGACGGAATGGACTGTCGAGACGAGGCGATCTTGGCGAGTGTGTTGGCCGCCTCATTTTCTGCTCGAGGGACGTGGAGGAACTCGCAACCTGCGAAGAAGCCGGACAGCTTCTGCACGAGGAAGCGGTAGCTTGCCATGTTGGGGTCGCACGTGTCCCACTCGCCGGAGCACTGCTGCATGACCAGGTCCGAATCGCCGTAGCACAGGATTCGCCGGATTCCAAGTTCCTTGGCCAACTGGAGGCCGTGCACAAGGGCTTCGTACTCGGTGATGTTGTTGGATGCGGCGAAGTGGATCTGGAGTGCGTACTTGAGTCGGTCACCCTTTGGGGATGACAACATGATACCGGCTCCCAGGTCGAGGCGCATTTTGGAGTCGTCAAAGTGCATGCGCCAGTGCGTCGAGTCTGGAGGCGGTGGTAAGTACTGGGTCTCTGTCCAGTCGACGAGGAAGTCAGCCAGAGCTTGGGACTTGATCGTGGTGCGGGGCTCGTAGAGGATGGTGTGGCCGGCTAGCTCGAGCGCCCACTTGGCGACCCGGCCAGAGGCGTCGTGGCACCCGATGATCTTGCCGAGGGGGCCATACTGACCACGGTGATTTCATGCTCTTGGAAATACTGCTTCAGCTTTTTGGCGGTGAAGTACACGCCGTAGCACATCTTTTGGTAGTGCTGGTTGATCTGCTTTGAGGCGGAGAGCACTTCGATCAGGTAGTAGATGGGGCCCTGGACGGTTTGGATCTTGCCCTTCTCTGGTCGCTCGACCACGAGCACCGTGCTGACCGAGCGCGAGGTTGCGGCTATGTAGAGCAACAACGGCTCCTTCTCGGCTGGGGCGGCCAGGACGAGTGCGGTGGAGAGCATGCGCTTGAGGTCCCGAAAGGCCTCGTCCGCTTGATTGTTCCATTCGAACGACGTTGTATTCTTCATCAGCTCGTATAGGGGCAAGGCCATCTCGCCCAGCCGGCTGAGGAACCGGCTGACCGAGGCCAAGCAGCCGGTGAACTTCTGGACATCACGCAGCCGAGCCGGCTTGCGCATGTGCTCGATGGCCTTGATTTTCTCCGGGTTTGCCTCAATGCCGCGCTCCGAGACGAGGAAGCCGAGTAGCTTTCCGGTCAGGAAGCCAAAAACGCATTTCTCTGGGTTGAGCTTGACCTTGTACTCGGGCAGGTTGGCGAAGGTTTCCTTCAGGTCGTCAAGGACCGTGAGGTGCTGCTTGATCTTCACCACGATGTCGTCCATGTAGACGTGGATATTGGGGCCGAGCTACGACAGCAAGTATTTCTGCATGCACCGCTGGAAAGTGGCTCCAGCGTTCTTCAGGCTGAACTACATGGTGATGTAGCAATACGCCCCAAAGGGGGTGATGAAGGACATCTTCAGGGCGTCATCCGGGTCCAGCTTGATCTGGTGGTAGCCGGAGTAGGCGTCCAGGAAGGACAGGAGGTCGCACCCGGCGGTGGAGTCGATGACTTGGTCGATTCACGGGAGGGCGAATGGATCCTTGGGGCAGGCCTTGTTCAGGATGGTGTAGTCGATACACATGCGCCAGGTGTTGTTTTTCTTCAGGACGAGGACTAGGTTGGCCAGCCACTCGGGGTGAAATACTTCCATGATGAAGCCGGCCGCCAAGAGCTTGGCAATCTCTTCACCGATGGTTCTTCTCTTCTCTTCGGAGAAATGTCGTAGGGGTTGGCGGACAGGCATGGCGTCCTTGCAGACATGAAGTTTGTGCTCGGCGTACTTCCTCAGGATACCTGGCATGTCCTTTGGGGACCATGCAAAGATATACCGATTCTCACGGAGGAAGTCGACGAGCTCGCCTTCCTATTTGTCACCGAGGTGAGCGCCCACGACAACGTACTTGTTGTAGCTGGGATCTTCTGGGATCAGCTTCACCTTCTTGGTTTCCTTGGAGGGTTTGAACGAGGCTTCGTTTGCCGGCTCCTCGGCTGGGACTGGCGTGGATGCTGCCTCACCAGCAAGGGCAACGATCCGGTCGAGCTGGCGCCGCTCCTTGGTGATGACTATCAACTCGGCCAGCTTGGATCCATCTTGGGAGCACTTCAGAGATTTGCGGTAGTCACCGACGATGGTGATGAGGCCCTTTGGACCCGGCAACTTCATCTTCAAGTAGGCGTAGTGCGGGACCGCCATGAATTTGGCGAGTGCGGGTCAGCCGAGCAACACGTGATACATGTTGGACAGGTCCACCACCTCGAACCAGATCGGCTCGCGTCGGAAATGGCTGTTGTCGCCGAATAGGAGGTCAAGCTGGATCCGTGCGATCGGAGAGCAGGAGTGGCCGGGAACAATGCCGTGGAAAATGGTCCTGGTCGGCTCCAGGTCCTTGGCTTCGAGGCCGATCTTGTTCATGGTGTCCCGGTAGAGGATGTTGATGCTGATGCCGCCGTCGATGAGGACTCGGGAGAACTTGCAGGTGCGCCGAGGCGCGATGATGGTGGGGTTGAGGACGAGGGTGTATCCACCTGGACTCGGCATGATGGCCGGGAGATCTTCCCGTGTCCATGTGATTGGCCGCTCCGACTAGTGCATCTATTCAGGCCTGGCCGGGGCAACATCGTTCACTTCCTGTCGGATGGAGCGCTCGCTGCATTTGTCGTCGTTGAGGCTGGTGAAGACGACGTAAGCCGCGTTCGAGTCCGGGTAGGCGTCGTTGTGCATGGCGCCGCTAGCCGAAGGTGGTGTGGGAGGCGGAGGCTGCCGCCCTGCTCCTGGAGCCGGGGTTGGAGGCGGCGGGACGTCGCCCCTCATGATGCGCTTGGTGATGGCGCATTGCCGGAGCGTGCGCGTGGACGGCCTCGCGTCGTTGTGGTGCTTGCATGGAGCGTCGAGCATCTCCTCGAAGCTCATGGCGGGTTGCCATGTTGTCTTGTCGGTCTGCCGACGCTTGGCGGCCGGCTCGGTTGCAGGCGCCTTCTCGGCGGCCGCCACGAGCCGGTTGTCGTGTCGCTAGGCCTGCTGTTCCGCCTTGCGCTTGTTCTTGCCGGCTTCGTCCAGGGCCACCTGGATCTTCATGGAGGAGTCGGCGTTCGCGTACTTGTCCCCCATTCCTATGGGCACAGATATGGTGGTCGGCTCAGAGCGTAGTAGCTTGTGCTTGAGGAGGGTACCGTCCCGACACCCGTTGACAAAGTACTGGATTGCCTGGACCTCGTGGACGCCTTCGCAGCTGTTGTGGTGCTCGGTCCAGCGTGCTAGGTACTCCCGGCTGGTTTCCGTCGGCCCCTGCACGCACATGGCGAGCTGGCTGGGATGGCCGGGTCGCCGGTAGGTCGTGGTGTTGATGCTGCCCACCGGCAGGCTGTTCAGCCACGTGCGGGCCGATCCTTGGAGCATGACTGGCGCATAGCGAATAGCCAGGCGGTGGTTGCCGTCGGGGATGCCGATAGCGGTGGTGTAGTCAGTGAGCCAGTCCTCTGGCTTCACGGTGCCATTGTACTTAGGCGTGTCACGGGGAAGCGTGAACCCTTTGCCAAAGGCTCGCTCCGGATGCGCGGACCGAAGAACGCCGGGCCGACCGCACCGGTCTCCTGCAGCTCATGGGAGCGGGCGAGCCGGTCGAGGCGGTGGCGAGCGTGTGCGGTGTGGATGGCGCGTGGTCCCAGCCAGCCGGTGAACGCGCCACGGGGGCCGGGGTCGACCGTAGTCTGTTGCCGGGTCGGCTGAGGAGCCATGTTGAGTCGGTGCTAGGCTTCGGAAGGCGACTCGTCGCCTAAGCCGCCAGCGGTTGTTGGGGCGGGGTTGCACCGGGTATGGGTGCGGCCGGAGTGTGCCTGGCCTGGCGGGGAGGATGCGGAGAGCTGGTCGTCGCCGGCTCCAACGACACGGGCGGAGCCGGACCCGGCCGGTTTGGCAAGCCGGATGAGGCGGTCCTGCTGCGCGTTAGCCGCTGCGAGGAGGTCGCTCACCCTCTTGAGGCGCTCCCGTAGTTCTTTGCCTGCGAGCTGCTCCATGCCGACCGCGGCCGCCTAACCAGCGCCCATGTTCTTTACTAGAGTTTCGTAGATGGGAGGGAGGGCAATGAGGGCGCGTCCGATCGCGCTGCCCCGGATTCGCATGTCCGCGACCCGGCTCGGCTCGGCGGCGCTTGGCGTGAAACCGTAGGCAGCGCCGCGCTCCATCTGAGTAGACGCGAGGCGGCGCTCCGTCGCGGCGAGCGACTTGGTGAGGTTCAGCAGGTGCTGGCGGTCCTCGTCAAGGCGGGTCCGCGCCTCGGCGATGTTGGAGGCGTCGATATCCGTGCCGATGGGCACGCGGAGGCGCTGGATAGCGGCGCGCAGCGGGTCGGGCTGGGCGGCCCGTTCCGCCACGACCTCAGCCTCGGCGGCCTTCCTCGCCGCCCTTGACGAAGAGGTGGCACCGGGGTCGGTGACAAAAACCTCTACGCAGAGGTCCATTGCTCCGTCAGGGGTGCTGCCGTCGGGAGTGATGGGAGAGTCGGAGAAGTCAAGTACCTCGCTGGAGTACTCATCGGCCGCTGGCACATCGAAGATGCGTAGTGCGGCGAAGGAGGCAACGAGGGCGTCGGTTACGTCATTTGCCAGCACGACGAGCTCGTCGGAGTAGGAGCGTGGCCCCATCTGAAGCATGCTCTCGGACAGGACCTCAAGCTACCCCACGGTGGGCGCCAACTGTCATGGTGGGCGCACAGCAGATGCCAAGGGATGGCTAAAGATAGGAGGCGGCTCGAGGGCACTGGTGGACTCCAGAAGTGGGGTTGGCATGAGCGAGCGTGGGACGCAAGACATACCCAGGTTCAGGGCTCTCCGTGGAGATAATACCCTTAATTCTCCGGAGGTGGTTGATGTTTTACCAGTACAGGGTTGCTCCTTGAGCTGTATGAAGGAGGAAGACAGGCTTAGGCTGCTTCTCCTGAGGTGTGTGTCTATCCTGTTCTCTCGTTCTCCTCGCTGTCCCCCCCGTGCATGAGGGGCCTGGGGGGTTATATAGGCCAACCCCCCAGGGATACAATGGTAATGTTACACGGCCGTGGGGCCGGATTGGCATCGTCCAGGAAGCCGGTGCTGGGTCCCGCCGGGTACAGGGCTCTCCGGGTTCTCCGGGCATGGGGCCCGCCAGGCATGGGGGGCACTGTGTGCCATCTTGTCGGTCAGCAAGGATTGGCCGAGCTGAGTCGGGTACGGCGTGCTCCATCATGTCACCGTCTGCCGGCGTCATGGGCTGTGATGATTACACTTTTGCCACGCCCCGACTGACTAGGGGTATGGGCGAGGCACTGTTGCCTAGGTCATCGGTAGGTGCGTCTCGTCCCATCGTACGGTTGAGATGGGACGGGAGCCGACCCGTAGCCAGATTGGGGAACATGCCACGGGCCGGTCTGGCTTGTTGAGGAAGTCTTGGTGCGCCGGACTGGGGAGTCTTGCTGGATTGCGGGCCTTGGTCGGACTGGAGGGTCTTGCCGGATTGTGGGCCTTGGCCGGACTGGAGAGTCTTGCTGGACCGCGGACTTCGGCCGGACTGAGCGACCCGGCCAAGTCCGAGGCGGACTGCGGGGCGATGCTGGCCCTGTTGTTTTTGATAAGGATCCGGCTTCCTTTGCATGCCTGGGGTTCATCCCCCCGACAGTCACACTCAGCAACATAACGAGCAATGTCTTGCTTCATATTAGACCACCAGAATCTCTGACGAATGTCTTGGTACATCTTGGTACTACCAGGATGAATAGACAGAGGCGTATCATGAGCTTGTTTCATAACCTCCTGAGTCTTGTCCAGGTTTTCACTCTTACTCGGAACCACTAGGCGGCCTTTGAAGTACAAGGCACCTTCATCAACAACTGTGAAGAATGAGGGCTTTCCTTCTGCAAGATAGCGTTTAATCTTGTCGACTTCAGAGTCATAATGCTGACTATTCTTGATACTCCTCACGAGATCGGGTACGACAGCCAGGGTATTTAGGGAACCCTAGGAAATAACACGAAGATTCGTCTTCTGAAATTCTTGAGGAGGGGGAGCGAGTGCTCCAGGAGGAACAATATGGAGGTTCAGCTTTCTGAATTCTTCAACAAGCGAGGGTTGAACCTTGTGAACTTGGAGGTGGTTGCAGTACGACTTGTGGCTTAAGGCATCAGCCATCACATTGGCCTTGCTCGGGGTATAGGAAATACCCAAGTCGATATCTGCTATGGTCTCCATCCATCTTTGTTGACGGAGGTTTAGGTCTGGTTGAGTAAACAAGTACTTCAGACTTTGGTGGTCGGTGAATATCTCGCAACGATTACCAAGAAGGTAATGTCGCCACTGTTCTGGAGCATAAATGAGAGCAGCAAGCTCAAGGTCATGAACTGGGTAGTTCTCTTCATGAGGGCGCAATTGACGAGAGGCATAATCAATTACTCTGCGCTCTTGCATTAGGACACAGCCTAATCCTTGACGGGAAGCGTCGCAGTAGATGACGAAGTCCTTCTTAGTATCAGGTGGAGCAAGCACTGTAGCAGAAGTCAGCCTGTCCTTGAGCACCTGAAAACTTTCCTGGAATTTGTCTGTCCACTCGAACTTAACGCCTTTGTGAAGTAGACCAGTCAGAGGCTTGGCGATCTTGGAGAAGTTCTCAATGAATCGATGGCAATAGCTGGCGAGACCGAGAAAACTTCTGACTTGCTTGATGTTCTTTGGAGGAGTCCAATCGAGAATGGCCTGAACTCATTCTGGGTTGACGGCAATACCATCCTTGGAGATGACATGCCCAAGGTAGGTTACTTCTGGAAGCCAAAACTCGCACTTGGAAAATTTAGCATAAAGTTGATGATCTCGAAGCTTTTCCAGTACAAGGCGAAGATGTTCAGCATGCTCTTCCTTATTCTTGGAAAATACAAGGATATCATCCAGATAAACCACGACGAATTTGTCGAGGTACTCCATGAATATATAGTTCATCAGGCGAGAGAAGGTAGCTGGAGCATTTGTCAAGCCGAATGACATGACGGTGTACTCGAATGAACCATATCGAGCCACGAAGGCGGTCTTTGGGATATCCTCTTCACGAACACGGATCTGGTGGTAACCCAACCTCAAGTCGAGTTTAGAGAACACTGATGAATCAATAGCTGATCATACAGATCATTGATCCGAGGAAGGGGATATTTGTTATGAATAGTTGCTTGGTTGATAGGACGGTAATCTTGGACCAATCAGTTTGTCCCATCATTCTTCCTGACTAAGAGGGATGGTGCTCCCCAAGGAGAGCAACTCGGGCGAATGAACCCACTAGCAAGAGATTTGTCTATTTCCTCCTTAAGCTCAATGAGTTCATGAGAAGCCATCTTGTAGGGTCGTTTCGCTATAGGAGTGGTTCCTGGTTTCAAGTCGATGATAAACTCGACAGCTTTAGTAGGGGGAATCCCTGGAAGTTCTTCAGGAAAGACGTCTTTGAAGTCGCGTACGACGGGAATGTTTTCAATGTCCTTGAGTGATGAAGTGTTCAATGCATTCAATGCATAAAGACGTGCATCGGTATTCTGAACTAGATGAGCGTTATAGCTTACTATTTCATTGGAAGGGTGTAACAGATGGACTGTCTTGGTGGCGCAAACTATAGAAGCACTATGCACTTTTAGCCAATCCATTCCCAGAAAGAGGTCGATGTTGGACGACTTCAAGATAATGGGAGAGGCATAGAACTCCACCCCTTCAATTTCAACGAAAATGTCGTGACAACCCATAGAGGTTTTGTGATGGCCTGGCTTATTAGGGATGATAGACTACTCATATCAATAAGGAATTCCTTCTTTTCCGGGAGCCCATTCGGATAGAACTCCAAAGTTAAGCGTGCTCAGCTTGGAGTAGTTTCAGGATGGGCGACCGACCGGGAAGTTGCTCCCGGGTGCGCACGAGTGAGGACAAAGTGCGCAGAAAAGACTAGTATTGATATGTGAGGCCAGTCTAGATCCCGCCAGGAGTAACGACCACCGGCGGGTGTGTTTGGGGCGTTACAAGTTGGTATCAGAGCTGACCCTCGCGGTTACACGGATGTTTCCGGACAGTTTGCAGTCATGTTGTGCATGACGTTTGTGACCCGTCGTGGCACACGGCATGGCACATGTGCTGTCCTGGAAGCACAGACGGTTGTGCCAAGAGGGAACGTTCCTATGGCCCGACGAGGACGTCGGTTCCTCTGAGTGAGGGTGTATGTGATGGCCTGGCTTATTAGGGATGATAGACTACTCATATCAATAAGGAATTGCTTCTTTTCCGGGAGCCCATTCGGATAGAACTCCAAAGTTAAGCGTGCTCAGCTTGGAGTAGTTTCAGGATGGGTGACCGACCGGGAAGTTACTCCCGGGTGCGCACGAGTGAGGACAAAGTGCGCAGAAAAGACTAGTATTGATATGTGAGGCCAGTCTAGATCCCGCCAGGAGTAACGACCACCGGCGGGTGTGTCCGGGGCGTTACAGGTTTGACATTGTCCGGCAGGGTTTTTTACCACTACCGAAGTGTTCATTTCTTCACATCTAATGTCGTGCTTATATGCAAAATCTTCTGTCATGAATGAATGTGATGCTCCTGAATAAAATAAAATAGATGCAGGTACTAAATTAATAAGGAGAGTACCCATCACAGTAGCAGGTTGGTCTTGAGCTTCATTGAGATCAATGTGGTTGGCCTGAGCACGACCATAAAGCTTGGCATTGTTATTGCGGGGCTGATTGTTCCCACGGCCAGCTATAGGCAGTGCAAGTTGGTTCTGATTCTGGAAGTAGTTCCTGGCAAGGTGCCCTGGCTGACCACACTTGTAGCACAGACCATCATTGGGGGCAGAAGCAGGAGCTGGGAGTGGTGCAGCTGGAAGTATTGGCTGCCTAGGTGCTGGAGGCAGACGAGGTCCAGCATAGGACTGTCTTGGAGCAGGTGCAGCTGGACGGTACACACTGTTGGGAATCCAGACCCTACGCTTCTATGAGGGAGGGCCCGAGGATGAGCCCGGTTCACGGTTGCGCCTGAGAGAGCCATGGTGTTCCTGTGGACCAGTTTCAACCTAGATGGCCTTGTTCACCAAGGTGGCGGAATCTCCAAAGTCATGCACAAGGATTGCGAGCTTGATGTCTGCTTGAAGTCCATCGTGGAACTTTTTCTGTCTGCGAGCATCAGTGGCAATGTCTTCTTTAGCATAGTGGGATAAGTCTAGAAACTCCTCCTGATAAGCATCCACAGTCTTGTTGCCCTGGGTGAGGTTCCGGAACTCACGCTTCTTCCTATCCATGATTTCCTAAGGAATGAAGCGGGCACGAAAGGCAGCTTGGAATTCCGGCCAAGTGATGATTGTTCCAGCAGGCAATGTACGCCTGTGGCTGTCCCACCATTGAGCAGCGGGACCCTTCAGGTAGTATGCCGCAAAGGTGACATAGTTGGCAGCGGCTACTCCGGTAGACTCCAGTTCAAAGGCAATGTCACGGAGCCAGTCATCAGCATCAAGAAGCTGAGTTTTGCCGCGGTAGATGGATGGGTTGAGACGAGCAAAGTCATTCAGTGTCACTACGTCAGGCTGCTGATTCATGTTGGGGCGAGGGAACTGAGCCATGACAGTCACCATGAACTGGCGATTCAGCTAAGGCGGTGGTGGGTCGTTGACACCACGACCACGGCCAGCTGGTCTAACCATCCTGCTAATATTTAACAGGGGTAGTTCAACATTGAGAAATTTGTAAAGACAAGAATCATTCATGAATGAAACATGCGTAATGAAAGGAGCATGTAAAATACCACATAGTAGTCGGCATATATTACAAAAGGGTGCATGCATAGAGTTCAGTACACAGAGTTCAGTACATAGACTAAGGACATCATAGGCGGCGCGCAGGCTCGCGGCGAATGCATCTAATACTAATAAGTAAGACTACATCAGTCCCAGGCGGAGCTGTGGAGGTGGATGTAGGCCGACGGCTGGTAGCGCTGCAACGGGAAGTCCTCCACGCAAGCAACCTGGGGGCCGTGGCTACTCTGGTGCAGAACCCGACGTCCAGGTGGCAACAGAGGACCAAGTGCGGGAGCGTAGCCTCCCACATCTGGCCAACCGACACTAGGAGGCATCACGGTCCTAGCTGGGTAGATTGCAGTAGACGGCAACTGTCTAGATAGGACAAAGGGGTGCAACAGAGTCAAGGCGTGGTACAGGTGCTGATGGGTGGTGTACAACTCGTGGCGAAGAGCTCGGTTAGCTCGATCCAGCACATCAGCATCCAGAACAAGGTTCCGATGATGTAAGGGCTCTCGGGTGACAGTGGAGTAGGAAGCAGTCTAGTATCCCTCCGCTCCCTCGTCGGAGGTGATAGCAATGTGCCTGAAAGGGCAAATGTCCAACGCCTGGTACTATCCATGAAGGCGTGTCAGAGCAGCGTAAGCAGCATGGTGAACTGCCATATCGATGGTCACTCCAACACCATGAGCGGTGTGCAGCACAGTAGAGGAGTCCTCTTCACGAGAGTAGAGGCACACGATGGCACGGTAATGTTGCTGGTTAAACTCCTGGTACTGCTCGTACATGGTATACTCAGGGTGCCAGCGATAACCCAGATAGGTCATCATCTCAGCTAGCACAGCAGGTGATCCCGAGGCTCCAATGGCCTGCATGTGGCGCACGACCTGCCTCGTGGGTTCCATCTGAAAACAAAGATGTTTCAAAGGAGTCAAATGTCAGTGTGGGGATTATGCAAAATACTATTCTAAGCAATAACTATGGCTTATCCAACTTTGGGGTGAGTGGTCTCGGGATCCTAATGTTAGAGTTAGTAAATTCGTTTAACCCGAATAGGAGAGTGTTCAGAATCCCGGAGTAAAGATTGAGGAGTAAAAGAACCTAGTACCACCCAAATGGCGACGTGGGCCCGTAAGCCACACAGCCATGTTAGTAAAAGTTTTGTAATGTCTAGACTCTACTTTAGCCAAGGAGTTGGAAAGGGGGGTTCCTACAGGCAGTCAACTCTGATACCAACTTGTGACGCCCTGATTTGACCGTACACTAATCATGCACGCAAATTTGTACGACCAAGATCGGGGACTCACTGGAAGATATCACAACACAACTCTAAAAGTAAAATAAGTCATACAAGCTTCATATTACAAGCCAGGGGCCTCGAGGGCTCGAATACAAGTGCTCGATCATAGACGAGTCAGCGGAAGCAACAAATATCTGAGTACAGACTTTAAGTTAAACAAGTTGCCATAACTTGGCTAGCACAAACTGGGATATAGATCGAAAGAGGAGCAGGCCTCCTGCCTGGGATCCTCCTAAACTACTCCTGGTTGTCGTTGGCAGACTGCATGTAGTAGTATGCGCCTCCGGTGTAGTAGGAGTCGTCGTAGGTGGCGTCTGGCTCCTGGGCTCCACCATCTAGTTGCATCATCCGAGAAGAAGGAACAGAAGGGGGAAAAGGGGGCGCAAAGCAACCGTGAGTACTCATCCAAAGTACTCGCAAGCAAGAATCTATACTACATATGCAATTGTAACAATGATAAGGGTAGTATCTGTAGACTGAACTACAGAAAGCCAGAATAAGAGGGGGATAGCTAATCCAATCGAAGACTACGCTTCTGGCAGCCTCCATCTTGCGGCAGTAGAAGAGAATAGATGGTAAATTCACCAGGTAACATCGTATAGCATAAACCTACCCGGCGATTCTCTCACACATCACCCTGTGAGAGAGAAACCACCGAGTTATATCTAGAACTCATCTGGGTGTGTTTTAACAAGTATCCGGTTCTAGTTGTCATGAGGTCGGAATACAACTCCGGGTCATCCTTTTACCGAGGGACACGGCTATTCGAATAGATTAACTTCCCTCCATGGGTGCACCACATAACCCAGCACGCTCGACCCCATTTTGCCGGACACACTTTCCTGGGTCATACCCGGCCTCGGAAGATCAACACACTGCAGCCGTACCTAAGCACAGCTGAGGGGTCAGCACGCCGGTCTAAGTCCTAAGCGTGCATGGGTCTGGGCCTATCGCCCAACGCACACCTGCACGTTGCGTACACGGCTGGTAAGCAGACCTAGCTTCTCCTAATACCAGAGTAGGCGTTCCAGTCCAATCCGGCGCGTGCTGCTAAGTCGCTGATGTCAAGGAGGCTTCGACTGATACCATGACGTCGAGAGCCCATAACTATTCCCACATAGCTGGTTAGTGCGTATAGGCCAGCGGCCAGACTCAGATCAAATATCCAAACTCATTAAGCGTGTTATTATGAAATAACCATGGACAACGACCAGGGCCAGGCCACCTCTCGACTGGGTGTCTCAACCTGCCCTGTCGCTCCGCCACAAAGATCCACTCAAAGGGCCGTCGGGAAAGTATGTCCTTTTAGCCCCCAATCCGTGAATCAACCGCGGGTACTCAACGAGCCGACCCAACTTTAGTCACAACATGTATCATGTATAATATGTATGTTGTATATACCCGTGATCACACCCGAAGTGATCACGGCCATATAGAATAGCAGGGCAGACAGATAAGGGTGTAGGGCCATTGATGGAATACTAGCATCCTATACTAAGCATTTAGGATTGCAGGTACAGGTATCAACAGTTGTAGCAACAATGTCAGGCTATGCAGCAGAATAGGATTATCAAAAGCAGTAACATGCTACACTACTCTAATGCAAGCAGTAGAGAGAAGAATAGGCGATATCAGATTGATCAAGGGGGGGGGGGCTTGCCTGGAAGCTCGGCAGCGAAGGTGGGGTCGTCAACACTGTAGTCGATCGGGGCAGCAACAGCTTCGATCGCGTAATCTACCGGAGAGAAGAGGGGGAAGAAACAATGAATACAATGCAAACAGATGCATGCGATGCATGACATGACATGTAACGGTGTTAGGTATGCCCCAACGCAGTACCGGGTGATACTAGCGAAGGGGGGAAACATCCAGGAAAGTATTCCCGGTGTTTCGCATTTTCGGGCAGATGAAACGAAGGGGGAACGTTGCATGTTCGCTATGCTAGGGATGTGTGGTTGACGAACGGTCTGCGTATTCGGATTCGTCTCGAAATTCTGAGCAACTTTCATATACAAAGTATTTTCATCCGAGTTACGGTTTATTTTATATTAATTTATAAAGATTTAATCATTTTCTAAATTATTAATATTAAATTAACTCGAAATTATTAATATTGCATCAGCTTGATGTCAGCAGTCAACAGAGGTGTTGACTCGGTCAAGCTGACGTGTGGGTCCCGCATGTCATTGACTGTCTAAGTAACTAATAGTTTAATTAGGTTTATTAGTGATTAAGTTAAGCTAATGATGATTAATTAATTCATTAATTAATATCTAATTATTTTAATTATTATTTTTATTTTTATTTTTTTATTCCTTTTTTAACATTCTGGGGGGCGTGGGCCCCGGTTGTCATTAGGCCAGGGCCCCTAGCGGATCGGGCGCTATGGGGCGATGGGTGCGCCCACACCCAAGCGGACACTCGCCCGCAGGGAGACGGGACAAGGTCGCAGGCGAGGCGCGGCGAGGCAAGGCCCGCCGGCCGGCCGCAGGCGACGGCGGGCGTAGGGGGACGGCGGCACGTAGCAGTGCGGAGCGCGGCGGGTGAGCAGGCGGAGCAAGGCGGCAGCGCGGGGGCAGGGGCGCGGCGCAGTGGCGGCGGCGCTGGAGCGGGGAAAAGGAGGGGAGGAGCAGCGTGGCCAGTGCGGCGAGGCAACAGCGGGGAGCGACGGGCGCGGGGCGGCGCCAGCGGGTCCGGGGAGGATGAGGTTCGCGGGCGCGGTCAGGGTCGTGCGCGCGCGGGCGGGGAATGGAGGTCGCGGCGAGCGCGACCAGGGGCGCGTGCGGGCGCGGAGTTACGGCGGTTGCCAGCAGTGGCGAGCGTTAGGCGGCGAGGCACGACCGGCGAGCGGGCATGGTCGGCGTCGAGCAGGCTCGAGGTTGGAGCACGACTTGGGGCGCACGGGGTGTGGTTAGAGCGGCTAGGCGAGGAGCACATCTGACGCGGCGAGCGTGTGCGCAGGCGCGTGGTGACCGAAGGAGAGGGAGCTCACCCGGGGGAGTGTAGGGTCCGGGGTAGCGGGGCTCGTGGAGGAGGACGGAGACGAGACAACGGCGAAGGGGAGGCAAACCGGTAAGGTGGCTCCGGCGAGGTGGCCTCCGACGAAGGGCGACGGCGTCGTTGTCCAGGCGCGGCGCGGCATGTGAGCCCCAATCCAATCTGGATCGAGGGGGAGAAGAGAGACGTGGGGAGGGAAGTGGGGTGTTGGGTGTCGGTTAGGGTTTGGGCAGGGGTGTGTATAGGGAGTGGGGTGGCCTTGGCCCAGTTGGGTTGGGCTGGCCGGCTGGGCCATCTGGCCCAGTTGGCCAGGGGCCTTTCGTTTTCCTTTTTTCTGTTTTTATAATTTCCTTTTCTTTTACTTATGTTTCCTTTTCTGTTGTATTTGTTTTAAAGTATTTAGACATTTTCTAAACAGTTGTTTTCTGCATCATAATTACTTACGCAATATTTGGCATAGCCCGAACATTTTGTTTTTAGCGTTTGGAAACTTATATTGTTTGCTAAAATTTTAATTTTGAATTTGAAATGTTTTAGGACTAACACAAGATTAGCAACCGAGATCGAGGTGACGTGGCATCATTAGCAGAGGTTCACTGTAGCTTAACTATCCTGGCGTTACACCTTTCAAGCACACTCAAGTCTCTAGCAAATTCTTCAGACGTTGAAGTTCGTCTGGAGACATGACCCTGTATAAGAGATCAATTCTTTTTCTTCACCACCCCATCTAGAGGGGTGGCAAAGAATTCATCATTCTGCATGCTCCATAAGAAAAAGGTGGCATTGAAGCGAGAGCAGTTCGTTTCATAGAGGAGGGGTTAGAGTATGAATATGAGTAAGCAAAGAAATTCTTCGGGGACTTATGAACATAATGATTTGAAGAATAATGCACATATTCATAACCCTTCGATTTTCCCTACGAAACAGAAGCATTAGCACGATGATGTTCATATGAGGAATTTGATCCATGTGAGGTCTCTGATCCATATGAAGAATTTGATCTCGGGTTCCTATTCATCACAGGTGGTGTCATGAGGACGGTCACCTGAAGATTTTCAATGTACCTTTTGGGAACCCAGATTTTCTTCACAGCGGGACCATTCATGTAATTAGTTCCAACATATCTAGCAAATACTTCACCATTCTGATTTTTGAATAGTTTATAGTTGGAGTCAAATGACTCATTAGATAAATATGAAGATTCACACGTAAAGCCAGAGAGAATAGATGGATCTACTGGAGGTCCTTTTGCAAGCAACCCATGAGGTTTTGGGGTACTGCTCAAGTTTCCAGTAGGTCCCATCAACATTGAGTTTCCTCTCAAACGCAATACCCTCTTTCCTAGGGTTCCTGTTCTGAATCTACTTATTGAGCACATCGCAAAGGATTTGATGCCCTTTGAGGCTATTGTACATGCATGTCACATACAATTCCTTGAAACCTGCATTTTCATTAGTAGCATTGATGTCGCTTAAAGCTACGTCGGTTTTCCCCAAATAGGAAGGGATGATGCAGCACAGCAGCGGTAGGTATTTCCCTTAGATGTGAAACCAAGGTTATCGAACCAGTAGGAGAACCAAGCAACAGAAAGTAAACAACACCTGCACACAAATAACAACACCTTGCAACCCGACGTGTTAGGTAACGAACTTGAGAGAGATATAAATATTGGTAGATTGGTTGATAAATAAGATAAATTGCAGTAAGGTATTTTTGGGTTTTTGGGTTAGTAGATCTGAAAATAAAAGCAAAGGCAAATGGATCGCAAAGGAAAATGTATGAGAAAGAAGACCCGAGGGCTGTATGTTTCACTAGTGGCTTCTCTCGAGAAAATAGCAAACGGTGGGTAGACAAATTACCGTTGGGAAATTGATAGAACTTCAAATAATTATGATGGTATCCAGGCAATGATCATTACATAGGCATCACGTCCAAGATTAGTAGACCGACTCCTGCCTACATCTACTACTATTACTCCACACATCGACCGCTATCCAGCATGCATCTAGTGTATTAAGTTCATGGAAAAACGGAGTAATGCATTAAGAACGATGACATGATGTGGACAAGATCCGTTTATCTATGGCGTTAGATATGGATCTCGTCATTTTATCCTTAGTGGCAACAATACATACGTGTCCGTTCCCCTTCTATCACTGGTATCAAGCACCGTAAGATCGAACCCACTACGGGGCACATCCTCCCATTGCAAGATAAAAAGATCAAGTTGGCCAAACAAAACCCAATATCGGAGAAGAAATACGAGGCTATAAGCAATCATGCATATAAGAGATCAAAGAACTTAAATAAATTTCATTGATAAGCAATCATGCATATAAGAGATTAAAGAACTCAAATAAATTTCATTGATATAGAAAGATAGATATGATCATAAACTCAAAGTTCACCTGATCCCAACAAACACACTGCAAAAGGGGTTACAACATATGTATCTCCAAGAGACCATTGTATTGAGAACCAAGAAAGAGAGAGAAAGCCATCTAGCTACTAACTACGGACCTGAAGGTCTACAAGGAACTACTCACGCATCATCGGAGAGGCACCAATGGAAGTGGTGAACCCCTCCATGATGGTGTATAGATTGGATCTGGTGTTTCTGGACTCTAGGGCGGCTGGATGAATATTTTGTCCATGCCTCTAGGGTTTCTGGAATATTGGGGTATTTATAGAGCAAAGAGCCGGTCTGGGGGCACCAGAGGTGGGCACAACCCACCAGGGCACGCCTGGGCCTCCTGGCACGCCCTGGTGGGTTGTCCCCTCCTCGGGACTCCCCCCAGGTGCCACCATGGCCCATAGTGTTCCTTTTGGCCCAAAAAAATCTCCAAAAAGTTTTGCGCTGTTTGGGCTCCGTTTAATATTGATTTCCTACGATGTAAAAAACATGGAGAACATAGCAACTGGCACTTGGCACTATGTCAATAGGTTAGTACCAAAAATGATTATAAAATGGTTATAAAACATCCAAGAATGATAATATAACAGCATGGAACAATAAAAAATTATAGATATGTTGGAGACGTATCAGCATCCCCAAGCTTTCGTCCTCGAGTAGGTAAGTGATAAAAACAGATTTTTTATGTGGAGTGATGTTTATTAAGTCATATCATATTATTTTATTTTAGCATGGGCATTTGGACTTTTATATGGTTTAAAGGAATAGTCTAGTTCTGACATAATAATTTAGATACTCAAGCATATCAATAAGCAACCATGTCTTTCAATATATCAATGCTAGAATAAGTTATCCCTAGCACATTATGCTCAACCATTGATCCATTAATGAAACACACTCGTATATTAGTTACATCCAATGCTCAAGTAAAATCATAGTGTTTCCTAGTTGATGCTTGTAAGAGAAGATGGAGACTCAAATTCAAAATAAAAATTGCATAAGTAAAAGAAAGGCCCTTCGCAGAGGGAAGTAGGGATTTGTAGAGGTGCGAGAGCTCAAAGCTAAAATTGAGAGATAAACAATTTTGGGAGGTATACTTTTCCCACCAACGAGAACGACTTGAGGTTCCCAACACTTTCCATGCTTGATATATCATAGGCGGTTCCCAAACAGAAAATAAAGTTTATTCCTTTTCCACTAAACTTTCACAAGCCATGGCTAGCCGAATCCTTGGTTGCCTTCTATACCAACACTTTGCAAGGAATTTATTATTTGACAACATAAAGTGAATTTGATTCTCGTTTGGGGGCTGGACATCCCTAATACCTTTGTCGTACTCTCGTGCAATGACAAGTGAATAAACACTCATCGTGTGAATAACACATCCAGCATGGAAAATATTGGCCACCCCTCACTGCCTCGCGAGCGGTACGGGCACACAAAAGGGAAATTTATGTAGAAAATTAGAGATGGCACATACAAATTTGCTTAGAACGGCAAGGAAATGCCGCATATAGGTAGGTATGGTGGACTCATATGGCAAAACTGGGATAAAGGATTTTGGATGCACAAGTAGAGATCATACTTAGTGCAAAATGAAGGCTAGCAAAAGACTGGAAAGCGACCAACCATGAAACAAATAATCTCGTAAGCGAACATTGAGCATAAATAACACCGAATAATACACCACAAGTAGGATACAATTTACATAATTATTGACTTTCGTCCTTGCATGGGGAATCACAAAATTTAACACTAGTATTCTTACTAAAGCACAATTACTCATAAACATGACTCACATATCATATCATCATGTCTCAAACTATTACTAAGAATCAAGTTTATTTTGTACAATGATCCTCATGACATTTTTTTTCTTTATCCTTCTTGTATATCTATCACTTTGGGACTAATTTTCATGTGTTGCTTTTCATAAGCTCAAACAAATATAAGTGAAGATCATGAGCATAACAATTTTCTTTCTTCTCTCAAAATAATATAAGTGAAGCAAGAGAGAGTTTCTTTGAAATTTTACTAACTCTCAAATAAATCTAAGTGAAGCAAGAGATTTTTTTAAATACTAAGCACATTGTGCTCAAAAAGATATAAGTGAAGCACTAGAGCATGTCCTAGCTCATAAAAATGTAAGTGAAGCATAGAGAGCTATTCTAGCAAGTCATGGCATAATTTTGGCTCTCTCAAATAGGTGTGTACAGCAAGGATTGATGACTTAAAAGCAAAACAAAACAAGCAAAGATGCTCCAAACAAAACACATATCATGTGACGTATAAAAATATAGTTTCGAGTGAAATACCGATAGTTGTTGGAAGAAAGCGGGGATGCCACTCGGGGGCATCCCCAAGCTTAGTTGGTTGCTCATTTTTGGATTAATAACTTGGGATGCCGGAGCATCCCCAAGCTTAGGCTCTTCCATCCTTCCTTCATCCATTGTAAGGTAACCCAAAACTTGAAAACTTCAATCACACAAAACTTCAACAAAACCTTCGTCAGATCCGTTAGTATAAGAAAGCAAACAACTACTATAAGTGATGTGTCAAACCAATTCATTTTTTTGTATTATATCTACTGTATTCCAATTTTTCTATGGAAAAAAACTCATCCAAGAAAACCATAGAGCCATCAGAATAAGCACATAACAGAAAGAAAACAGAATTTGTCAAAAACAGAATAGTCTGTAGTAATCTGGAAGTTTTGACTAATTCTGGACCTCTAAAAATCTTGAAAGAAATAGGGCCGCGTGCAAAATTTGTTTATTAATCTTCTGCAAAAAGAATCAACTAAAAAGTGTTTTTCTGTTAAAAATGAGAATTCTTATCGTGAGCGCAAAGTTTCTATCTTTTTCAGCTAGATCAAACAACTATCAACCAGGAAGATCCTATTGGTTCTACTTGGCACAACCTTTACTCAAACCACAAAAACATATCTCTGTAGATATATTAAAGGGTTTTTCACACAAGAACAGAAATAAAAAGCAAAATTTTATTTTATTCATTGGGTTGCCTCCCAACAAGCTCTTTCTTTATGGCCATTGAGATAGGCTTGTGATTTCAATGATGCTCACATGAAAGACAAGAATTGAAGCACAAAGAGAGCATCATAAATTATGTGACAAACACATTTAAGTATAACATACTTCCTATGCATAGGTATTTTATAAGCAAACAAATTATCAAGACAAGAAATGTCTAGCATATGCAAAGGAGAGGAATAAAACATTGAAAATCTCAACATAACGAGGTGATTTAGTAACATGAAAATTTCTAGAACCATATTTTCCTCTCTCATAATAATTCATGTAGGATCATACTCAAATTCAACAATATAGAAATCATATAAAATATTATTTTCATGATCCACATGCGTAAAAGTCTTATAATCTTCCAAGATAGTTGGACTAACATCAAATAAAGGCATGACCTCTCCAAAACCACTTTCAGTATTATCGCAAACATGTTGATCATGAGACTTAAATAAATTTTCAAGATCATAACAAGAATCACCCTAATCATGATCATTGCAATAAGTAGAGGTACATATCAAAATTACCATCCCCAAGCTTTGGATTTTGCATATTACTAGCATAATTGACATTAATAGAATTTATTATAACACCATTGCAATAATGCTTTTCATACAAGGAGCTATCATGAATCACTTCATAAATTTCTTCTTTCATCACTTCATCACAACTATCAGATTCATGAATCTCAAGCAAAACTTCATAAAGATAATCTAGTGCGCTCAATTCACTAGCAATTGGTTCAACATAATTGGATATTTTAAAAAGATTGGCAAGTGGATGAGGATCCATAAACGCTTTCCTTATGATTTCCAATAAAATACCCAATTATACCAAACAACCAAGCAAAGTAACCAAGTAAGACATAGGGGCCAACGAAAACAGATCTGATGAGAAATCGACAAACAAAAAAGAGGGTGAATAAAAATGGCAATTTTTGTGAAGTGGGGGAGATGAAAACGAGAGGTAAATGGCAAATAATGTAAATTGCAAGGAGATGAGATTTGTGATTAGGAACCTGGTTATGTTGAAAGTGCTCCCCGGAACGGCCCCAGAAATTCCTTTTGATGTCACTTAAAGCTACGTCGGTTTTCCCCAAAGAGGAAGGTATGATGCATCACAACGGCTATAGGTATTTCCCTCAGATGTGAAACCAAGGTTATCTAACTAGTAGGAGAACCAAGCAACACAACGTAAACAGCAAGTGCACACAAATAACAACACCTCACAACCCGATGTGTTAAAGTGGTTGTCAATCCCTTTCGGGTAACGAACGTGAGAGAGATATAAATATTGGTAGATTGGTTGATAAATAAGATAAATCGCAGAAAGTTATTTTTGGGTTTTTGGTTTAGTAGATCTGGAAATAAAAAAAGGCAAATGTATGAGAAAGAAGACCCGGGGGCCGTAGGTTTCACTAGTGGCTTCTCTTGAGAAAATAGCAAACGGTGGGTAGACAAATTACTTTTGGGCAATAGATAGAACTTCAAATAATCATGGTGATATCCGGGCAATAATCATTACACAGGCATCACGTCCAAGATTAATAGACCGACTCCTCCCTGCATCTACTACTATTACTCCACACATCGATCGCTATCCAGCATGCATCTAGTGTATTAAGTTCAAGGAAAACGGAGTAATGCATTAATAATGATGACATGATGTAGACAAGATCCGTTTATCCATGGTGTTAGATATGTATCTCGTTGTTTTATCCTTAGTGGCAACGATACATACGTGTCGGTTCCCCTTCTGTCACTGGGATCAGGCACCGTAAGATCGAACCCTCTACCGGGCACTCTTCCCATTGCAAGATAAAAAGATCAAGTTGGCCAAACAAAACCCAATAACCAAGAAGAAATATGAGGCTATAAGAAATCATGTATATAAGATATGAAAGAACTCAAATAACTTTCATGGAGATAAAAAGATAGATCTGTTCATAAACTCAAAGTTTATGGGATCCCAACAAACACACCGCTAAAAGGGTTACATCGTATGGATCTCCAAGAGACCATTGTATTGAGAATCAAGAATGAGAGAGAAAGCCATCTAGCTACTAACTACGGACCCGAAGGTCTATAAGGAACTACTCACGCATCATCGGAGAGGCACCAATGGAAGTGGTGAACCCCTCCTTGATGGTGTCTTGATTCGATCTGGTGTTTCTGGACTCTGTAGCTACTGGATGAATACTTCGTTGATGCCTCTAGGGTTTCTGGAATATGGGGTATTTATAGAGCAAAGAGGCAGTCCGGATGGCACCCGAGGTGGGCACAACCAACCAAGGCGCGCCTAGGCCTCCTGGCGCGCCTTGGTGGGTTGTCCCCTCCTTGGGACTCCCCCAAGGTGCCACCAGGGACCATGGTGCTCTTCTGGACCAAAAAATCTCCAAAAAGTTTTGTGGTGTTTGGACTACGTATAACATTCTAAATTTTGGAATGTTATATTAAATAAATAGTTTTGATTGATTATTTGTTTGTTGTGTGATTTATTGTGTGAAATCTACTGGAATTTGAAACTTTTTGAAAGTTGAATGAGAGGGAATGAAATGACTTCCCCAAACTTTCACCTTGCATTTATGATATCCATGAATTCAAATTCATTTCATCACAAAACCATATAGTGAAGATGATATGACTTCTTCTACTTAAATAAATGAAAAGGGTTTCGAAAAGATTTGAATCCCATTGGAAATATTTCAAATTCGAAAACTTTATGCAACTCAATGAGTTTCATGAGAGAAGATAAAATGACTTCTTCAAATCCTAAGAAAGAGAGTTGGAAGTTTCAAAGAATCAAATTGAAGTCCCCTTTCAAGTTATTTTGAAACCCACTTTCAAGTTGGAGTTTTTTTTCAAATTATTTTTCTCCAAAAATAAAATATATGGAAAATAGGGTAAAATGATTCCCTAGAATAGAAAATTTGGATAAAATAAATTTGAAATCAATTTGTTATTTTAAAAATGATTTTTAATAGGTTTTATTGCAATAGTAGCACTGGTGCCTCATTTGAGTTTTTTTATATTTTATTTGACTTTGGTAAAATCTTCAAGATTTAGGATTTATTTTTCTGAACATTTTGATATATAATATGTCTATGTAAAAGTCATTTTTTCCTTTATTTCTGATTTCCTTGTCTGTGTTTATAAAAGAAAAAAAATCTAGCTGAAGCCCAGCCGCACCAGGCCCAGCGCCCCTCCCCCTTTCCTTCCTCCCCTCGCCCCGTGGAAGCTTCCCACCGCCCTGCACCTTCTTTCCTCGCCTCCTCGTGTCTATGGCCATCAAGGCCGAGATTTTCGCTCGCAGAAAAATCTGTACTTGCCGGATCTTGGTCACCGTTGCAGCATGTACGTGGACGCCCCGAGCCCTATAAGTACCACCCTCTCGACACCCTCCCTCACCTCGACCGATTTTCCACCTCGGGAGCTCCTCCCGTCCACTACATCGACCGCACGAACTCGCCGGAGCTCATCAACTCCGGCGGCTTTTCCACCACCGCCGGAGGTCCGGTTGGCCCTGACCAGACGATCCCTGAGGTTGACACATGGATAGCGATCGATGTGTGGAGTAATAGTAGTAGATGCAGGGAGGAGTCGGTCTATTAATCTTGGACGTGATGCATGTGTAATGATTATTGCTCGGATATCATCATGATTATTTGAAGTTCTATCTATTGCCCAAAGTTAATTTGTCTACCCACCGTTTGCTATTTTCTCAAGAGAAGCCACTAGTGAAACCTATGGCCCCCGGGTCTATCTTTATCATATTATCTTCCATCAACTATTTACTTTACTTTGCTTTATTTACTTTTTCTCTATACCAAAAATACCAAACATATTACCTTATCATATCTATCAGATCTCACTCTCGTAAGTGACCGAGAAGGGATTGACAACCCCTTTTATCGCGTTGGCTGCGAGGTTCTTATTTGTTTGTGCAGGTGTGAGGGACTCGCGCGTGGTCTCCTACTGGATTGATACCTTCGTTCTCAAAAACTAAGGGAAATACTTATGCTACTGTGCTACATCACCCTTTCCTCTTCGAGGGAATACAACGCATGCTCGAGAAGTAGCAAGAAGAATTTGTGGCACCGTTTCCGGGGAGACTCATGCCAAGTCAAGTCAAGATTTGATCTCCAGACAACTAGCCAATTTCTGGCGCCGTTGCCGGGGAGATCTACGCAAAAGTCATATACCAAGTACCTATCACAAACCCTTATCCCTCGCAGTACATTATTTGCATCTCATTTTCCTCTCCCCCACTTCACTCTTAGCGTTTTATTCGCCCTTCTTCTTCCGTGTGTTTACCGTTCGCTTGCCTCTTGTTTTCTTGTGTGTTGGATTGCTTGCTTGTCACTATGGCTCAAGACAATACCAAATTGTGTGACTTTTCCAATACCAACAAATATGACATTATTAGCGCTCCGATTGCTCCTATCTTAGATGCCAAATCTTGTGAGATCAATGCTGGTCTGTTGAATCTTGTCATGAAAGATCAATTTTCTCGCCTTCCTAGTGAAGATACCCTTACCCATCTAAACAACTTTGTTGATTTGTGCGATATGCAAAAGATGAGGGATATGAATAATGACATTGTTAAATTAAAGTTGTTTCCGTTTTCACTTAGAGATCGTGCTAAAACTTGGTTCTCTTCTTTGCCTAGAAATAGTAGTGATTCATGGAATAAGTGCAAATATGCTTTTATCTCTAAGTATTTTCCTCCCGCTTAGATTATTTCTCTTAGAAATGATATTATGAATTTTAAGCAACTAGATCATGAGCATGTTGCACAAGCTTGGGAGAGAATGAAATTAATGATACGCAATTGCCCTACACATGGTTTGAACTTATGGATGATTATACATAAATTTTATGCCGGCTTGAATTTTGCTTCTAGAAATCTTTTAGATTCAACCGCGGGGGGCACTTTTATGAAAATCACTATAGGAGAAGCTACAAAACTCCTAGATAATATTATGGTTAACTACTCTCAATGGCACACTGGAAGATCTACTAGTACAAAGTGCATGCTATTGAAGAGATTAGTGTTTTGAGTGGAAAAATGGATGAACTTATGAAATTATTTGCTTCTTCTAATCCTAATGATATGCCTTTGTCCACGTTGATTGAGAATAATAATGAATCTTTGGATGTGAATTTTGTTGGTAGGAATAATTTTGGTAACAATGCTTATAGAGGAAACTTTAATTCTAGGCCTTTTCCTAGTAATTCCTCTAACAATTATGGTAATTCCTACAATAACTCTTATGGAAATTTTAGTAAGATGCCCTCTGAATTTGAGACTAGTGTTAAAGAGTTTATGAATTCGCAAAAGAATTACAATACTTTGCTTGAAGAAAAATTCCTTAAGGTTGACGAATTGGCTAGAAACATGGATAGAATTTCTCTTGATGTTGATTCTTTGAAACTTAGATCTATTCCACCTAAGCATGATATCAATGAGTCTCTCAAAGCCATGAGAATTTCCATTGATGAATGCAAAGAAAGAACCGCTAGGATGTGTGCTAAAGAGATTGCTTTATGAAAGCGTGTTCTTCTAGTTTTCATGATAATAAAGATGAAGATATAAAAGTGATTGATGTGTATCCTATTAAATCCTTGTTTTCTAGTATGGATCTTGATAAAGATGGGACTGGAGATGAGTCTACTTTAATTAAAAGATGTCCCAATGATTTGGACTTTTTAGATCTTGATGCTAAAATTGTTAAAAGTGGGATTGAAGAGGTCAAGACTTTACATATCAATGAACCCACTATCTTGGATTTCAAGGGATTTAATTATTATAATTTCTCTTTAATAGATTGTATTTCCTTGTTGCAATCCGTGCTAAATTCTCCTCATGCTTATAGTCAAAATAAAGCTTTTACCAAACACATTGTTGATGCTTTAATGCAAACTTATGAAGAAAAACTTGAATTAGAAGTTTCTATCCCTAGAAAGATTTATGATGAGTGGGAACCTACTATTAAAATTAATATTAAAGATCATGAATTCTTTGCTTTGTGTGATTTGGGTGCAAGTGTTTCCACTATTCCAAAAGCTTTGTGTGATATGTTAGGTTTCCATGAACTTGATGATTGTTCTTTAAATTTGCATCTTGCGGATTCTATTATTAAGAAACCTATGGGAAGGATTAATGATGTTCTTATTGTTGCAAATAGGAACTATGTGCCCGTAGATTTCATCGCTCTAGATATATATTGCAATCCTACATGTCCTATTATTCTTGGTAGACCTTTCCTTAGAATGATTGGTGCGATTATTGACATGAAGGAAGGAAATATTAGATTCCAATTTCCGTTCAGGAAAGGCATGGAAAACTTTCCTAGAAAGAAAATAAAGTTACCTTATGAATCTATGAGCCACTTATGGATTGCCTACCAAAGATGGCAATACGTAGATATATTCTTGTATCGTGCCTAGCTAGGGGCGTTAAACGATAACCCTTGTTGGGAAGAAACCCAATTTTATTTTCTTTGCTTTTTCTTCTGCATAGGAATAAATATTGCATCTAGCTTCATTTAGATGTGTTTTTGTGTTTTAATTAGTGTTTGTGCCAAGTAGAACCTTTGGGAAGACTTGTGTGAAGTTTATGTGATCATGCTGTAAAAAATAGAAACTTTAGTGCTCACGAGATTAGCTACCATTTTTTTACTGGAGAGTGATTTTAGTTGATTCTTTTTGCAGATGATTAATAGACAAATTCCTCATGTCCACCAATTTATTTCAAAAAAATTAGAGTTACAGAAGTATTCGAAAGTTACAGATTGCTACCAACTGTTCTATTTTTGACAGATTCTGTTTATCGTGTGTTGTTTGCTTATTTTGATGAATCCATGAGTAGTATTGGGGGTATGAATCATAGAAAAGTTAGAATACAGTAGGTTTAACACCAATATAAACAAATAATGAGTTTATTACAGTACCCTTGAGTAGTGGTTTGTTTTCTTATACTAACGGAGCTCACGAGATTTTTGGCTAAGTTTTGTGTTGTGAAGTTTTCAAGTTTTGAGTAAGGATTTGATGGACTATGGAACAAAAATTGGCAATAGCCTAATCTTGGGGATGCCCAAGGCACCCCAAGGTAAAATTCAAGGACAACCAAAAGCCTAAGCTTGGGGATGCCTCGGGAAGGCATACCCTCTTTCGTCTTCATCTACCGGTAACTTTACTTGAGACTATATTTTTATTCACCACATGATATGTGTTTTGCTTGGAGCGTCATGTATGATTTGAGTCTTTGCTTTTTAGTTTACCACAATCATCCTTGCTGGACACACCTTTAGAGAGAGATACAAATGAATTGGAATTTATTAGAATACTCTATGTGCTTCACTTATATCTTTTGAGCTAGATAGTGTTGCTCTAGTGCTTCACTTATGTCTTTTAGAGCACGGTGGTGGTTTTATTTTGTAGAAATTATTGATCTCACATTCTTCACTTATATCTTTTTGAGAGTCTCTTATAACATCATGGTAATGTGCTTTGGTTATAAAATTAGTCCTGATATGATAGGCATCCAAGATGGTATAGTAAAAACTTTCATATAAAGTGCATTGAATATTATGAGAAGTTTGATCCTTGATGATCGTTTTGAGATATGAGGATGGTGATATTAGAGTCATGCTAGTATAGTAATTGTGAGTTTGAGAAATACTTGTGTTGAGGTTTGCAAGTCCCGTAGTATGCACGTATGGTAACTGTTGTGTGATAAATTTGAAGCATGAGGTATTTCATTGAGTGTCATCCTTCGTGTGGAGGTCGAGATCGCGTGATGGTTAACTCCTACCAACCCTTCCCCTAGGAGCATGCGTGTAGTACTTTGTTTTGATGACTTGTAGATTTTTGCAATAAGTATGTGAGTTCTTTATGACTAATGTTGAGTCCATGGATTATACGCACTCTCACCCTTCCACCATTGCTAGCCTCTCTTGTACCGCGCAACTCTAGCCGGTATCATACACCCACCATATATACCTTCCTCAAAACAGCCACCATACCTACCTATCATGGCATTTCCATAGCCATTCCGAGATATATTGCCATGCAAGTTTCCACTGTTCCATTCATATGACATCCTTCATCATTGTCATATTGCCATGCATGATCATGTAGTTGACATCGTATTCATGGCTAGGCCACCATGCATAATTTTTCATACATGTCACTCTTGATTCATTGCGCATCCCGGTACACCGTCGGAGGCATTCATGTAGAGTCATACTCTGTTCTAGTATCGAGTTGTAATATCGAGTTGTAAATCAATAAAAGTGTGATGATCATCATTATTAGAGCATTGTCCCAAAGAAAAATAAAGAACGAAAGGCCAAAGAAAAAAAGAAAGGCCCAAAAAAAGAACAAGGGAAAAGAAGGGATAATGCTACTATCTTTTTCCACACTTGTGCTTCAAAGTAGCACCATGATCTTCTTGATAGAGATTCTCTTGTTTTGTCAATTTCATATACTAGTGGGAATTTTCATTATAGAACTTGGCTTGTATATTCCAATGATGGGCTTCCTCAAATGCCCTAGGTCTTTGTGAGCAAGCAAGTTGGATGCACATCCACTTAGTTTCTTTTGTTGAGCTTTTATACATTTATAGCTCTAGTGCATCCGTTGCATGCCAGTCCCTACTCACTCACATTGATATCTATTGATGGGCATCTCCATAGCCCATCGATACACCTAGTTGATGCGAGACCATCTTCCTCTTTTGTCTTCTCCACAACCACCACTCTATTCCACCTATAGTGCTATGTACATGGCTCACGCTCATGTATTGCGTGAAAGTTGAAAAAGTTTGAAAAAATTTAAGTATGAAACAAGTGCTTGGCTGAAACCGGGGTTGTGCATGATTTGAGTATTTTGTGTGACAAAGATGGAGCATAGCCTAACTATATGATTTTGTAGGGATGAACTTTCTTTGGCCATGTTAATTTGAGAAGACATGATTGCTTTGTTAGTATGCCTGAAGTATTATTATTCTTATGTCAATATAGACTTTTGTCTTGAATCTTTCCGATCTGAACATTCATGCCACAATAAAGAAAATTACATTGAGAATTATGTTGGTTAGCATTCCACATCAAAAATTCTATCTTTATCATTTACCTACTCGAGGACGAGCGGGAATTAAGCTTGAGGATGCTTGATATGTCTCCAACGTATCTATAATTTTCTATTGTTCCATGCTATTATATATTCTGTTTCGGATGTTTAATGGGCTTTATTATACACTTTTGTATTATTTTTGGGACTAACCTACTAACCCAAGGCCCAGTGCAAATTGTTGCTTTTGCCTATTTTAGTGTTTTGTAGAAAAGGAATATCAAACGGAGTCCAAACGGAATGAAACCTCCGGGAGAGTTATCTTTGGAACAATATCAACGCGAAAGACTTGGAGTACACGCCAGGAAGCGAAGGAGGTGGCCACGAGGGCAGGGGCACGCCCAGGGGGTAGGCCCGCCCCCTCCCTCGTGGGCCACCTGTTGACCCGCCGACGTGCCTCTTCAGCCTATATATACTCTCATACCCTGAAAACATCGAGGGAACAGACGAAACCATAATTCCACCGCCGCAACCTTCTGTTCCCGTGAGATCCCATCTTGGCGCCAGTTTTGGAGCTCCGCTGGAGGGGGCATCGATCACGGAGGGCATCTACATCAACACCACAGCCTCTCCGATGAGTTGTATGTAGTTTACCACAGACCTTCGGGTCCATAGTTATTAGCTAGATGTCTTCTTCTCTCTCTTTGGATCTCAATACAAAGTTCTCTTCGATCTTCGAGGAGATCTATTCGATGTAATCTTTCTGCGGTGTGTTTGTCGAGATTCGATGAATTGTGGGTTTATGATCAAGATTATCTTTGAACAATATTGGATTCTTTTCTGAATTCTTTTATGTATGATTATAATATCCTTGCAAGTCTCTTCGAATTATTGGTTTCGTTTGGCCTACTAAATCTATAGTTCTTGCAATGGGAGAAGTGCTTGGCTTTGGATTCAATCTTGCGGTGTCCTTTCCCAATGACAACAGGGGAAGCTAGGCACATATAGTATTATTGCCATCGAGGATAAAAAGATGGGGTTTATATCATATTCCTTGAGTTTATCCCTCTACATCATGCCATCTTGCTTAAGGCGTTACTCTGTTCTTATGAACTTAATACTCTAGATGCATGCTGGATAGCGATCAGTGTGTGGAGTAATAGTAGTAGATGCAGAATCGTTTCAGTCTACTTCTCAAAGACGTAATGCCTATATATAATGATCATGCCTAGATATTCTCATAACTATGCGCTTTTCTATCAATTACTCGATAGTAATTTGTTCACCCACAGTAGAATTCTGCTATCTTGGGAGAAGCCACTAGTGAAACCTATGGCCCCTGGGTCTATCTTTATCATATTATCTTACATCAACTATTTACTTTACTTTGATTTATTTACTTTTTCTCTATACCAAAAATACCAAAAATATTATCTTATGATATCTATCATATCTCACTCTCGTAAGTGACCGAGAAGGGATTGACAACCCCTTTTATCACGTTGGCTGCGAGGTTCTTATTTGTTTGTGCAGGTGCGAAGGACTCGCGCATGGTCTCCTACTGGATTGATACCTTGGTACTCAAAAACTAAGGGAAATAGTTACGCTACTGTGCTGCATCACCCTTTCCTCTTTGAGGGAATACAACGCAAGCTCGAGAAGTAGCGAAACATATCCACCTTGAAGGAGATGTGGTCTACAAAGGATGTCCCTTCATGGAAAATGGAGGGGAACTTTGGTATGTGGAGGTAAACCTTCACCGTGCGAAAGGAGTTTGCCCCAGGACTATGGGGCAGTACTTTTTCACTTTGCGGGTACCACGAGCTACTCTCTTCGACGTTGTACGTGAAGGTGCCATGGAAGCCATACGTCAGATAGGAGAAATACTTAAAGCAAGACTCCATCATACTCAGGAATACCTGAGAGAAGTGCATGCAGAGATGATGGAGATAAAGCTCAAGGCCACTACGATGAAACAGAAGATTGAAGATTTGAAGGAACACTTCGCACAATTTCAGTGGGACTGAAGCTTCCAAGGAAGACCAATGAATAAAGATGAAATTTGTGCTTGACCGTACCAAATCATGTGGATGGCATCATTTGTAATAAAGTACTTTTGCATTTGGAATTTTGATAATTGGTAATGGATTTAATGAAGGATTTGGTATGAAAATAATAAGTTTTACGGATGATTCGGTACATTTTATTTTAATGGTGATATTTTTTTGTCTGAACATTGGACCAAAGGAAATAAAAATATATTCCAAAGAATTGTGTTTGGATAATATAAGGTTGAGTTTTTATGATAACCCCAAGAGTATGAAGGGATGAAGTAATATTGAAATTTATGGAGGTATAATATGGAACAATAGTGACTCAAAGGATGAGTTAAAACTATGAAAGCTTTGAAGTGGGCCCATAAATCCAGGCCCAGGAATTAATAAGGATCAAGTACTCCCTGGAAGAAGAAAGTTGGAAGAAGTTGTTAATTGATCAGCAGATGTTCCCTAGGCGGATATGAAAACCCTCGAGTTGTAAAGAAACGATAGATGTATCATTCAGCTTGCAGAATCAATGGATTTATCCGAACTAAGATCGACGGCAAGAGAAATTCTGCGATGCTTGTGAGAATGCCCAAGTGTTAGAATACGTGATTCACTGTCTGCGTATGTAGTAATGGTTCAAGTACGGGATGGATTCGCCCACATAGCGGAGACTTCTATCATGAACTATCATATGTTGATGGAAAATCAGAGAGCCTTGAAACCTTAGAAGAGTGTCGATACGACAAGCCAGAAACCTTAGAATGGTAGGACGATAGAACCCTATACAAGCAACCATTGCCAATCGTAGGATATACGATGAGATTCAACCCAGACTCTTTCTCTGCAGGAGAAACCATACATTGTTGACCACCATGAGATTAACGACAGTTGTTTAGAATTGGCGATAGACCTGTCAGCTAAGAAGACCCATCTTGACAAGAACCTCAACAGGATGAAAGGACACAAGAAATGTGGAAAAGGTATGCCTCTATCGGAAGAACCCCAGTGTAGGAGTTATCCCGAAGATCTGAGAAGACCAACATTGCTAATCCAAAGGAAGGAGTACATGAGTTTTGTCGGAACCACAACACATCTTTTAAGTGTGGTAGCACGCTAGATCATTTCGATCGATGGATTTGCTGGAAGACTCCCAAACCCTAACCTTTTTCTTGCTAGCCACTTCGAATCTGGAAGACGAGATTCATTTTAAGTGTGGTAGGTTTGTAACATACCAAAATTTTAAATTTTGGAATGCTATACTAAATAAATAATTTTGATTGATTATTTGTTTGTTGTGTGATTGATTGTGTGAAATTGAGTGGAATTTGAAAATTTTTGAAAGTTGAATGAGAGGGAATGAAATGACTTACCCAAACTTTCACCTTGCATTTATGATATCCATGAATTCAAATACATTTCATCACAAAACCATGGAGTGAAGATGATATGACTTCTTCTATTTAAATAAATGAAAAGGGTTTTGAAAAGATTTGAATTCCATTGTAAATATTTCAAATTCAGAAACTTTATGCAACTCAATGAGTTTCATGAGTGAAGATAAAATGACTTCTTCAAATCCTAAGAAAGAGAGTTGAAAGTTTCAAAGAATCAAATTGAAGTCTCCTTTGAAGTTATTTTGAAACCCACTTTCAAGTTGGAGTTTTTTTCAAATTATTTTTCTCCAAAAATAAAAATATGGAAAATAGGATAAAGTGATTCCCTAGAATAGAAAATTTGGTTAAAATAAATTTAAATCATTTTGGTATTTTAAAAATGATTTTAATAGGTTTTATTGCACAGTAGCACTTTTTGCCTCATTTGAGTTTTTTATATTTTATTTGACTTTGGAAAAATGTTCAAGATTTAGGATTTATTTTTTTGAATATTTTGATATATAATATGTCTATGTAAAAGTCTTATTTTTTCCTTTATTTCTGATTTCCTTGTATGTGTTTTCAAAAGAAAAAAACTAGCCGAAGCCCAGCCGCACCAGGCCCAGCCTCCTCCATGACCCAAGAGGGTCTTCTTCCTCCTACGAACGTTCCGGAGTAGAACGCACGTATGTCAGCACCCTACCCTAGCGCCCCTCCCCCTTTCCTTCCTCCCGTCGCCCCCTGGAAGCTTCCCACCGCAATGCAGCTTCCTTCCTCGCCTCCCCGTGTCTTTATGGCTATCAAGGCCGAGATTTTCGCTCGCCGGAAAATCTGTACTTGCCGGATCTTGGTTACCGTTGCAGCATGTACGTGGACGCCCCAAGCCCTATAAGTACCGCCCTCTCGACGCCGTCCCTCACATCGATCGATTTTCCACCTCGGGAGCTCCTCTGTCCACTACATCGACCGCACGAACTCGCTAGAGTTTATCAACTCTGGCGGCTTTTCCACCACCGCCCGAGGTCCGGTTGGCCCTGACCAGACATTCCCTGAGGTTGCTGCGACGCCCTCTTCCTTGTCCCGTGCTCACCTTCCTCCGAGAGCCACCGCAGCATCAGATCTGACCTCATCTTCCCCAACTCCGGCGACTACTCCGATGAGATCCAAGAAATCTCGTAATTCTTTTTTTTCTCCAGAAAAATAGAAATCTTAGAAAATCCATATATATTAGCCTACTTATCCAAATTGAGTGATTCAAATTGCTACGGTTTCAGAAAATTGTGTAGCTTCTGCTGGATCCAAAAGTTTTCACGTTTGAAGAATTTAAATTTGAATTTGATCTGATTTACTTAAAACCTTAATTTTCTTATAACTTTTATTTAAAAATAGGTTTTTGCTCGATTCTTTTTGCTCCTAGTCACTAGTAGAATAGTTTATCCAGTAGCATATAGTGAGTTATTTTTCGTTTATTTTAAGCTTAAGTTTTATGCAAAACAGTACTGTTTAGCTTATATGGTTGCCTTAGTTATATAATTAATGTTTTAAGTATTTTTTGTTAATTCCTTTTATAGCTTCTCACATGTTGTTATATGTTTCTGCTGAGATACAATAGATAAGTTCTTGTAGTTATTTATTAGTGTTTAGCTACTGTTTTTGTAATTGCTTGTTTAGTTCATAGTAGTAGTTGATAAAATAGATTTATTAGTTTTAAAAGTAATTCTTTTTGCTACTTCAAGTCATGTTGTTATTGATTCTGTTTTTAATGTAAATTAGTATTCATAGTTGTTTTAGTATTGTTTAATATTGTCTTGGTGTTTTGCTAGTTGTTGTAGTTGTTATGGTGTTAACTAGATAGTTATAATAGTTTTCATACTAGTTCTTTTTGCTAGTAAATACTTTAGTAAATTGTTTTATGTTGTTTCATTAGAATTATATTTTCTTGGAGTAGAAAATTGATTATAATAATTTAATGCTGTTATGATAGAAATTGTGTGAGTTGGTCTCGACTAGTTTATCCTTGAAGTTTACTTTTGCAGTTTTCCTTTGGTTTTTATTTCTTTTCTTTTATTCCATTATTGTTTCCTTATTTCTTTTTTATTGTTACTTTGATTGATTGAATTGATTGCTAGAATTGTTGCTTATGTGAATGCAATGTTTGACTATAGATTTTCAACGGGGTGAAGAATAGTTGTGTCAAGTTATTTTCGAGAGCGTTGTTATCTTCATCAAGTATTACCAGGCAAGTTCACTTTGACCAAGTTATTCATACCCATGTTTTTATTGCATTTAGTGTCACCATTCATGATCCCTCCAGAAGTGTTATTGACTTCTTATAGTTGACTAGAATGCATGAGGTAGGAATCCATCTTCATGTTATCAAGCCCGGGACGTTATGTAGTTTAAATGCTATGTTGTAGTAGACGGGGTTGGTGTCGGTGCTCGGAAGTGGTGTGAGAATGGAGGACTCCATGCCAATGATGACAACTTCATGATGGCATCTGCAAGGACTGCATCTTCAGGACCTCAAGACTTCAAGACTCGAAACAAGAATTCAATACACACTACTGGGTGAAGGACGGATTTGATGGGCACCCTGGAGCAACCAGTGGATGTCCGGGATGCATGGAGAAGCGTCGTGACATCTTGCGGAAAGCTTCACCCAGACTCAAAGAGACAGAAGAATACTTCATGCCCGGAAGCTTACCTGTGCAACCGCAAGTCACTATGGGCTCTAGCTTGGTTGACCTTAGTTGTGACTCTGGCTGGGACGATGCTAGCAGATGTAGAACTACGATAGGGTTGGATGAACACTAGATAGTGGTCAGGCGAACTCTTCGGAAGACCATGTTTCGGTCATCTTGTTCTCAAACACCCTGAAGTGCGAGAACATAAAAATAGGGATCGAATCTTGCGGGTAAAGTGCACAAGACTCTGCAAAGTGAAATATAATCGATTAGCCGTGTCCCCGGTTACGGACAAATTGAGCCTCTGGACTTGGATCTATCTCGGAACTCTCAACACGAGACCGATAACTTAATTGTGGACAACTTATGATGATTTGGGGTTATGATACATCGGTTGGCGGAACCATGTCATGTATAGGTGTCTGCTTTGTAGGAGAGATTCCTGGATATTTCTTTTGATGTAGGGAAAGTATAAAACCAGCTTTTACGCAAAAACCTCAGACACAGAGCCACAAAGCCGCATTGCATATAGAATAGTATATCATCAGTTTCTCTTATTTGTGATCTTGCCGGTACATTCAATGTACTGACCTACACGGCTGCAACGTATCATGTTGCAGGATTTTGTACGACGAGTGAGTTTCGTTCTCGGGTTACGGTCTACACTCAACGTGCCAATGGCGTTGATGAGACTTATGAGGTATATATTACTTTTACGTTATTTTACATGTGATTGTACTTTGATATATACATTGATGTATTGTGTGTGCCAGCATACCGATCCAGGGATGGCACAGATGCACAGAGGCTTGACCATTCGAGGTCGGGTCGCTACACTACGTTTGATATTGATTTCCTGTGATGTAAAAAACATGCAGAAAACAGCAACTGGCACTTGGCACTATGTCAATAGGTTAGTACCAAAAAAGATATAAAATGATTATAAAATATCCAAGAATGATAATATAACAGCATGGAACAATAAAAAAGTATAGATACAATTGAGACGTATCGAGCATCGGTGGTTTCCTCAGTTGAGGACATTGTCACCACAGAATCATTTGAGGAAATTGTAGCGATAGAAGCATTTGAACATTCAGTAGAGGAATTTGCATTTTTCTCATTCAATACATTTTAGGCATGGTGCATCAAATTCTTCTTGAGCGGTATTGATATATTGAGCAAGCAATGAATCATTTTCCTTTTGAAGATCTTCATGGCTCACCCTTAGTTTCTCAAGATCTTGCTTTCTTTGAAGAAATTAATAAGAAAGCTTCTTATGATTGGCTAAGAGTATTTCATGACGACCTTGAAGGTTTTCAAACTTGGACTGTAGTGGTCGAAGATTATTAGTCAGAGTTTGAGATCGATTTAGTTCCTCACCCAACAAGTCATCGCTTTTGTCTAGCAGATTTTGAAACCTTTCCAAAGCCTTTTGTTGTTTCACGACAATGTTAGCAAGTTTTGAATAGCTTGGTTTAAGGTTTTCATTAGATTCATCTTCACTACAATCATAGGAGGGACATATGAGTACCTTGGCACCTTTTGCCATGAAGCAATAGGTGGGAGCGAAGTCATCGTTGCCATAGTCAGTAGTATTGTTGTTCCATTTTCTTCACGATTGGAGATAGACTTGCTGACGAAAGCACTAGCGAGAGGACATGCTCACCACACCAGAGTCTGACTACTCAGATTCCTCATCTTCCTCATTTTCTTCATATTCATCTTCTGAGTCCATTTCCTTGCCAATGAATGCCCGTGCCTTTCTGGAAATGCTCTTCTTGTGAGATGAAGATTTTGAAGATTTTGATGATGAGGACTTTGAAGATTTTTTCTTTTTCTTCGATTCATCGGAACTTTCATCCTTGTAATTCTTTTTCTTCAACCCCTGAGTTCAATCGGCCATGTAGTGACCAAGTTTCTTGCATTTTTGGCAGGTCCTCTTCTTGTAGTCGCGGGATGAAGAATGTGATCTCATGCCATCACCTCTTGGTGATTTTTTGAAATGGCCACGTCTAGAGAACTTCTGCAATTTCCTCACGAGCATAACTAGCTCCTGGCTGAGTTCCTCAGGATCACCAAGGCTGCTTTCAGAGTCTTCCTCTTTAGATGAGGAAATTGCCCTGGCCTTTAGTGCACATGATCTTCCATAGCTTGGCCCGTAGAGGTCTCTCTTTTCAGCTTGTTGGAATTCATGTGTGTCCAGTCTCTCGAGGATATCAGTGGGATCTAGTGACTTGTAGTCACCCCGTTCTTGTATCATCAATGTATCGAATGAGGAATCAAGTGATCTCAGCAATTTCTTTACCACATTGTGGTCAATGATGTCTGTAGCACGAGCTGCTTGAAGCTCATTTGAGATGTCAGTGAGGCGATCGAAGGTTTGCTAAACGGTTTTGATTGTCGAGTCTTTTGAAGCGGTTGAAGAGATTGTGAAGAACGTCAAATCGAGAGTCACGTTGGGTTGAGACTCCTTTGTTGACCTTGGACAGCCTATCCTAGATAAGCTTAGCAGTTTCCAAATCACTCACTCTGCCATACTGCCATTTGCTCAGATGGCCACAAATGACATTATTCGCTTGAGAGTCAAGTTGCTTGAATCTCTCTTCACATCAACAGCATTCATAGAAGGAGTGATGGTGGGGATGCCATTTTCCACAACGTACCTAAGATCGTTGTCAATTGCCTCAAGATGCATGCGCATCTTATTCTTCCAGTAGGGGTAGTCCGTCCCATCGAAGGTAGGACACCCAGCTGAGACATTGATCATACATGCAGTCGACATAACTAAAACTCTAGGTGGTTAAACCAAAATCACACAGAACAAGGGAGTACCTTTCTCTGATACCAATTGAAGTGCGTTAGATCGAGTAGAGGGGGTGAATAGGCGATTTTTACAAATTCTACACTAAGGAAATACTTCTTGAGGAAATAGCTCAGTGATGAACTATAAGCAGCAGACTACAAACATAACAAGACAATAACATAGTAATCATGATGAAATGAAACAAGCACAGAGCACAGGTAGCGCATAAACAGGATAAGCAGGCGGATAACAGATTGACTGAAGAAATAGGATTGAGGAAATTGAGAAAGTCTTCAATCAAAGTCTTCAAATAGTAATGATCAATTGCATCAACAAGTAAGCAATGAAATGGAAGAGTTGAGGAAACAAAACCAGTAGCTCGGTGAAGACAATGATTTGGTAGACCGTTAGGGCGGTGTCCGTGCAACAAACCCTGGGTCTGTTGCCCCACTGTGCACAGGCACAAGACCAAGGATGAAGCACCAGCGCAAGCGCAAGATTGAAGAACCAAGAGACTCGAAGAACCACACGCAGCCAGAGAGACCAAGGTCAAGCCAGAAGAATGAGATATTGGCAAGAGGAGAGCCTCCCTTGCCGGGCAGGCAAGCCCGTCAAGGGGCAAGGCCACCACCAGAAACAAGCTATCAGAGGCTCCCAGACAGGGCCTACCGGGGGTCGGAGGGGGTAAACCACCATGCCAACTACTCAAGCCCGACCCACGTCGTCGAATAGTGCGGTGTCAAGCCACGAAGTGATTAAGTGGCAGCCATTCGCCACATGGCAGTCAACTCCTACGGAAGAAACCCACAAAGGACACTCGTCCAGCGACGTGTCAAGGAAGCAGATGCGGAGCTGGCAAGACAGCCCAGCAAGCCTTGCCGGGCGACCAGCGATGTGACACTAAGTGGTGCATTTAATGCACCCTGTCAGCCCGCAGAGTTAGGTATGATAGCACTGTTCGCTACCATATCAGTTGGTTATGACCATTTTCCACTTTCGTGACCCCTTAATCTGTAAAAGGAGGCCCATGGCACCCGTAGGAGGGGTTTGAAAGTCGAGGAACCCAAGCCACCATACACGCGTAGTCGATGCGCCCCTAAGGCACGTCTTGCTGGGCAAGTGTACTGTGCAGCACCACCTTCATTCCACTATCAATCCACCAAACCAGGAGTAGGGTCTTACGCCTCGTGGCGGCCCGAACCTGGGTAAATTGCTTGTGTGCTCTCTACCGTGCTGCCACGCGCCATTCTGCTCTTTCTGCAACGCGCCGTCCCCCCACCGAACCAGCAAGGGGTCGCCCGGTCCAATTGGTGGCCGCGGATATCCTGCGACATCTTTGGCGCGCCAGGTAGGGGGGGCGCTTGCGCGAACCAGAAAGCGCACATAGCACGTCATGTTCATCACCATCTTCATCTTCGACGACGCCATAAACCGTGGCGCCCAAGAAGAAGAAATTCGGCCCTTCAGCCCTGCCATCTACCTCGAAGGCCCCGCCGCCCACGGCCTCTAATGATGCGGGGTGCGGAAACAAGCGAGGACGCGAGTGCCGCTGGGGCGTGGTTGGAGAAGGTGGCACCATTGCCACTCCCCCAACGTCCGACATGGTGGCTGAAGGCGTCATAGGAGAGCAGCGCCAGCAGCTTCTCGTCGATAACCCTTAGGAAGGTAGCGTCGAGGGGGTCACTCCACCCGCACCCTTTCCTCCCGCTAAAAAGCACAACCGCGGCGACGATGCTCAATCCGGGGGAGACCACCGCCCTCCAGTCACCCCCACCAGGGAGCGACTGCGGCGCGTGCGCCTCCCCGAGACGAGCCAACCAGGTCGTTGCGCTAGATGGAGCTGCTGATCTTCGAGCACCACTGTTGCCCATTCTCGCTGCCCAGGTGGTCATTCCATAGCAGCGCAGGCGCGATGCCGCTGCCTCCTCTGTTGGCGCCATTAGGAGCCAGGCGACGATGCGGTCGACGCCCTTGACATCCATGCCAAGCATAGCCACGGAAGCCATGGTGCGAGCTCAGCTGCTTCTAAGGTTTCCGCCAGCAGCCGAGCAGATGGATGAATGGTGTGCCACCATCCAAAGCCTGCTCGGTTTCGCCGAAGCTGGGGGCTTGCGACGATCCTTCCCGCCACACCCTCCCCAAGCGACAGCAACCGCCCGCATGGTTGGCTGAACGGATGGGGCCATCCCCACCGTGCAGTCCCCACTATAGCAGCTGGTGTGGGCGCAGCCGAATCAAGACCCCAACGACGTCTCGATGGCCTCCTCTGACCCTCGAGCACGTCCAGCCGATGTCGGACTCCGGAGGATAGGCGATGGGGAGACGTGAGCGCTATCATAGTGTCACATCCCTAGCTAGCACTTGCATTAGGACCTGACTAGAGTGTGCATCATGTTTACTTTCAAAGAAACTTGAAATGGGATTAACAGAAACCCCAGCACCCCTCCCCTAACAACTAGGGTTTGCTAAAATATTTTCCAATGTACCCAAAATGCCCTTCAAAATGTTCATCATTTCTGCCTTGGTCTTAAACCTCTGCCAAAAATGGTGCACAATTTTCTAGGACAATCTAGGGCTTTGGATTAAATCATATGGTATTTGAATTTGGGAATTTAAATGCTATAAAATATTTTAAATGCTCAAATAATCATAAACTATAATGTTTCCTACTGTTCATATTATATACAGCAGGTATGACAAGTGTTACGAGTTATAAAAATGTTTAGGCATTTTTATTAAATGAACAAAGTTGCAAAAGAAATAAAACAGAAAGAAAAATAGGAAGAACACTTACCTGGCGCCCACCCGGCCCACCTGCCGGCCCAGCCCAGCTGCCGCTCCAGCAAGCTGCTTGGCTCGGCCAGGCAGGCAGGCAGGTGCTCGACGGCGACCGCGCCGTGCGCCACGCAGCTGCCCGCTGCCTTGCTTCACCCCCTCGCCGTCCTGGAGGGATGGATCGATCGTCCACGTCCTCCTCGACCCCGCAGACACCTCCGCCTCCCCCCAGTTCCTCTCCTCCGCTCTCCCCGCGCCATGGCCGACGCCGCCGTGATCGCACCGTCATAGAAGCCGCGTCCACCGTCGTCCCCGAGCTCCGCCGTGGTGTCCCTCGTCTCCGCCGTCCTCGACTGCTTCGAACAGGCCGAGCCCCGAGCGCTCGCCCACCCTGGAGACGCCCCCGACCTCTTCTTCCCCAACTCCGGCCGCGGAGATCCCCCTCGCCGTTCTGCTCAGCTCCGACCACCCCCGAGCTCGCTCCGGTGCTTGCCGCAACCCCTGTGAGCCTAGCTACCTCCTCCCCCTCTCCGTTGGCTCCCTTTTGCCCTGTAACACACTGCACGAAGCTCCACCGCACGCACCGCCGCTGTGCTCGCCGCCGGTGATGCTCCGGTGACCATTTGGTCACTGGCACCAGTCCAACGTACTCACCACAGCACTAGATGCGAACGGTGCTACGCACGCATCGCCTAGGCCCCTGCAGCCGCACCTCCACACACGCCCGACGTCGGTCGCCGCCGTCGAGCTCGTTGCCGTCGTCTCCGTCCACCCCTGGTCCGGCGACCACCTCCATCCGATGCGCAAGAGCAAGAGCTCTCCAACGTACCCAGCCGCAGCTCGAGCCGTGCACCGTAGGCGTTTTCCGAAGCACGCCGCCGCGTTTGGCCTCGCCGGCGGCTAAACGCCGGCGAGTTGGACCTGTTTTGACCACGGGTTTGACCCCCTGGGTCAATGACATGTGGGCCCTGCCCGCAGGTCAAACCTAGTTTAGGTGTTAATTTAATATTAATTAGATAATTAGTTTAGTCACTGACACGTGGGCCCTGGCCCCACTGACAGCTAATTAGTTTTAGTTTAACTCTAATTAACTCAGTTAATTAGCTGTGACACAGACATGAGGGACCCACTGGTCAGGTTTGACCTGGACTGGTCCTGTTGACTGCCTGACGTCAGCATGATATCATGCTGACGCAGTAAAGGTTTTTCTGGGATTTTTAGATTTAAAATAATTCAGGAAATTCCAGAAAATACCCAAAACTTCTAAAAATCATATAAAATCAACCATAGCTCAGATGGAAAAGATTTATATATGAAAAATGATCAGAAAAATCCAATCTTTCTAATGGCACTGGTTTCATGCATGTTTGAACAAGTTAACTTGCTGTATATATCAAAAACATGATAATGCACTTATTTAAATAATAGTTTGAACTTCAATTTGAATCCTTGATTCAAATAGGTTCAAACCCTTCTGGTTTTAGTTGCATTAGCCAACACACATGCATCTTGCCATGTCATAAACATGCATCATATTGTTGCATTTGTTTGTTAATGATTGTATCACCGATATTCCCTGTGTTAGGTCCTGCTCCCGAGGATACTGCTGCGTATCCAGTTGAAGAGCAGTACCTGACAACTACCTTGTCAGGCAAGCAATCATTAATCATTCCGATACAACCCAATCTTCTCGCTCCTGCTCTCTTTTACTGCATTAAGGCAACAGCGCGTGAACTGCTACTTGCTGCGGTAGTTGAACCTTATTCCCTTGCATGACCTGTCATTGCCACAGTAAATAGTTGAAACCCACTAGCATGTGTAGGAGTTGATTGAGCCATGTGATGTGTGATCCACCATGCTATTTACTTATGTTGCCTGCTATGCTTAGAGTTGTGTCTGGTCTGGTTCATCTGGGTGATGGATCAGAGTGAAACAATCTTTAGATAAAGAGAAGGAAGTGTGGAATACGCTTGGTAAAGGTATCGATGAAAGGCCATGTAGGAGTACGTGGTGGGTTGTTTCATTGGAACCGTACATAGGACCTGATATCTGTATGTGTGGTTCAAGTTGCAGTTACTACCATGCATTGGGCCCGAAACCAATGGACCCTCTCGGCTTATTAATTACCCTTGATCTCTGTCGAGGAGTTGCAACTAGTTTCTGGTGTTTATAGCTTACTGGAGGTCGTGCACAACGCTGACCCTCGGGGTGGGTTATGATGCGACAGGTACGTGGCACGGTGTACCGGTTGCCCGTTTGGTGACTCGGGAACCCTGTACACATCGTTTGGGGCCGTGAGCGACACCCCGGCCGGATCTCCCCACGGATGGAATCCAAAAAGGCGATAAACCTGGACGAGAGACTTGAGTAGTTAGTCAGGTCGTGGCCGACACCCTCGCTGGGCTTCCGCTTGAAGGTTGCCGAGTACACGCCGAGTAAACGGCGATAAGTGGTGAAAGCGTGTGTGAAGAAGTACACCCCTGCAGGGTTATCAAACTATTCGAATAGCCGTTGTTCACAGTACGAACTACTTGGTTACTCTTACAGTTCATAGACAAGTTGATGGATACTACTAAAAGCCTCAAGATAAGCGTGAGTGCCGTGGATGGCCCTTCCGTAGGATGACGGAAGAGGATCCTCGGTAGTGTATTGATGTGGTGAGTAGAGGACTCGTGTTCGTAACAATATCTTGCAATCCGTTGAGAGTTGTAGTATAGGTTAGCCAAGGTCAAAGCTGGCATTCTGCTATAAACTCCACTACCCCCCTTTGATAATGTTGCATGTATGATAGGTTCTGTGGTAAGACTTGCTGAGTACCTTTGTACTCATGTTTGCTTAATAACTGTTGCAGAGGAGAACCCTGCCCCTGCTGATGGGTTCTACATAGACGTTGACGTCGACGAGTAGCTTGACACCCAGACGGTGATCTGGAGCTTGTGAAGGGCCTTGTAGTTAGTCAGGCTACACCAAGCCTGTTTTATTTTCTAAGTTGTCTGTACTCAGACATGTAGCTTCCGCTTGTGCTTGTATGACTGTATGACTTGAGTGTTGGGTCATGTGGCCCCTATCTGTATGGATATGTTATGTATGGCTCTTGGAGCCTTTTAAATAAAGTACTTTGAGTCATAGAGTTCTGTTGTGATGCAATGTTGTATTTGCACATATTGAGCATATTGCGTGTATGATTGAAATGCTTGGTATGTGTGGGATCCGACACCTAGTTGTTTTCCTTTGGTAGCCTATCTTACAGGGAAATGCCTCCTAGTGATTCCAATGAGCCTTGGTAGCTTGCTACTGCTCGGAACACGTAGGCTGGCCGGCATGTGTCCTTCTTCGTTCCTGTGTCTGCCTCTTAGGGGAAATGTCACGCGTTGTTCCTTTAAGTCCATGTAGCTTGCTACGACTTGGGTTCATACGTTGATGACCGACACGTTCGTTGCTGGGTCATGGATGCCTGTCTCTGTAATTTAGTGCCACTTTTGGTTTATAACTAGCCATGTCGGCCCGGGTTCTCTGTCATATGGATGCTAGCGACACTGTCATATACGTGTGCCAAAATGCGCAAACGGTCCCGGGCCAGGTAAGGTGGCACCCGTGGGGTTACCGTGCGTGAGGCCGCAAAGTGATATGACGTGTTACAGCTAGATCGGTGTGACTTAGGATCGGGGTCCTGACAGCGTTGGCATCAGAGCTGGACTGCCTGTAGGTTTCTCAAGCCAAACTGGTCGATGTTGAGTCTAGAAAAATTCTTAGTTATATGTAGGGGGATTGATTATGGAAGGGAACATAAGGCTCTTTTACTCCTTTACCTTATGCCCTTCTGATCTGAGTCTGTCTATTCTTTCTACGGGGATTTAGGACTAGGCCTCTTATCCTTACTAGGTTCACGTGTTACTAATCCGTAGATTCTTAGGATTGTTGGTTTCAAGCCTCAGTTTAGTTTCTATCCTTTTGAGCATGATGATTGTTGAACCGGAACTTTGATCTGGAATTGTTGAGTGGCTATGCTATCATTTGTATGATGTCTCAAATCTTTGTTTGAGCATTTACAATTGTTATGCTGCCCGATTTCTTCCAGAAACACTAATGCCTTTGCATTATTTCGTGTTTCAGATGTCTGGCTGCATCCGTCACCAAGTGGTTCGTTTGACTCGGTGCATTAATGTGCCCGGTCACACGGCCATGCTAGTCCGTGTGATGACTGAGACCGGTTATCGCTGGTATCCTGAATACACTGTGGAGGAACAGTATCGGGATTTCAATCAAAGTCAGTATTTCTGCACAGTCCGGATATACCCCTCATATCCCGGAGCTAATGATCCCATCCATTGGTCTTATGGACTCGGGATTACCATCGAGATGGCAGTGCAGGATGCCGCTTATTCGATGATGACCATTCTCCGTGCTAGGCATGCCCTGTTGCTGAACACTGAGTTCTGTTACATGCCAGCTTCACTCCCCGGAGAGGAAGGCTACTACACTGGTATGTATACTGATGCTGCTCATGAAGAGCCACTGCTTTAGACTACTGTTCAGATGTTGGAGGATAGGGACCGTGAGGTCCGTGCCCTCCGAATGGAGCTGTATAACACTCGAGCCGCTCACTGGACTACTTTGACATGGCTTGCACCTGCTGTGCACGCCGGATATCTGGACATGCGGGATTTGTACCCTGTGCGGACTCGTCTGCCTGATCGCATGGATTGGCGTGACGTTGGGGGTATTACACCTCCACGTGGGCGTCGGTTACCACCAGCATCGGGACCGAGACCACACCCATGCCCTTATGGTCCTCAGCCTTCGAGTGCTCGCAAGTTCCAAGATCCGTCTGTACCACTTCCAGGCTACGGTGGTAATCTTTACGAGGATTACTACGCGAATGTCTGAGCTAGTCCGTGGTAGTAGTAGTATTGTAGTAGTTGTATTTCCACAGTCCTGCGCGTCTTGTGGAATATGACTTAGTGTGTACTGAGTTCCGGAGGTGTAGTTAAATAATGTATAGGAGCTTGGAATGCCTCTGATGGGATGTATCGTCTTTCACCGCAGTTGTACTTTAGCCTTGGCTTGTACTAAACTTTGTATGGTGTGTATGACTACTGGTGTATATATAGCAGTTCCTATATTACCATGTCGTACGGATGAACATCTCTGCATTCTGTGTCATCCATTACATTCTGCACTTCTATGTCAAATTTTTGCCATCCTTGTCTAAACCGTTGTTTTGTTTTCCTAGGATGGTCAACACTCGCAACACTCCTGCTGCTCAGGAGCAGGGTGAGGCTAGTGGGGCTAGAGATGGAAATCTGCCCCAGCCACCCTCTTTGGCGGAAGTTATGCTTGAAGCAGAACGGAACAAGAGAGAGACCAACCGTCTGCTGGAACGCATAGAGCAAAACACTGGGTTCCGTCAGAGGAATGACGTGGTGTCAATCCACGATTTTATCAAGATGTGTCCACCGAAGTTCCATCACTCCACTGAACCTCTGGATGCTGATGACTGGCTACGTAGTATCACCCACAAGCTACACTCTGCCCGTGTGGCCAAAGCTGACAAGGTTATCTACGCCGCCTACCATCTTGAGGGCCCTGCCAGTCTTTGGTGGGAAAACTTTGAAGCTATGCGTCCTGCTGGCCAAGTCACTACCTGGGTTGAGTTCAGTGAGGCATTCCGTGAACATCACATTCCGGAAGGTCTCATGGATCGTAAGCGGGAGGAATTCTGCAATTTCACCCAGGGCCGTTTGACTGTGGATGGCTACAGTCGCGAGTTTGGTAATCTGGCACGCTATGCACCTGAGGAAGTATCCACCGATGCCAAGAAACAGGCGAGGTTCCGCAAGGGACTCAGCCCTGAACTTCGTCGAGATCTACGTCTGCACGAGTGCACTTCCTTCCAGAAGTTGGTTATCAAGGCTATCAGTGCTGAAACAGGCCAGACCGACTTCGAGGCTACCCGCAAGCATACTCGAGACTTTGGTTCCTCATCCGGCTCTGGCTCTCACAAGTGCCGTGTGTGGGTTCCTAACACTGCTCTGCCACCCAAGTATACACCGAGGCCATCCTATGAGGCGCCTCGTCCAACTCAACAGTTTGCTCCTGCTAAGACCTATGGAGGTCCACCCTCCAACTTTGCTCCACGCACCACCACTGTGACATGTTTCAAGTGTGGAGAACCGGGACACTACATGCGTGATTGTCCCCAGAATCAGCCAGGAAAACCTGTTGGCCGTGGTAAGCCAACCGGCAAGGTGAACTATGTCAAGCCAATCCCCACTGCACGTGGTCATGTCAACTATGTTTCTGCCGAAGAAGCTTATGAGGATCCTAACGTCGTCCTTGGTACGCTTCTCGTAAACTGCCATCCGGCATCTGTTCTTTTCGATACTGGAGCATCCCATTCGTTCATATCTGAGAGCTATGCTCGATTGCACAACATGACTTTTTGTGACATGCCTACTTCCATGGTTATTCAAACTCCATGTTCAAAGTGGCAAACCTCTAGGGTAAGCCATGGAAATGAAATCCTTGTCGATAGACTTGTTTTCCTTGCATCTTTAATCGCTCTCAAGTCCTCGGACATAAATATCATCTTGGGTATGGATTGGATGACAACCCATTACGCCAAAATTGATTGCTTTACTAGGACCGTTCAACTTACACATCCATCCGGCAAGATAGCCAATGTCTTGACTCGAATGGCTGAACGTCAGCTCTACTCTCTTAATGCCAGCCCTCTACCAGAACTCGAAGATATCCCGGTAGTCTGTGACTTCCCGGATGTTTTCCCAGAAGAACTGCCAGGAGTTCCACCTGACAGAGATGTCGAGTTCGTGATAGATCTTATCCCTGGAACTGTCCCAATCTCTAGGAGACCTTATAAGATGGCACCACTAGAATTAGCTGAGCTAAAGAAACAACTCGATGAGTCCTTGCAGAAAGGTTTCATCTGTCCTAGTTCGTCCCCTTGGGCTTGCCCCGTCCTCTTCGTCAAGAAGAAGGATGGAACGGAGCGGATGGTTGTAGATTACCGACCTGTCAATCTGGTCACCATAAAGAATAAGTATCCGCTTCCCAGGATCAACGACCTGTATGATCAGCTCGCTGGATCCTCAGTCTTCTCTAAGATGGATTTGAGGTTGGGCTACCATCAAATCAAAATCAAGAACGGGGACATTCCTAAAACGGCTTTCGTTACTCGTTATGGCCAATATGAGTACACCGTCATGTCCTTCGGATTAACCAATGCCCCAGCTACTTTTTCTCGGTTAATGAATTCTATATTCATGGAGTATTTGGATAAATTCGCCGTGGTATACCTCGATGATATACTCATTTTCTCCAAGAACAAGGAAGATCATGCCGAGCATTTAAGGCTGGTATTGACGAAGCTTCGAGAGCACCGCCTTTATGCCAAATTCTCTAAATGTGAATTTTGGTTGCCAGAAGTAACCTATCTAGGTCATGTGATCTCTGGCAAGGGTATTGCTGTCAATCCCGAGCGAGTTCAAGCCGTAATTGATTGGACTCCTCCTGAATCGGTCAAGCAAGTTAGGAGTTTTCTTGGCTTAGCGAGCTATTGCCGACGTTTTGTCGAGAACTTCTCCAAAGTTGCTAAACCTCTAACCGAACTCCTCAAGAAAGATAAAAAGTTTGAGTGGACCCCACAGTGCGAGTCCAGTTTTCAGGAACTGAAAAGACGCCTGACATCTGCACCTGTACTGGTACCACCAGACTTTTCCAGGGATTTTATAATCTTTTGCGACGCCTCGCGACAAGGACTAGGTTGCATTCTCATGCAAGATCGTCAAGTGATTGCATACGCATCCCGACAGTTGCGTCCACACGAGGATAACTATCCTACTCATGATCTAGAACTTGCAGTTGTAGTCCATGCACTCAAAACATGGCGACATTACCTCCTTGGTAACCGCTGTGAAATCTTCACTGATCACCAAAGTTTGAAGTATATCTTCACCCAACCGGATTTGAATCTCAGGCAAAGACGTTGGGTTGAGTTGCTCACCGACTACGATTTAGGAATCACTTACACTCCTGGAAAGGCCAATGTCATGGCTGATGCACTAAGTCGTAAGTCATATTGTAACAATTTAATGTTACAACAAAGTCAACCACTTCTCCACGAGGAATTTAGTAAGCTTAACCTTCACATTGTTCCTCGAGGATTCCTTTCCACCTTGGTGGCGAAACCTACCCTTTTGGATCAGGTCATCAAAGCACAGAAGGTTGATCCCGGAATTTCCCGTATTAAGAGGAACATCAAGAAAGGAGTTGCAGGATGTTTCTCAATTGATGATCAAGGAGTCGTATTCTTTAGCAACCGCTTAGTGGTTCCTAAAGTACGAAACCTAAGACGTTTGATCCTCAAGGAGGCTCATGAATCTCCTCTCACGATTCATCCCGGTAGTACCAAAATGTATCAAGACCTATGTCAAAGATTCTGGTGGACTAGGATGAAGAGAGAAATCGCTCAATTCATTGCTAACTGCGACGCTTGTCGTCGAGTCAAAGCAGAGCATCAACGGCCTGCTGGCACCCTTCAACCTCTAGCTATTCTTGAATGGAAATGGGATAAAGTCGGTATGGACTTCATTACCGGGTTTCCCAGGTCCAGGAAAGGGAATAATGCTATTTTCGTCGTTATCGACCGCCTCTCTAAAGTAGCTCATTTCCTGCCTGTTCGGGAGAGTATTACCGCTAGCCAGCTAGCAGACTTATATATCTCTCGAATAGTATCACTTCATGGTGTATCGTTGGAGATTAACTCAGACCGTGGAAGTCTTTTTACTTCACGATTTTGGGAAAGTTTCCAGAATGCTATGGGAACTCATCTCTCTTTTAGTACTGCTTTCCATCCGCAGTCAAGTGGTCAAGTGGAACGAGTCAATAAAATTCTGGAAGACATGCTTCGAGCCTCTGTCATTTCTTTCGGTATGGAATGGGAAAAATGTCTTCCCTTTGCCGAATTCGCTTATAACAATAGTTATCAAGCCAGCTTGGGCAAAGCTCCCTTCGAAGTTCTATATGGACGAAGGTGTCGAACACCTCTTAACTGGTCAGAGACCGGGGAAAGACAATTCTTTGGCCCGGATATGATCCAGGAAGCAGAGGAACAAGTTCGCATCGTTCGTGAGAGATTGAAAACTTCCCAGTCTCGCCAAAAGAGCCAATATGATAGTCATCATAAGGCTGTGACTTTTGAAGTCGGCGATAAGGGTTACCTTCGGGTTACTCCTCTTAAGGGAACCCATCGATTCGGTATCAAAGGCAAATTGGCCCCTCGTTACATCGGTCCTTTTCGCATTCTTGCCAAACGAGGAGAAGTTGCCTACCAATTGGAACTACCTCCGCACCTCTCCAGAGTTCATGATGTTTTCCACGTTTCTCAACTCCGGCGTTGCTTCTCGGATCCTATCCGCGGAGTGGACCACGAAACGCTTGATCTCCAAGACAATCTCACATATCGAGAATACCCCGTTTGTATTCTTGATCAAACCGAGCGCACCACTTGACGCCACAATATCAAGTTTCTCAAGGTTCAATGGTCACATCATTCCGAGAGTGAAGCTACTTGGGAAAGGGAGGATCGTCTTCGACTTGAGTACCCCACCCTCTTTCCGGAGGAACCCGAATCTCGGGACGCGATTCTTTTAAGTGGGGGTGAGTTGTCACATCCCTAGCTAGCACTTGCATTAGGACCTGACTAGAGTGTGCATCATGTTTACTTTCAAAGAAACTTGAAATGGGATTAACAGAAACCCCAGCACCCCTCCCCTAACAACTAGGGTTTGCTAAAATATTTTCCAATGTACCCAAAATGCCCTTCAAAATGTTCATCATTTCTGCCTTGGTCTTAAACCTCTGCCAAAAATGGTGCACAATTTTCTAGGACAATCTAGGGATTTGGATTAAATCATATGGTATTTGAATTTGGGCATTTAATTGCTATAAAATATTTTAAATGCTCAAATAATCATAAACTATAATGTTTCCTACTGTTCATATTATATACAGCAGGTATGACAAGTGTTATGAGTTATAAAAATGTTTAGGCATTTTTATTAAATGAACAAAGTTGCAAAATAAATAAAACAGAAAGAAAAATCGGAAGAACACTTACCTGGCGCCCACCCGGCCCACCTGCCGGCCCAGCCCAGCTGCCGCTCCAGCGAGCTGCTTGGCTCGGCCAGGCAGGCAGGCAGGTGCTCGACGGCGACCGCGCCGCGCGCCACGCAGCTGCCCGCTGCCTTGCTTCACCCCCTCGCCGTCCTGGAGGGATGGATCGATCGTCCACGTCCTCCTCGACCCCGCAGACACCTCCGCCTCCCCCCAGTTCCTCTCCTCCGCTCTCCCCGCGCCATGGCCGACGCCGCCGTGATCGCACCGTCGTAGAAGCCGCGTCCACCGTCGTCCCCGAGCTCCGCCATGGTGTCCCTCGTCTCCGCCGTCCTCGACTGCTTCGAACAGGCCGAGCCCCGAGCGCTCGTCCGCCCTGGAGACGCCCCCGACCTCTTCTTCCCCAACTCCGGCCGCGGAGATCCCCCTCGCCGTTCTGCTCAGCTCCGACCACCCCCGAGCTCGCTCCGGTGCTTGCCGCAACCCCTGTGAGCCTAGCTACCTCCTCCCCCTCTCTGTTGGCTCCCTTTTGCCCTATAACACACTGCACGAAGCTCCACCGCACGCACCGCCGCCGTGCTCGCCGCCGGTGATGCTCCGGTGACCATTTGGTCACTGGCACCAGTCCAACGTACTCACCACATCACGTAGATGCGAATGGTGCTACGCACGCATCGCCTAGGCCCCTGCAGCCGCACCTCCACACACGCCCGACGCCGGTCGCAGCCGTCGAGCTCGTTGCCGTCGTCTCCGGCCACCCCAGGTCCGGCGACCACCTCCATCCGATGCGCAAGAGCAAGAGCTCTCCAACGCACCCAGCCGCAGCTCGAGCCGTGCACCGTAGGCGTTTTCCGAAGCACGCCGCCGCGTTTGGCCTCGCCGGCGGCTAAACGCCGGCGAGTTGGACCTGTTTTGACCACGGGTTTGACCCCCTGGGTCAATGACATGTGGGCCCTGCCCGCAGGTCAAACCTAGTTTAGGTGTTAATTTAATATTAATTAGATAATTAGTTTAGTCACTGACACGTGGGCCCTGGCCCCACTGACAGCTAATTAGTTTTAGTTTAACTCTAATTAACTCAGTTAATTAGCTGTGACACTGACATGAGGGACCCACTGGTTAGGTTTGACCTGGACTGGTCCTGTTGACTGCCTGACGTCAGCATGATGTCATGCTGACGCAGTAAAGGTTTTTCTGGGATTTTTAGATTTAAAATAATTCAGGAAATTCCAGAAAATACCCAAAACTTCTAAAAATCATATAAAATCAACCATAGCTCAGATGGAAAAGATTTATATATGAAAAATGATCAGAAAAATCCAATCTTTCTAATGGAACAGGTTTCATGCATGTTTGAACAAGTTAACTTGCTGTATATATCAAAAACATTATAATGCACTTATTCAAATAATAGTTTGAACTTCAAATTGAATCCTTGATTCAAATAGGTTCAAACCCTTCTGGTTTTAGTTGCATTAGCCAACACACATGCATCTTGCCATGTCATAAACATGCATCATATTGTTGCATTTGTTTGTTAATGATTGTATCGCCGGTATTCCCTGTGTTAGGTCCTGCTCCCGAGGATACTGCTGCGTATCCAGTTGAAGAGCAGTACCCGACAACTACCTTGTCAGGCAAGCAATCATTGATCATTCCGATACAACCCAATCTTCTCGCTCCTGTTCTCTTTTACTGCATTAAGGCAACAGCGCGTGAACTGCTACTTGCTACGGTAGTTGAACCCTATTCCCTTGCATGACCTGTCATTGCCACAGTAAATAGTTGAAACCCACTAGCATGTGTAGGAGTTGATTGAGCCATGTGATGTGTGATCCACCATGCTATTTACTTATGTTGCCTGCTATGCTTAGAGTTGTGTCTGGTCTGGTTCATCTGGGTGATGGATCAGAGTGAAACAATCTTTATATAAAGAGAAGGAAGTGTGGAATACGCTTGGTAAAGGTATCGATGAAAGGCCATGTAGGAGTACGTGGTGGGTTGTTTCATTGGAACCGTACATAGGACCTGAGATCTGTATGTGTGGTTCAAGTTGCAGTTACTACCATGCATTGGGCCCGAAACCAATGGACCCTCTCAGCTTATTAATTACCCTTGATCTCTGTCCAGGAGTTGCAACTAGTTTCTGGTGTTTATAGCTTACTGGAGGTCGTGCACAACGCTGACCCTCGGGGTGGGTTGTGATGCGACAGGTACGTGGCACGGTGTACCGGTTGCCCGTTTGGTGACTCGGGAACCCTGTACACATCGTTTGGGGCCGTGAGCGACACCCCGGCCGGATCTCCCCACGGATGGAACCCAAATATGCGATAAACCTGGACGAGAGACTTGAGTAGTTAGTCAGGTCGTGGCCGACACCCTCGCTGGGCTTCCGCTTGAAGGTTGCCGAGTACACGCCGAGTAAACGGCGATAAGTGGTGAAAGCGTGTGTGAAGAAGTACACCCCTGCAGGGTTATCAAACTATTCGAATAGCCGTTGTTCACGGTACGAACTACTTGGTTACTCGTACAGTTCATAGACAAGTTGATGGATACTACTAAAAGCCTCAAGATAAGCGTGAGTGCCGTGGATGGCCCTTTCGTAGGATGACGGAAGAGGATCCTCGGTAGTGTATTGATGTGGTGAGTAGAGGACTCGTGTTCGTAACAATATCTTGCAATCCGTTGAGAGTTGTAGTATAGGTTAGCCAAGGTCAAAGCTGGCATTCTGCTATAAACTCCACTACCCCCCTTTGATAATGTTGCATGTATGATAGGTTCTGTGGTAAGACTTGCTGCGTACCTTTGTACTCATGTTTGCTTAATAACTGTTGCAGAGGAGAACCCTGCCCCTGCTGATGGGTTCTACATAGACGTTGACGTCGACGAGTAGCTTGACACCCAGACGGTGATCTGGAGCTTGTGAAGGGCCTTGTAGATAGTCAGGCTACACCAGGCCTATTTTATTTTCTAAGTTGTCTGTACTTAGACATGTAGCTTCCGCTTGTGCTTGTATGACTGTATGACTTGAGTGTTGGGTCATGTGACCCCTATCTGTATGGATATGTTATGTATGGCTCTTGGAGCCTTTTAAATAAAGTACTTTGAGTCATAGAGTTCTGTTGTGATGCAATGTTGTATTTGCACATATTGAGCATATTGCGTGTATGATTGAAATGCTTGGTATGTGTGGGATCCGACACCTAGTTGTTTTCCTTTGGTAGCCTATCTTACAGGGAAATGCCTCCTAGTGATTCCAATGAGCCTTGGTAGCTTGCTACTGCTCGGAACACGTAGGCTGGCCGGCATGTGTCCTTCTTCGTTCCTGTGTCTGTCCCTTAGGGGAAATGTCACGCGTTGTTCCTTTAAGTCTATGTAGCTTGCTACGACTTGGGTTCATACGTTGATTACCGACACGTTCGTTGCTGGGTCATGGATGCCTGTCTCTGTAATTTAGTGCCACTTTTGGTTTTTAACTAGCCATGTCGGCCCGGGTTCTCTGTCATATGGATGCTAGCGACACTGTCATATACGTGTGCCAAAATGCGCAAACGGTCCAGGGCCAGGTAAGGTGGCACCCGTGGGGTTACCGTGCGTGAGGCCGCAAAGTGATATGACGTGTTACAGCTAGATCGGTGTGACTTAGGATCGGAGTCCTGACACATAGATCGACGCCGTGACAACCCTCGCCCAACCGACCGGCGCGACGACCTCAACACTGACGAGCCTACGATCGGTGTTGGCGGGTGCCTACCCTTTGAGGTCGGCCGCCCTGCCTTTACACGAGAGCTACAGCAAGTTTGTTGGCCATCTGTCTGCACGTTTAAGCCAGAGATACCTGAGAAGTACAAAGGGAGGCTGAACTCGGCAGAGTTCTTGAGAATCTACACCATCGCTGTTTAGGCTGCCGGGGGGAAGAGACGAGAAGGTGTTCGCCAATTTCTTCCCTTTGGCCCTCAAGTCCAATGTGAGGTCTTGGCTGATTCACCTGACGGAGAACTCCATTTCTTCATGGGCAAATCTGTGCCATGAGTTCATCGAAGCCTTCACCGGTGGGCACCAGGAACCCTGTAGGCCCAGCGACCTGCAGCTCCTGCAGCAGAAGGAAGGAGAAACCCTCCGTAAGTATTTACAGAGATTCAATAAAGTTCATAGAAAATATTCCAAATATCCATCTAGTAGTCATTATAGTAGTTTTCTAGTCCAAAGTGCGCAACCGCCGCATTCGTTCCATAATGAATGTGCGGTTGCCCAATACCGTGAAGGAACTATACACACTGGTGGATAAGTGTGCTCGGATGGAGGAAGGAAAGAAGTTGCCTGGAGAGGAAGATTGTGTCAATGTTGATTCAGAGGATGAAGATGAATCAACTAGTCAGAAGAAGGGAAGAAGCACAACACGAAATCAAAAGATAAAGTAGTGATGACTGTGCAAGGTTCAGGAATGCCTCGTACCGGCAAGAAGGCCAACGATGGGCCCCCGGTAAGGAAGTTGCTACTTGCACGGCTTGCCGAGAAGCCGTGACTGCCGAGAGAGTTGGGAAGGCGATGGTCCGAACTGCAAGATCCACCAGACCAAGGGCCATGACCTTCAGGAGTGTTATCAGGTTGAATAGCTTGCCAAGAGGCAGAGAGAAGAGTGTGATAACCGAGATAAGGAAAGAGGTCAGAATGCTGCTGGCGGTGAAGCAAATCGCCCGGCAAACCCTTTCGGAACCAAGGAAAGCCCGCCAGGGCCCAAGAGAAGGAAATCTATGGCAATGTGAGTGATGGAGGGGATGAAGAGGAAACTAGTGAGCAGAATTCCAGAGGGCCACTGACGCCCTATGCATTGACGGAGGTGCATCTTTGCACACATCCCATCGCCAACTCAAGCGATGGGCAAGAGAGGTCAATGTTGTGGAGCCAGCGCGAGAGGCCTAGAAGCCGCTCAAGTGGTCCCGCGCGCCCATCATCTTTGATGAGGAGGACAACCCTGACCGGGTCACAGCGGTAGGGTGTTTGCCATTGTTGGTCTCTCCAACAATTCGGAACCTCAAGGTCACAAAGATGCTAGTGGATGGCGGGGCTGGGTTGAATTTGATTTCCCCGACAGTCATTAAGAAGCTTCAGACAAGAGAAGAATAGCTAGAGGTTATCGGCACGTTTCACGGAGTCTATCCCGGCAGGAGCCATCCCAAGGGAAAGATTATGTTGTCGGTGAAGTTTGGGGGAGAGCTGAACTACCGGACTGAGAAGATTGTGTTTGATGTGGTTGACCTCCCCCTGCCGTACAACGGGATTCTGGGATGCCCAGCCCTGGCTAAGTTCATGGCAGCATCCCATTATGCTTATAACACTTTGAAGATGCCTGGGCCACTGGGAGTCATCACTATCCCATCAGACAAGAAGGACACCATTATCTGTGTGGACAAGATGTACCAGGATGGAGTCGCAGCAGAGGCTGGGACATCGGCAGCTCCCGCCTCAGTAAGAAGAGGAAAGAATAGGGATTGTTGGACCTCCGGCAAGGAGTCTGGGAAGTGTGCCCCCTCCGAGTGCACGGCACCCGTTGACACGTGCCGGAGTGTTCCACAGAAAGAGACCCAAGGTTGCTGCACCCCAAGTGAAAAAGGTCCCGGCAGGGCTGGTTGGCGTTGATGGTACTTTCACTATCAGCGCCACCCTTGACGACAAATAGGAAAGCGCGCTCGTTGCCTTCCTGTGGGAGAATATCGATGTGTTTGCCTGGCAACCATCTGATATCCCCGGTGTTCCCAAGACGGTAATCGAGCACCACCTTGATGTCTGCCCACATGCCCGACCTGCCAAGCACAGAGTTCGGAAGCAGGCCTTGGAGCAGCAGCAGTTCATTGCCGAGGAAATCAAGAAACTAGAGGCAGCTGGTTTGGTCACAAGAGTACTGCACCCTACATGGTTGGAAAATCCAGGGGTAGTCCGGAAGGCCAATGGGAAATGGAGGCTTTGCATTGATTTCACGGATCTCAACAAGGCTTGCCCAAAGGACCCATTCCCTTTGCTGCGTATCGACCAGATTGTTGATTCCACATCAGGTTGTGACCTGCTCTCCTTTTTGGATGCATACTTTGGGTACCACCAAATATTCATGTCCATGCAAGATGAGGAAAGACATCATTCATCACTCCGTGTGGCACGTACTGCTTTGTCTGCATGCCTTTCGGATTAAAGAGTGTCGGGTCCACTTTTGCAAGAGCAGTCCAGATTGGTTTTGGGCCTCAGTTACACCGGAATATAGAGGCTTATATGGATGACATCATGGTCAAAACCAAGTATAAGGCCACCCTTATCCATGATTTGGAGGAGATGTTTGCTAATCTGCACAAGATCAACTTGAAGCTTAACCCGGAGAAGTGTGTGTTTGGTGTTCCCTCCTGCAAGCTGCTTGGATTTTTCGTATCCCATCAGGGGATTGAAGCCAACCCTGATAATATCAAAGCCATTGAGCAGATCCAGATGCCAAGGACAGTTAAAGATGTAAGGCGCTTGATGCGATGCGTTGCCGCGCTAAGGAGATTCATCTCCAAGTCTCCCGAGCACGCCTTGTCGTTCTTTAAAATTCTGAAGAAGGCAGGAACAATGAAGTGGACCCCAGAAGCAGATGCTGCATTGCAGGAGTTGGAGGCCTACCTATCGTTTGTGGCTACCTTGGTTGCACCCAAACCCCAAGGGCCATTATTGCTTTACTTGGCGGTAACAAACCAAGTGGTCAGTGCGGCCTTGATAGCACAGCGAGAAGTAGATGAAGCAGAAAGCGGCCATATCATGGCAGAATTAGGAAAGGATCAGGACAACAGTAAGCACGACAAGGAGAGCAACCCCAAGGACACGGCAAGGAAGAAAGTGGTGCAACGCCCAATGTATTTCGTCAGCTCCTTGTTACAAGGGGCTCGATCGAGGTACTCTGGCGTGCAAAAGTTGATCTTTTTCCTTGTCATGGTCTCAAGGAAACTGTGCCACTACTTCCAAGCGCATGAGACCACAGTTGACACTCGTTTCTCGTTGCAAAGGATACTCCAAAATCCTGAGGCTACTAGCAGAATAGTGGAGTGGGCTTTGGAGTTATCCAGCTTTGGTTTGAAGTTTGAGAGCGCTTCAACAATTCAGAGTAGGGCACTGACAGAGTTTATTCAAAATGAACGCCAACCCCTGACAAGGAAATAACAGAGACAGCTCTCCTCGGCAAGGAATCACCCCAAGAATGGATTATGTATTTCGATGGTGCTTTTTCCCTACAAGGTGAAGGGGCTGGCGTGCTTCTCGTCGCACCCTCCGGGGAGCAGTTGAAGTACGTCGTCCAAATACACTTTGCCCGGGAAGAAGCCACCAACAATATAACTGAGTGACTGAGTGTGAAGGGCTCCTTGCCGGGCTCAGGATTGCAGTAGAATTGGGAATTGAGAAGCTGATCATACGAGGAGATTCATAGCTTGTGGTGAGACAAGTCAACAAAGATTATCAAAGCCCATTGATGGAAGCATACGTCGAGGAAGTGAGGAGATTGGAGGAGCACTTTGATGGGTTACAAACAGAGCACGTACGACGTGCGAAAAATAGCATAGCTGATCACCTGTCAAAGTGTGCTGCGCAGAAGCTTCCTATGGAACTAGGAACTTTTGTTCTCCGTATCTCTCGGCCCTCCGTATCACCAGCCACAATGGCCCAGAAACGGAGAAAGTTGGACTACGGTAAGCCTCTCCCGGCAGAGCGATCCCCTCCCAGCAGAGACCCTGTCGGAAACAACTACTCACAGCCTGCCGGACCACCCCCTCCTGCCAGGCCCAAGGGCCCCGTGCACGAGGCTAGTGCTCCCGCAACAGAGGAGGTGTCGTTAGTCCTTGTTGCTGTGCCTCAGGCTCCAACTTAGGCGAGGCACATTGTCCACTTCCTCCAAACCGGAGAACTCCCTGACAACCAAGATGAAGCTGATAAAGTAGCCAGAGTGCCAGTATGAATCAGTTTGGCAATGACACTCTGTACAGAAGGAGGCCCAACGGTGTGAAATTGAAGTGTGTTTGCCGGGAGGATGGAAAGGAACTACTGGCTGAGATTCACAGAGGAATGTGCGGCTCACACCTTGGATCAAGGACGTTAGTTGGGAAAGCATTCCGACAAGGATTCTATTGGCCCATTGCCCTCCAAGATGTTGTCGAGCTCATCATGACATGTGAAGCCTGTCAGTTCCATTCCAAGAGAACACACCTGCCTGCCCAAGCTCTTCAAACAATCCCTCTCTCATGGCCATTTTTGGTCTGGGGGCTCGATAGTCTCGGCCTCTTCCCCTTTGAATACTTGTTTGTTGCCATCGACAAGTTTACAAAGTGGCCGGAAGTGTCTACCGTGAGAAGGTGACTGCCCAGTCAGCTACCAAGTTCATGAAAGAATTGGTATTTCGTTTCGGAGTTCCGGCAAGGATCATCACTAACAATGGCACCCAATTCATGATCCATGCCTTCATGCAATATGTTCATGCCCTTGGATGCAAGATCTCATTCGCTTCTGTGGCACATCCCCGGATCAATGGACAAGCTAAGAGGGCGAACGCTGAAGTGCTTCATGGACTCAAGACAAGAAGTTTTGATATGCTGCAGAAGCACAACAGGCAGTGGATGGAGAAGCTGTCGGTAGTTCTGTGGCCCCTCAGAACAACACCTAACCAAGCTACCGGGCAGACTCCCTTCTCCTTGGTCTAAGGGGCAGAGGCAGTTATCCCCACAGAACTCATTTACGGGTCTCCTAGAGTGCTTGCATACGATGAAGTAGCGCAAGATCAGCACCGGCGTGAAAATGATGTGGTACTTGAAGAGAACCGTCTCCGGGCTGCTACACATGCTGCGCGCTATCAGCAAGCCCGGTGTCGCTATCACAACCGCAGGGTTTATGCCCGATCTTTTGAGGAAGATGACCTTGTCATTAGGTGACCCGACGCAGTCCGTCTGGAGACCGGAGATGGAACTCAGTTGCAAAACTCATGGAATATTGAGCATCTCTGTAAGTACTACTCGTAAGGTGTGAGGCTGTCGGGCACCGCCCGACAGCCACCCTTTTGTATAGGCCTTGCCTAAGTTGCATTTACCCCCTCGTACATAGCCGGGGCGATGATCCCATGAAAGAGAAAATAAAGAAGCGTTGTAGGAGGGCCCCAACTAAGATTGCATGCATGCACCAGCACACCAAAATCACTGGATTAGAACATGCATATATATATATATAGGATTGCATCCTGCATTCATTCTCATCTACATGGAGTTGCGGGTTCCTACCGCGAACTTGGCTCCAACAATGGACGAGAACATAGCACGGCACGGCGATCCCCGGCAAGCCAGACAGATAAGTTCACCTCATGTCCATTAGTGTTCTGTATAGCTATAACTTTGCATAGAAAAACCTCGCCTCTGTATTTTGAAACTTAGGTGCTACCATCCTTGACTCGAATGCTGCTTCGGTCGGGATGGTCGTAGTAGCCTTTGGTAAAAAGGAGTTGGCGGCGGGGCCGGCTCCTTTGTCTGTTCCCCAGCAGACATGGCTCTCCTGCAAACAAAGAGGGTGCTGGCAGGATATCTTGCCAAGGAAAACTCGTTTATTTACATTAAAGATGCATTCATCCTCTGCATGGATGTACACATGCACGGGCTCCCGACAAGTTTCATCCTTTTCATTCATATGCTAATACAACTACAAGCATTACAGAACACAAAAATGGACTCGAGGGATTACATTATTTGAATTAAAATTTGGCATCTGCCCGCAAGTTTAAGATTGAAAAAAAGATAAAGAACCCTATAACCCCTCTTCTCCTTTCTCTGCAATTTTTCCCAGGATGCTAACGCAAGAGGGAAAAGAGAATAAAAGGAGCGTTAGGGAAGGTCAGCGAAGAAGGAGCCGGCGGAGCAGTCACCCACCGCAATCCACCGTGGCATGCACCCGAGAGCTGCGCAAGGTGACGGGCATGGCCCGACGCCCTTCCCCGAACGAAAAGGGGGGAGGAGGAACAGGGGGAAGGGGCAGAGACGGTAGCGGCATCACCCACAACGAGTATGCGCCGCTACCATCGCTCCCACTAACCGGAAGGCGCGCCCCTCATCGACATCAACCCCAGGGCCTCCGGGAGGGGAGATGCTGGGTTACCAATGATCTCCAGCCCCGCCTCCTGGCCGAGCCTCGAAGAGACCAAGAGATCCGTTACGCCAAGGACCAGGCTCACTCCCCGGGCACCAGCATCAGCGTGAGGCAACAGCAACCTCAAGCAGAAGCCCGGGGCCTGACCCCGACCTCCTCCCTTCGACATCGCCAAAGGAAGCAAAGAACAAGAGAGGAAGAAGAACGGGGAGGCAAATATGGGTGACTCCACTCCATTCTGCCCCTCCTTTTATAGGCAGGGAAAGGAGGGAAAGCGCTCCATCAACGGGCGACCGCCGTCCTCATCCACCAATTCAAGGTGGGCGGACCCACTCCAAGGCACTCCTCCGCGCCACGCGCCTTCATTACCTACCTTGCATGATGCACGCAACATACGTGGCCAAGGATAAGGATGCGAAGTGGGAGGAGTAAATTGGCGGTTTCCGCCTCGTGTGTTAAAGTCATTCACGGGCCGTCCCTGCAGCGGCCCCACCACTGTTGGCTTTACACAAACGCGCGGGGGGGGGGGTCAAAAACCACCCCCGAAATCAAGACAAATGAAGCAGCAAAGGATATCTCAAGGGGCCAACCCCATCAGCAATCCTGGTTGTGCACTTATCAAGCCCTACCCCGATGACACTCTGCAGCGTGTTCGGGGTAGGCCCGAGGGCTTCTGTCCGTGCAACAAACCATGTGTCTGTTACCCAACTGTGCACAGGCACAAGACCAAGGATGAAGCACCAGCGCAAGCCCAAGATTGAAGAACCAAGAGACTCAAAGAACCAACACGCCGCCAGAGAGACCAAGGTCAAGCCAGAAGAACGAGATATCGACAAGAGGAGAGCCTCCCTTGTCGGGCAGGTGAGCCCGGCAAGGGGCATGGCCACCACCAGAAACAAGTTATCGAGGCTCCCCGGAAGGGCATGTCGGGGGTCGCGGGGGGTAAACCACCCCGCCAACTACTCAAGCCCGATGCACGTCGTCGATTAGTGCGGTGTCAAGCCATGAAGTGATTAAGTGGTAGCCATTCTCCACATGGTAGTCATCCCCTACGAAAGAAACCCACAAAGGACACCCGTCCTGCGACGTGTCAAGGAAGCAGATCCGGAGCTGGCAAGACAGCCACGCGAGCCTTGTCGGGCGACCAGCAATGTGACACTAAGCGATGCATTTAATGCACCATGTTTGCCCGCAGAGTTAGGTATGATAGCACTGTTCGCTATTATATTAGTTGGTTATGACCATTTTGCCACTGTGGTGACCCCTTAATCTATAAAAGGAGACCCATGGCACCCGTACGAGGGGTTGGAAAGTTTAGGAACCCAAGCCACCATACATGCGTAGTCGCTGCGGCCCTAAGGCACGTCTTGCCGGGCAAGTGTACTACGCACCACCACATTCGTTCCACCATCAATCCACCAAAGCAGGAGTATGGTCTTATGCCTCGCGGCGGCCCGAACCTGGGTACATTGCTTGTGTCCTCTCTGCCGCACTGTCGTGCACCATTCTGCTCTTTGTGTAACGCGTCGTCCCCCCACCGAACCAGCAAGGGGCCGCCCAATTCCAAAGGTGGACGCGGATATCCCACGATAGGCGGCTTGGTATTTAAACCAAAGGACACATAGTCCTTAACGTATTTCTCTTAAGCTAAGGTCACACAGACCTCGCCCAATCACTCGTGGTAAGTCTTCACATGTGACTTCCAAACCTCCATAGACTTTGGTCACCCGAAGATCCGCAATTCCTCTTGGATGCTCTAGACCATTGACGCCTAACCATCTGGAAGATGCACAGTCTTCAAAGGTAACAAGTGTCGGTTCAACATAGTAACAATCTCTGCAGTGATGCTCAATCACTTTGGGTTTTAGGTGTTTGGGTTTTGGGTTTTTCCTTACTGATGATTTTCGCTCAAAGTCCTCGGAGGATGGGATGCTCTAAATCACAAGTGTCAGTTTCTCTCGGAGCAGCCAACCAGCTAGTGTGTAGGGGCGGCTATTTATACCCTGGTAGCAGCCCAACATAATAAGATATAAATGCCCTTCAATGATAAGACCGTTATGTGGATAAGATATTTTGGGATAGCTGGCGCGTAGCACAACAATGATCGGAAATTTGAGCTCTCAAATTCCTCGGGGTTATCAAGTTCCTCACTTGTAGGAAATTTGCACAGGTGAATTCCTAACTCCTCAGTCATAAAAAATTCCTCCGAGAACAGAAGATCTTCGTCTCTGGTACTGAAGAAATTGACAGAACTGTGCGTGATTTCCAAAGGCTTCACTCGAAGGATTGGGTATATGTAGGTTTTGAGATGATCATCAGATGGAAATTGTTTCCTTAGTTTTACCTCGACCCCCTTTAACAATACGGTGTTTCCTATGACTCAAGAAAGAGGAAATGAAAGTACGAAAACGAAAGTCTTCACACTGCATAATCCTCGCAATAATATCCAAGTCTTCAAGGTCACACAAATTTCCTCATTTTCAAAGTCTTCAACTAAGGACATTCATTTTTAGGGGTTGACTTTCTTCGGAAATATCAAACTCGTCCGAGACTTGTAGAACCTATGTACACTCACAAACACATTAGTTCCTTAACCTATAAGTCTTCAATACACCAAAATCAGTAAGGGGCACTAGATGCACTTACAGTAGTAAAGAGTTTAAATAACGAGAAAGAACATAATGTAATTCTGTCCGGGGCTTAGCACAACACACCCCTGAAATAAAACTAAGCAACTAGTCAGCTCGACATTGTAGTGGAACCAGCATGCGCAATGGCACTGCCGCCTTACTCGGAGTCCTCGTCCTTGTCCTTGTCCGCGTGCTCGACTTCATCCTCATCCCTCTTCCACTTCGCCGATACTGGTTTTCTTGAAGCAGACACTATGCTCTACTTCTTCATCCAACCCTTGTAGATATTTAAACAGAGGTAGGCATCCATTCCTACGTACACGATATGATCTCTATCTATTTTCTTCGACTCCCATGCACAATGAAACTTTTAGTGAGGTTTCTCCAGTTTACCAAACAAGGATCAACCATGGCTCCTGCGAGGGTCAGCATTGAAGGCTGAGGGTACAACACCAGCCTATTCTTCTACAGATCGAAGGGCTAGCCTACAATAATGCCTAGCTGACGTAGGACTTCCTTGTCATTCTCAAAGCCTACAGTAACGATTTTGACTCTCTCCTCCTTGAGGAAGTCCTCTATATTTTGGCACCTAAAGTTGGCATGGCATATGTGGTAGACCAAGCACACGTTATGCACACAAACCTGGATCACGGTGGGCTTCTTCATCTCTTGCTTCTTTAGAAGCTTCTCCTTTTCCAGGACCATGGTGTACTCAACATCAAGCCCAGTGACCCACTCATCCTTTAATTTTTAGAACATGCGCTGGAAGTGACCAAGTCATCCTTCCATCGTCACGGATCTGTGGGTTTTGATGATGTCGAACTTGACACCGATGTTGGTTCTAACCTTGTACTCACCGCTGATCATGGAGATTTGGGAGGCAATGGATTTTGGAGGTGGGTTTGGAGAAGTGGAACTGCTGCAATGAGAAAGGACAGGACGACTAGGAGCGAACAGTTGTAAGGTAGAAGACGGGGATGAGTAGGGCGTGCGTACGGTGTGGGGAGGTGGCTTGCCCGGTGGATAAATGGCTACATGCCCCCAAAGGGTTCTCGAGTACTATGCGGGACCCACTACATGGAATGTCAACTAGACCAACATCGTAGGCCAGACGATATAGCATCTGCGTGTTTGCAAGCCATACCGACGCGTGCATATAACTTTAAAATTCCGTCAACCATCGCGCCTCCCATAACGGTTACCTCCCTCGCGTGGTAGCGCCCCTTGAGACTTTGGACGGCTATAAATGAGCATTTTTTTCTACTTCGCATGCATGATAGTACTCCCTCTGGTCCTTTTTACTCCTCGTACTAGATTTGTGTCAAGTCAAAGTTTGACCAAATTTATATTAAAAAATATCAATATCTACAATATTAAATCTATAAGTTTGGTCCAAGTAGAGGTACTTTGACTACTGGCAAGACTTATATGCAGACTAATTCCACTGTTCGGGTGAGATATGATGTTGACATGTCATATATAGTCATCACAACGAGGTTACTAGCTAGCATAAGAATACTACCTCCTCCCTTATGGTGTAAATGGATCAATTAAAAAAATCTAACAACTCGCCGTGTGAAAACAATCTGCATGCCTGACTCTCCTTCTTCCTCCGGTAGTCCAACTACTCCACCATGTGTGAAAACAATATGCATGCATGAGTCTCCTTCATCCCCGCGCTCGTCCAATCTGTTGTGACAAGCAATATTTCCACCCCTCCCCTCCCCAGTAATTTGCTCCAACAAAAATATCCACCTAGTTGTTGCGTTAATCACGCAACATATCTTACGAAGGTGTGGCATTGCTCGCTATAAATAATATGCCTCCCATGGCATTTGGAAGAACGCTCACGCTCATCTCCTTTATCTCCTCCCCCCTCCATCTCAATTATGCACCCGTCGACCACCATGGCATCGCCCCTCCCTAACCCTAGGCGCCTCTCGCTGCCCCCGGCGGAGGGTCACGCATTGCCGGTCTATTCCTAGCCGCCACTAGTTGGGGAGGACATGTCGGTGTTCCGTTCCTCCCTACCACCAGTCGAGGATGATGAGTCAGTGTTCCGCTCATCGGCCCGATGAGTCGAGGTGCATGCGTTGGCATTCCCAGACTCATCACCATGCGCATCGGAGGACGCGTTGGCTCCCCACTATGAGGAGGATGTCATGCCGCCAGCCGAGCCCCTGGCTTGGAGGAGCTTTGGAAGGAAATGGAGGTCGCCTTGTGGGAGGCCTTCCCTCAATCGGAGCGCGCCAAAAGAGATGCGGAGAAGAAGGACGAGGAAGAGGAGTGCACAGCATGGGATGCAGCCTGGCAGGCCTATGTAGCTTTCGAGAGAGTCATTCAATTTGCTCTTTGGCAGAATACTCGTGCAAGGGCCGTGTGGGTGGCAGAGAACGCCTATGCTAAAGCCCTGAGTGCAGTCAGGTCCAACTGCCTCATCTACGCTTGGCCGTACGCGGACCGAGTGCACGTTTCCAGCGAGGAGGGGTACATGTTGGTGCCGAATCACCAGCCCGGTGAGATCGCGCTCGCCTACATGCAAGCCGCCAATCAGCACCTCATGAGTTGCGAGGCTGAGGAAGAGGCGGTGTGTCGCCGCGCTGGGAAACGGCCACACTCCAGGGCACTCATGGCGCGCCGCAAGCGCTCCTGCAAGCGTTGAGGCTTTTATTAGGAATAATTTAGTGTTGTAAGGCGATCTTATTAGTCTTTGGATGAAAATGATAAATCCCGAACGTCTGAGAATTATTAGCGTCCTTAATTAACTATGTAAAAGGAAAAGTTTGGAAACCTTTTGTATCCGTACGCATTTGTAAGTACGTGCATATAGCACAAACTTAACTTGTATATATCATAGTACACGTCTCTCTCTCTCTCTCTCTATCTTGAACGCTTGAAGATTATACTACTACTTGTATGCGTATTTGCATGTTTTAACATTACGATGCGGTTTTCTTAACAGTATAAAAACAACACTAGTCAAACTTGTGCAACCATTCAATGCAAAAGAAATGCAAAAATGCTCGTTTGATTGTTCACTTTAGTTTCCTTCCCTCTGTGTTTTTTTGTCTATCATACTTTGTACGGAGTATCTCACTGGTCGGGAAGGCATGCAATTCCCAAACCGCTTCGTACACCCTATACCCAATTTTGTGCCTAAGAGTTGTGCCGTGCAATTGGAATTTCAACTTGAGTGCGAGTACTACTACTCCCTCCATCTTGGTTTACAGGGCATGAAGGTCGTTCTAAGTTGAGAATTTAACTTGCTATATATGTATTTGATGTGATGAAAAGTATATATTTATAAACTATATCCGGTTTAGTATACTTTTGATGACATATAACTCATATTCAGTTGGTCAATTAATGGCCTAGAACTACATGCAGCCCTCTAAACTAAGACGGAGGGAGTACTAGTACTAGGAGTAGTACCTAGGGATCGAGTGTGCGAGATGAACCGGACAAAGTACATGCAGAGAGATGAAATGCAAAAAAGACATGAGGGATGTGATGGTTGATTGTCCGTTCATTTTATCAGGCCACTTATTATTGGGAGTGTTGGCGTTTTGTGATATGACGGCTTTGCTGCCACGTGACGAGCGGGTTGAGACTCCCATGCAGGGCCACCCTTTACACTAGTACTAGTATCTCCATCATGGTTTATTAGTCCCCCATGTGATTTGACCGAAGATTTAACTGACAAAATGTTAGTGCACGTCGACAAAAACTATATCATTGGATTCGTATTTGAACATAGTTTTCAATGATATAATTTTGGTGACATGCAGCCACTCCGGCACAGCGAACGGGTAGCACGTCTCTGATACATCTCCAACGTTTCTATAATTTTATTATTATTCCATGTTGTTATATTATCCTTCTGGGATATTTTACAATCATTTTATAGTCATTTTATATCATTTTTTGGTACTAACCTATTGACATAGTGCCAAGTGCCAGTTGTTGTTTTCTGCATGTTTTTTACATCGCAGGAAATCAATATCAAACGAAGTCCAAACACCGCGAAACTTTTTGGAGATTTTCTATGGGCCAGAAGATAGCCAATGGGCCAGAGCTGCACCTAGGGGTGCCTTGAGGGGGGCAGAACCCACCAGGGCACGCCAGGCCCCCTCGCGCGCCCAGGTGGATTGTGCCCACCTCGGTGGCCTCCCGCACCGCCTCTTAGCTCTATAAATAATCAGATATTCGAGAAATCCTAGAGGAGTCGACAAAATTCTATTCGAGCCGCCGCAAAGTCCTGAACCACCAGATCCAATCTAGACACCATCACGGAGGGGTTCACCATCTCCATTGGTGCCTCTCCGATGATGCGTGAGTAGTTCCTTGTAGACCTACGGGTACGTAGTTAGTAGCTAGATGGCTTCCTCTCTCTCTTTTGATTATCAATACAATGGTCTCTTGGAGATCCATATGATGTAACTCTTTTGCGATGTGTTTATTGGGATCCGATGAACTTTGAGTTTATGATCAGATCTGTCTTTTTATATCCATGAAAGATATATGAGTCTCTTTGATCTCTTATATGCATGATTTCTTATAGCCTTGTATTTCTTCTCCGATATTTGGGTTTTGTTTGGCCAACTTGATCTATTTATCTTGCAATGGGAAGAGGTGTTTGTAGTGGGTTCGATCTTACGGTGCTTGATCCCAGTGACAGAAAGGGGACCAACACATATGTATCGTTGCTACTAAGGATAAAACGATGCGGTCTATTTCTACATAAATAGATCTTGTCTACATCATGTCATCGTTCTTATTGCATTACTCCGTTTCTCCATGAACTTAATCCACTTGATGCATGCTGGATAGCGGTCGATGTGTGGAGTAATAGTAGTAGATGCAGGCAGGAGTCGGTCTACTAATCTTGGACATGATGCCCATATAATGATCATTGCCTGGATATCGTCATGATTATTTGAAGTTCTATCAATGCCCAACAATAATTGTTTTCCCACCATTTGCTATTTTTTGAGAGAAGCCACTAGTGGAATCTACGGGCCCCGGGTCTCTTTCTTATATTATTTGCCTTTGCGATCTATTTGCCTTTGCTTTTATTTTCAGTTCTATTAAACCAAAAACCCAAAAATACCTTGCTGCAATTTATCTTATTTGGCGTTTGATCTATCAATATTTACAACTCTATCACGTCTGTTACCCGAAAGGGATTGACAATCCCTTTTACACGTCGGGTTGCGAGTATTTGTTATTTGTGTGCAGGTGATGTTTACGTTGTGTTGCTTGGTTCTCCTACTGGTTCGATAACCTTGGTCTCATCATTGAGGGAAATACCTACCGCTGCTATACTAGATCATCCCTTCCTCTGTGGGGGAAGTACCGACATAGTTCTAGTATACATCAGTCTCGTACTTCATGTTCACAACGGGCCAGTACTGATTGTCCGACGGTGCCGTGAGGTGATGCACGAGGCTCGCCAGGGAGCCCTCAAACGGCGGCGTGCACTCATAGCAGTAGCAAGGCGCGTGCGCACATCTGGAACTATCCTCCGCTAGCGAGTGTTGGTCGACGTACCTCTTGCAGCCAAAACTAATTCTTGTAGATGCAGGGAACCTTGTAGACATCGACCAGGTCGTCCATGAAATGGTAGTGGTTGTGGGGGACATTGCGCCCGCCGCATGGAGCGAAGGAGTAGCAAACGAAGCGATAGATGGTGTACTTACTAGTACTCCCTTCGTTTCTTTTACTAGCTAGTCTCTACTCTCTACTAGTAGTACTCTGTCACGGGGAAACAACTGTCATCTATGGGACATGGGTCCCTTTTTGGTTCGGCGGGGGGATGGGCACGTTGCACAAAGAGCGGAAAGCATGGCGCAGCACGGCGGAGATCACATGGGCAGTTTTTACCCAGTTTCTAGCCGTCGTGAGGCATAAAACTCTACTCCTACTTTGGTGGATTGATGGTGGAATGGTGTAAATGAGCATGACGCTCATGCCCGACAAGGTTGCCTCGGGGCGAGAGCAGTCACGCGCGTATGAGTGTGTGTGGTTTCAAATGACCGAATCCCTTCTATGGTTGCTATGGGCCTCCTTTTATGGATTAAGGGGTCACCACAGTGGAAAATCAGTCTTTCTAGGCTGATTAGATAGCAAACACTGCTATCATACCTAACTCTGCATGCTGACAGAGCGCATTAAATGCGTCGCTGAGTGTCACATCTCAGCTCGCCCGACAGGCCTTACGGGGCTATTTGCGCCAGCTTCGTGCCTGCTTTCTTGACACATCCTAGGACGGGTGTCATTTGTAGGCTCTTTCTATAGGAAATGGTTGCCATGTGGCAGGGGACAGCCACTGAGCCATTTAGGAGCTTGGCACTGCACTGATTGATGACGGGCATCATTGTGAGGTGGTGGCTTGCCTCCGCAAGCCCCCACGGTAGGCCTGTCGGGGTGATGTTGGAAGCTTGCTTCCGGGGCGATCCCACCCCGCGAGGCTCGTATGCCGAGCAAGGAGGGCCCTTCTTCTGGTGATGTCTTGCCCCTTTGGCTGGTCTTGGTTTTGTTGATCTCCTTAGCCAGCTCTTTGATTCCTCAAAGGGCTGATCCCTTCGAGTCTTGATCTGATGCTGGTGTGGTAAAATTGCCCTTGGGCCTATGCATAGTATGGGGTAACAGACCCAGGGTTTGTTGCACACACATCAGCCCTCGAGCCTAGCACCATCGCGCCGCGGGGCGTCGCCGGGGTAGGCTCTAACCAGTGCACAGGCAGAGGCGCATGAATGGCTTGCCTCCCTTGAGATCTTCCTTGCTTTTTCATAATCTTGAGCCCGAGCCAGTTTCCGCATCTCCCGCGCGTCGCGTAACGCTAATCTTGGTGGGGCAATTCTCTGTAATGGCTCGTGAAAGACTTTAATGCACGGGGGAGTAACTGCCAATTCACTCTTCCCACCACGCCCTTATCCTTAGCCATGTATGTTGTATGCATTGAGTGGGGTAGGTAACAGAGGTGTCTGGTACGGAATAGTGTTAAAGCAGGGGCCCGGGCTTCTCGAATTGCGTAGGAGGGAGGCGGTTACCCGCCGGGAAATTAGCCTCCACCACCAGCTCGCCTATAAAAGGAGGAGTGGGGGAGGACCGGAGGCACTCATCCATAATCCTCTCTTCTTCTGCTCCTCATTCTTCTGCTTATGCCAAAGAAGAGAGCCTGGGGCCACGCCCCCAACCGTAGCTTGTGGTTGGCGATGTCGAATGATCGTGTTGAAGCTTGGGGGACGAGCGGTGCGGGGTCTAGGGACGCTAGTGATCTCTGCACTGCCCCTTTGTTAGGGCCGGAACTGATGCTGAAGATAGGGGTGCCATCCTCCCCGTTATGGCGGAGGTTAGCGCGCCTCGAGCCACCTGTCCATCTTGGCTGTTGGGAACTTCCCTGAGGAGGGTGCCGTGCTGGAGGCCCGACGTTTTCTCGGGGTGGTGGTCATGGAGAGAAAATGAGGGACGGCGGAGAAGGCGGATGGCGCAGGGTCAGGTCAGAGTATGGTGACCCCGACGTGTTCGTCTCCTTCTGGCGACCTGCCGCCTCGTCTTCCCGCTCCTCCACTCCCTCCCTGGCACCATCGTCACCTGTCGCCTCATCTTCTCGCTCCTCCACTCCGTCCTCCACTCCCTCCTGCTCCTCCTCCAGTGAGGTATTCCCTCCCTCCTCCTCCTCCTCTCTCCTCCCTCCTCCCTATCACCACGCCCCTCCCTCCTTCTTTGGCCGCCCCATCCTCCCTCCTCCCTCATCCTCTGGCCAAGCCCTCCA
>LR738712.1:239763888-239794986 GCA_902687465.1 Secale cereale
CTCCCTCGTCCCAACACCATCCTCCTGCTCCTCCTCTCTCCTTCCTCCTCCTCCCTCATCCCACCCTACTGTTCTATTAATTATTTTAATTTATAGTAAGTGCTTATTTTAACTAGTTGAATTAATAGAAGTAGTTTATTTTTAGTAAGGAAATTTAGGTATATGAGATTTGATGATCTAATTAAATTTTCACTATAGAACTAGTTTATTTTTAGTAAGAGAATTAATAGAATTAGTTTATTTTTAGTAAGTGCTTAGTTGAAATAGTTGAATTAATAGAACTAGTTGAATTTATGTCAATATCACTTTGTCAGAAAATAATGCTATATGAGATTTCATGATCAAATTCAAATTTTACTCGATGGAATATGCAGGCTTTGTAGAGTAGTGTCTCCAAGGAGTGATCGTCATCCGAGGTACCTCTACTTCCTCTACACCCGAGTCGGTGAGCTAAAAGTCCACCTCCTCCTTCTCCACTCCTCGGTTGTAACGCCCAAGATGCGACTACATCTCCTACGTGTTGAGGCACAACTTAGAGGCATAATTGCATTTTGGTATGATCGCAAGATGGTTATCTTCACACATTCCCATGTACAAGAACAAAGTAAAATACATAGTCGGCTTACAATCGCCACTTCAAATAATGCATAAATAAGTCATACATTCATCCAAAGTACACACATAGTCCAACTACGGATGAACCCAAATAAAAAGAAGATAACCACCCACTATGCCCGATCGGCCCTAGTAGGAACCACTACTGATCGTCGGGATATGTCACGTACATACGCGCACGCTCTTCATCGAAATCCCACTTGAGTTCCTGATCATCACCTGCATCGTACTCGGGTGTACCTGCACCTATGTTTGTGGTAATCCATGAGCCAAGAGGACTCAGTAATCCCATTCCCGGGTATCAAAACATCAAAGCCATTGGGTAAGGAGAAAGTGTATAAGTGGTTGCTGCAAGCACTAAGCGTAGATGAGGTGGCTAGCTTACGTAACTTCAAAGCAAGAAGAGAAGTAAAAGCCACCGGTCGTGAACTAATTCATGATCACTAGATGATCTTGTCTACCTACGAGTCATTCACAACACAGCCGTGTTCTCTTCCCGAACTCCCTCAAAAAGCGACCATCACAGCTACTCACACGGTAGTGTATTATGCTTGAGTTCTGGTGTCAAGTTATCTACAACCGGATATTAACGAATTCCAATCCGCCACGGCTTTCGAAAGATCATAACCCTGCGGGGGTGTCACAACTTAGCCCATAACAAGCTCTCGCGATCAGCATAGGTAAGACCTCTTATCTTAGGGAAGACCTCAGCATCCCCAGAATCCCGGTGCACAAGTTCTTCGAGGAAAGGAAAACTAGCTCAAGGAGATCTCCCGATCAGTCAGACCCGTGTCCAGAGCCGTGCTCTCTCCATCTACGGACTCATCCGTCTATGCAAAGTGGACGATAGCCAAACACTCGAGTTGCCCTGAGGTGGCACCACCGACTGCTAGGTAGGTGGACCAACACTCAAATCGAGCACTGGCCCGGGGGGTTGATTAAAATAATCCTCGAGTTTATAACTCCTTTGGCAAGTTTTAGTTATTAGGAAATGGTAAAACCAAAGTTGGATCTCCTCGGGAAAGCTTTACTTTAAGCGAAGAAGCAAGGGGAGCCCATAAACCCCAACCGCGTTAGGAACGCAAAATCAAGGAACATAACACCGGTTAATCGGAACCTAAGGTGGAATGAGTGGAACAAATCACCGACCAAATGGCCAAGCCTTCCACCCATTGCCTAGTATATAGGGTGCATTAATTTAAATAGAGATATTGTGTTATTCCCAAAAATATCCAATCCACATGGAGCAAACTTCATCTTCACCTGCAACTAACAATGCTATAAGAGGGGGGCTTGAGCAAAAGCGTAACTTAGCCAAACAACGGTTTGATATGAGGGTAGTTAGAGGCTTCATGGCAAGGTAGGGGCTGACATGCAAAAGGATAGGTATCGCGACAAAGCAATAGAGCGGGGCAACTAGCATAGCAACAATAGAGTTGATATCAGGGAATGGTCATCTTGCCTGGTATGTCTTTGGTGAGACCTGTTCGCACATGAACACATCACCGTGTACCTCCAACGCCGAGGGTGATGCACCGCACCTCACGTCGAAGGAGCCCCGTCCGAAAGCGCGGAACGCAAGCAATCCGGCGGGCGCTTTGAAGACCCGAAACCCCACGCGTCCGGGAGGGACCCAGTCTGGACGCGAGGCGGCTATGGGCTGCCCTAGGTCGACCTGATCGCCCCTAGGGCCTCGAGGTTCGCCGCCCTGCAACAAGAAGAACAAACGAAGAACGAGGAAGAAGAAGAACTAGGGTTAAGGAGAAAAGATAAAAGATAAAAGTGGTAGATGAATTGATCGATTGTGTGTTGTTCAATCGGCCGTCACCCCTTAGGTATATAAGAGGCGGCTGGACTTCCCGTGCAAGGAAAAGGCTTGGATTCACGTCCAAAACCCTAGCCAAATTCGGATTGGTTTTGTCAGAACTATCCAAAATGGTTCGGTTTAAACTGGTTGTACCTTGCGAGTAATTTTTGAGGTGGTAAACGACCTCGGATGGAAAAGAGCTCAAAAGCAATCTTGACCGTTTCGACAAGATGAACAACTTTCATGTTGAACGTGTTTCGAATTGAAACCATCTTATAGGCCAAAAGGGTCACACAAAACAGGCTGTTATTCGCGCTACCCATCAGACACGTGGCTGGTGGGGCGCGCCCCTTATGGCTTTGTGACAGGGCTGCGTTCGGATGGTTGTAACTTTTGCATACGTACTCGGATTGGGACGACTTTTACGTCAAAATTGACCGTTTCGACGAGACGCACAACTTTCATGTCGAAACTTTTTCCATTTGACCTCATGTTAATTATATTTTAAGCCATTCTTTAATCTGGTGTCACCATGAGCATCTCTGAACTTGTCATAACTTTTACATCCGGACTCCGTTTTAGACAACTTTCATATCCATCTTGATCTTCTCAAAGAAAGCCATCTCATGGTGACTTCCAATCATAAGTTTGAAGTAATCTTGACATAGATTAAAGTAACTTTTACGATTGTGCCACTTTTGAGCGTCAACACATGCCCCCCTGTTTTTCGGCAAAGCAAGCGTGCCGAAAAATAATGTGTACCTTGTTGGTTCTAAGGACGATGTCAACACCCCATCGTCCATTTATATGCTTAGGAAGATAATTATATATCGGCCATTATTGTTCTTGAACTCTTGATGCAAACTTGGGCGAAACCTTCTCAACTTCATTAACAATCCGATGATAAAGTTCCATAGATATGTATCTCAAGGTCATCCTCCAAACCATATTGTTCCCCCTTTTGCTAGGATTTTGTAGATAATAAAAAATAAACTCTCTCCAATCCTTACTATCACCTGCATCAAAATTCATTAGTGGCCGAAGCTGTGAACTTCGGTTCGGCCTTACCTATGTTGACGAGATGAAGCATCGGCTATCGAGAGAAATGCAATACACCATGATTAACGTAGTAGCCGGATGCTTGCTATGCCAACTCTTTTCAATTGTCATGTCTAAATATAAGAACAATATTAATGCAATCCAAGGTAAATTTTGCATCTAGACATACCCCAAGATAAACTATAAGCGATTGGTCAAAACATTGATAAACCTTGGATATTTGTTGCACTACTCATAACGAATCACTGAAAGCCTCAATATGTATAGCACCTATAGCAAGTAAAAGAGTCAACCCGAATAACAATGCATATTCGGCTTTGATTAATCATGCATAAAAATATTCTAAGCGGCATGAGGCTTCAAAAATAGTATCATAAGGAGATATATAAACAACACCAACACTTTGGCCATTGCTACGAATTGAACCATCAAAACATAATCTCCATAGTACTAGAGAGACAAGGCTAACATCAATATTATGCGTGTCATTAAACCGATGTTCAGTAATAAAATCAGCTATGATTTGGCCTCTTATAGATCTCAAAGATGCATAAGCCAAATCATATCCAAACAAAGTATAAGCCCACTAGCCAATTCTGCACTATGAATTGGTCTATGCAACGTATACTCAATGACATCGGTCATGATGTTTCAACTCCATTCAATCATAATATAGGCATACATATGAATTTTCATGAGCACATACTTTGTATCGCTCTCCATTCGAACTAAGGACGATGCTAGAATACTACACCGGCCATGCATTGACATATTCTTAGGACGATAGATAAATATCGGCCATTACCATGTAGACATCATTCAAAGCACATATAGCCAGAATAAACAAATGAAATGAAAAATCAAGTATTTCGGCCCTTTGGATCAGCAACAAACTTGTAGCTAATCAAATGTATAGTGACTTGGTAATACCCTTTCATGATGTAAGAAATTATATGGCATCCATGGATTAAAATAAGCCCATTGAGGGTTACCAATCATACCTGATGACGAATTCCATGGAACAGGCGTTAATGGCATAGTTGAAGAATATGGATAATGTGTAGACCGAAGATGTTGAAATCTTCGGCTTCGTCCTTCATAGTTTTCACTCTTTTCGTTCTTCACCTTTGCCGCACTTCTTGTAATGGAATCTTGCACATAATTCTTATTTTGAGCACTTCCTTTGGGAACCCATGCCATGTTCCTTTCTTCAAGTTCTTGTGCACTAAGTTTTTGTAATTTCTTCTTTTGCCAATATGATAAGCCGAGTGGACACCCCGGCTGCGATTTTGTCTGAAGTAATGGCAATTCTTGTTTTACATTATGCACTCTCAACTTCTCTTCTTCAGATTTGGCACTTTGACTATCAATAATTGGTTGTTTCGTCTTATTGCCTTTAGTAGCCAATGTCAACATTTTAATTGGCTCTTTTTCATTTGAGATCAAATCCGAAGTTGCACTCTTACGGCCATCTCTTTTAACACGGTAAACTTGGTTGGCCACCTCTTTCTTCTTCCTTGAGCTCTGGATCGATTCCTTATGATTGAAACGGTCTTTAACATGTGATTGTTCAAATGTTGATCTTCTCAGAGCTGCATAATATTGGTGAGATGGCTTAAAATAAGATGGATAATGTGCCCTTGTATCATACATGTCCCATGATGGATATGAATCTACATGAGCATTGGGAGGCATCCACGGCATTGGCATTGGCGGCCCAAAATAAGGATATGAATATGTTGCATAAAAATTGTCACTTTGCCAATACCGATCCTCATACTTGCGCCTTGGGGGTGATCTCGGCTTCTTTGCACGATTTTACCGATAAGCATTCTTCTCTTCACTCTTCTTTTGATATGTATCCAATAGTTCAGCGAAAGTGATTTTCGATCTCTTACACTTGCGCTTATTTTGGCATTTGCTTTCTTTTGGTTTGCTTTCATCGGTCATTGGATTTGCTTGTTGCCCCCCAGTCCTTGGCATCTCCATTGTAGTTTCGATGGAATTCTCGCCCTCAAGAGTATGCTCATTATGCTCTTCAACCACTTCTTTACTTGAAAGCTTGATCCCATCACCTACATTTTTTACCTTCTCTTTAGATGGATCGGCTTGAAGCAGCCGATGAAAAAACTTTCTGCCATTGGGACCAATCGGAATAGGCTGGTCATCTCTTGGTGTCTCAACAAATTTCAATCGTCCTTTATCAATGGTCGATTTAACTATTTGATGAAACATGTTGCAATCCTCAAAATTATGCTTGAACGAATCATGCAACTTACAATACATTCGTCCTTGAATAGATGGCTTGACATGTTGATCAAGAATTCTAATATAATTATTTCTCAACAACAAATCAAAGATTTGATAACACATGTATGAACTGAAGGTAATGTATTTATTTTCTAGCCGATCTTGCTGTGAGAACGGCTTTGGAGTTAAGCATACGAATGGTTCAGATTTTGTATCACTCCATTCGGCTATGAATTTTATTTTGCATTCTTTTCCCGATGTCTTTGGATAAGATATTATACTAGCATCAGTTTTCTGAAAAGAATCTAACCTTGGCTTTAAGTTTCTGAAACAAAAATAGTTAGAACATACATGCCTCAATTGAGACCAAATGCAAGCCAAGTACGAAATAAACAAATCTACCCATGTGGATATGAACTTTAAATAAAGCAGCCGGGCAAGCTTTGGCCGCAACAATAAGTCATTATCGGTCTTTATAAATGGTGCAATGGGTTGACCGATATGTTCTATAATGATTTTATTGCTAACAAGTAAATTACCCTTCTTCATTGGTCTTTCAAAATTACTTAAGAGGATTTTTCTAATAGATGCATCAACAATATAGTTTTGACCAAATCTGAAAATAGGTAAATTACTTGCTAAACATACCTCTTCAAATATGTTGGGAGAGCATGATGGTGGTGTGACTTGAACAATATCTTGCTCCGCCTTTGGATGGCTCCCCAACGCCTCTTCATCATCTTTTTCTTGATTTCATGCATCATTACACAGAAGATTTTTGTCGGCCAAACTTTGTTCGACTACTTGCTCTTGGCCTTGAAGCTTGTCAATTTCTACGGCACGGGACTCATAGGGCAGGAAGTAGGTTCCATTATCTTCAGAAAAATCAAGCATGACTGTTTTACTATGCTTTCCATGCCCTTTCTCAATAATGCTTGCCTCTTTGGATTTGATGGACTCAGAATATATACTACTTGATTCGGCTTTTCTAATAACCGAATTTTCTTTGTTACCTGAATCAACAACTTTATCTTTTGAATTTGCAAGGCTTCTTGCTCTCGTCTAATTTTAGCCCACATCTCAGCTTGGCGAGCTTTAAACTTTTTCATCTCAATTTCCATCCACTCGTCATGACATTGCCCCCAATACTTTGAGACTCTTTCGGCAATGAGGTGCCGAAACTTTGCGATTGTTTAGGTGGTACACTGGATGGTACAACACTGGGCAACTGCATCATTTACACAACTCTAGCTTTTACAGCAGCAAAATCATGAGGTTTCCCGCCTTCTATTAGTTCCTGGCGAATAGAGTTGCACAAATCCCAAGAGAATGTAAGCTTGTTCTCAATTACCCAGTCTGGATATGGTTGCCCCCCAATGCTTTTAGACTCTTTCAGCAATGAGATGTTGCCGAAATTCTGTAATTGTGTAGGGGGGACACGATATGCCACGGTAGTAGGTGAAGGCATTTGTGCTCCTGCAGAAGTTTCACTTATTCGGCCATGACCATTAAGGTGCGGAGCCGAATTATGGACATCAACAGTTGCGTATGGTGCCAAAAACTAGTAGCATGAGGTGTAGCATATGATGTTTGAGGTTAATTGGCCGAATAACTAGTAGTAGCATGGTCAATTCCCCTATCAACCAGCATGTTTGGATTAACATGTTGCAAATTAGTTGCCGATGAATAAAAAGATGAAACACTATGTTGCATGCCATTGAAATATCCTACATGGGGTGTTTCAACTTGATTAACCGAACTCATCATGTTGTTCATCGGCATATGGATTTGTGGGGTTGCTGATGCATGGGAGTTGGGATACATATGTTGCATGTTGCTAAAATTATATGAAGTAGAATCATGGACATTTTGTTGCATCGGCCCTTGCACATAATTAGATGCATGATTGATAAAGCTAGGTCTAGCCGATACATTATGCTCATTAGATGATCTAGCAACAACATATGTATTATTTGCATCTACATATGTGAATTGGGTATTCATATTACCTTTGTAGATTGCAAACCCTAGATGACGATCTCTTCGTAGCAAGAACGGGCCGGGGACCGTTCAAAGCTTCGTCCCCAGCGGAGTCGCCAAAAAGTGTGTTCGCACACGAACACGTCACCGTGTACCTCCAACGCCGAGGGTGATTGAAAGCACATTTGCTCTCCGGGTGGTTTTGGTAATTAATGACAACATACTTTGTGGTTGGACTAATGCTTTTATCAAGTATGTTTCAGGAAATCAAATCACATTGGCTATGGAAATGACTGAAGAAGTGGACCCCTCAAAATGCTAAGGCAAGCATTGGCAAAAGCTCAAGACTCCATTTTTGGTTTAGTGATCTAAGATCACATTGAGTCCATAGGAAAAGCCAATACTATTAAAAGGGGATGAGGTTGTGTTGATGATCTGGTTGCTCAAGTGCTTAGTGATTTAGCTCCTTCAACTATCAGCAACTTTCACTACTATACACACTCATAAGTAATCTCGGACAAACCGATTCTTCCAACTCAGTCCCACCGAGATGAACCACCTCAGCCATAAGCCAAACCCTAGAAATTTCGGTCATTCCGAGTTTGAGATCGGTCTCACCGAAACTGGACTGCCAACCTTCTGTAACCATTTGACATCATATCGGAATAACCGAGATTGCTTTTTCGGTCTCACCGAGATTGGCAAGCTTCTGTCTTGGCTCAAATCGGTCTCACCGATATTGCATTTTCGGTCCCACCGAAACTGGCATGTTCCTGTCTTTTCTCAAATCGGTCTAACCAAGTTTTCTTTCTCGGTCCCACCGAAAATCCCAACGTTCATATCTTTTGCACTTTCGGTCTCACCGAGATGGTATTTTTGGTCCCACCAAAAACCCCAACGTTCACTATATTTGAACTTTCGGTCTAACCGAGTTTTCACTTCGGTCTCACCGAGATTACTCAAATATGTGTGTAACGGTTGGATTTTGTGTGGAGGCTATATATACCCCTCCACCCCCTCTTCATTCGTGGAGAGAGCCATCAGAAAGTACTACCACTCCTACCTTACACTTTCTGAGAAGAGAACTACCTACCCTTGTGTTGAGATCAAGTTGCTCCATTCCTACCATATGAAACTTGATTTCTAGCCTTCCCAAGTTGCTTTCCACTCAATCCTTTCTTCCACCACAGCCATATCAGTGTGGAGAGTTGAGTGTTGGGGAGATTATCATTTGAAGCACAAGAGCAAGGAGTTCATCATCATCAACCACATCTATTACCTTTTGGAGGGTGGTGCCTCCTAGATTGGTTAGGTGTCGCTTGGGAGCCTCCGTCTTCGAGATGTGGAGTTGAACCAAGAAGTTTGTAAGGGCAAGGAGATCGCCTACTTCGTGAAGATCTACCCCGAGTAAGGCTAGTCCTCCGTGGGCGTAGGCCATGATGGAATAGACAAGGTTGCTTCTTCGTGGACCCTTCGTGGGTGGAGCCCTCCGTGGACTCGCGCAGCCGTTACCCTCCGTGGGTTGAAGTCTCCATCAATGTGGATGTACGATAGCACCACCTATCGGAACTAGGACAAAAATCTCCGTGTCTCCAAATTGCGTTTGATCTTCTCCACCTCTCTTTACTACTTGTGCAATTTACTTTCCGCTGCCCATACTCTAGAATTGCATGTGTAGTAGGCCACTTGACTTGTGTGTTATGCAAAAACTGCCAAAATCTGTTCTTGTTAAAAGGCAGAATTTTTATCTTGTCGAGTAGTCTAATCACCCCCCCCCCCTCTAGACACTCTCACCTTCTTCGATCCTACAATTGGTATCAGAGCCTTGGTCTCCATTGCTTTGGTTTACACACCATTGGAGGAAGATGGACGTGTCTACGTTTGGGAGTGTTAGCCATAGAGTGCCTGTTCTTAACGGAAGGTTCTATAACTCATGGAGGTCTGAAATGCTTAGTATCTTTAAGATGTACAATTTGTGCAAATATGTTGAGACCCCCTATGTGCCTCCTTTTGATCCCTTGCACCCTACCATGGATGAAGAGCTTGATTTGCTTCGTAACCTTAGAACTGTAAATCTTATCATTAAAGGGTTACCCGATGACTTGCTTAATCTTGTTACAAACTTTGAGTGTGCCTATGCTATGTGGAAATTCTTGGAAGAACTTTATCCGGACTACTCTTTGAGAAGTCTTGATGAAATTCTACACAAGACTATTGAATTTGATAAGTTGCACCCCAATGATCCCAACTTTGATAAATGCTTCTTTGAGCTTCGTGATCTTATGAAAAAGAAGGGTGATCCCGGTCTTATCAATATTATAACTAGAAATGCTCTTGCATTGCATTCCGAAGATTATTGTCACATTGACCAAACTAATGCAAGTACTTATCAAATTGACCTAGGTGTTGATGATGAACAATCTATGGGTCAATATGATGATGAGCATGAGCAAGACGATGATTACTCCGATTCGGACACCGAGCTAGACAAGGTCATGAAGAGTCTCAATCTCATGGCAAATCTGAGAGACTACATGTCCGGCGGAAAAGAGTGGATTCTTGATAGTGGATGCACCGACCACATGACCGGAGACAAAGACATGTTTCGAGAGCTTGCAAAGAACGATGGTCCACGCAAGTATGTGACTTTTGGAGATAACTCCAAGGGTAAGGTACTTGGCCTTGGTAAGGTGGCCATATCTCATGATAGCTCTATTCAAAATGTCATGCTTGTAGAATCTCTTGGATACAATTTACTTTCCGTGTCTAGATTAGCTGACTTTGGATTCAATGTGCTATTCACCAAAGTAGATTGCCAAGTCTTTCGTTGTGACAATCAAAACATGGCATTTACCGGTATCCGTAGAGGTGATCTATATATTGTTGATTTCACTAAGAAAGCCCAACCTAGAGCTTGTTTCATTGCTAAATCCTCTAAAGGTTGGTTATGGCATAGAAGGCTAGGACATGTTGGTATGCGTAATCTAGACAAGCTAATCAAAGGTGATCATATTCTTGGTGTTAAAGATGTTCTCTTTGACAAAGATAGACTTTGTAGTGCTTGTCAAGCAGGAAAACAAGTAGGTGGAAGTCATCCCGTAAAGAACATCATGACCACAAGGAGACCGCTTGAGCTTCTTCATATGGATCTCTTCGGTCCCAATGCTTACAAAAGCCTTGGTGGTAACTCCTTTGGTCTAGTTATAGTTGATGATTTTTCCAGATTTACATGGGTATTTTTCCTTGATGATAAATCGCAGGTTCAGAGAATCTTCAAGACCTTTGCCAAAAAGGCCCAAAATCAATTTGAGGTGAAGATCAAGAAAGTTCGGAGTGACAATGGAACGGAGTTCAAGAACGCCAATGTAGACTCTTTTCTCGATGAGGAAGGAATTCTACATGAGTTCTCGGCTACGTACACTCCTCAACAAAATGGAGTTGTTGAGAGGAAGAACTGAACGCTCATAGAGATGGCGAGAACGATGCTTCATGAATACAAGACACCGAAGCATTTTTGGGGAGAAGCGGTCGAGACAGCTTGTCATGCTATCAACAGGCTTTATCTTCATAAGCTCCTCGGCAAGACATCATACGAGCTCCTCACCGGTAACAAACCCCAAGTGGGATATTTTCGTGTCTTTGGTTCAAAATGCTATATCCGTGATAAGCATCGTCGGTCTAAATTTGCTCCTAAATCTCATGAAGGCTTTCTCCTTGGTTATGGATCAAACTCCCACACCTACCGTGTCTACAATAATTTCACCCGAAAGGTTGAAGAGACGGTAGATGTGAAGTTTGATGAATCTAATGGCTCGCAAGTAGAGCAAATGCCTATTGATGTAGGAGACAAGGACCCATCGGAAGCTATCCAAGACTTATCTATTGGAAAGATCCGTCCCATGGAAGTGAAGGAGAGTACCTCATCTACATATGTGGAGCCCCCTACCTCACGGCGAGATGAACCTCAAGGCAACATGGAGGCCTCCACAAGTGGAACTCACCAAGATGAGGAAGTGCAACAAGAAGATCCACCACAACCTCCTTCTCCACCGCCTCAAGACAACACCAACAACAATGAAGAAGAAGAAGAGGAAGATGAAGATGATGAGGAAGCTCAGCCACAACATCAACAAAAGCTATCCCGAGTCCGAGCAAGAGTCAAGAAGAATCATCCCGTGGAACAAATGATGAACGACATCAACTCCGGGAGAATTACTCGCTCTAAAACTCGCTTAGCTAACTTTTGTGAGCATTACTCATTTATCTCTAGTATTCAACCTATGAAGGTAGAAGAAGCACTTGAAGACCCGGATTGGGTGAACGCTATGCACGAAGAACTACACAACTTCGAGAGGAACAAGGTGTGGACTTTGGTAGAGAAGCCCAAGGATGATCAAAACATCATTGGAACCAAATGGGTGTTTCGGAACAAGCAAGATGAAGATGGACAAGTCATCCGCAACAAGGCTCGTCTCGTAGCTCAAGGTTACACACAAGTCGAAGGTATGGACTATGGTGAGACCTATGCCCCCGTTGCTAGACTTGAATCCATTCGCATTCTTCTTGCTTATGCCAATCATCATGATATTACTCTCTATCAAATGGACATCAAAAGTGCTTTCCTAAATGGTGAAATTGAGGAGGAAGTATTTGTGAAACAACCTCCCGGTTTTGTGAATCCCAAAAAGCCTAATCATGTTTACAAGTTGCACAAAGCTCTTTATGGTCTTAAACAAGCTCCTAGAGCTTGGTACAAATGCTTAACTAGCTTTCTTCTTGAAAAAGGCTTTGAGATTGGAAAGATAGACTCAACGCTGTTCACGAAAAGGGTTAATGGTGAACTATTTGTGTGCGAAATATATGTTGATGATATTATCTTTGGTTCAACTAACCCCCATTTTAGCAAGAAGTTTGGACAGCTTATGTCGGAGAAGTATGAGATGTCCATGATGTGTGAACTCAAATTCTTCCTTGGGTTGCAAATCAAGCAATCTAAGGAGGGTACCTTTGTCTCACAAACAAAGTACACCAAGGATCTCTTCAAGAAGTTCAACATGCAAGAAAGCAAAGGTATGAGTACCCCCATGCCTACTAGTGGACATAATGACTTGACAAAAGATGGAGAACCCGTTGATCAAAGGGTTTACCGTTCTATGATTGGTTCTCTACTATATCTTTGTGCTTCTCGTCCTGACATAATGTTGAGTGTATGCATGTGTGCGCGATATCAAGCAGCCCCTAAAGAATGTCATCTTAAAGCTGTGAAAAGGATAGTGAGATATTTGATACACACACCAAATTTTGGCATTTGGTATCCTAAGAGAGCCTCTTTCAATCTTGTTGGCTATTCCGACTCGGACTATGCCGGTGACAAGGTTGATAGAAAGTCAACTTTGGGTACATGTCAATTCCTTGGTCGATCCCTTGTATCTTGGTCCTCCAAGAAACAAAATTTGGTATCTTTATCCACAGCTGAAGCGGAATATATTGCTGCTGGTTCGTGTTGTGCTCAATTGCTATGGATGACACAAACGCTTAAAGATTATGGGATACATGTGAGACGTGTTCCCTTGCTTTGTGACAATGAGAGTGCAATTAAAATTGGACACAATCCAGTGCAACACTCTCGAACAAAGCATATTGAAGTTCGTCACCATTTTATTCGTGATCATATTGCCAAGGGTGATATTAATCTTAAGCATGTTCGTACTGACAAACAACTTGCTGATATCTTTACAAAACCTCTTGATGAGAAAGTGTTTTGTCGCTTAAGGAGTGAGTTGAACATCATTGATGCTTCAAACTTGGAGTGATAACTCCATTGATGCATGCAAGGCATGAGCTCACTTGACTAATCCTTGATATTTCTCTTATGATGATGATCATATGTCTTGGACACATTTGCCTCCTTGTATTGCATCTAACTCTTTGCAGGTACTTGGATGATCTACATTCCACAAGATTACCACACACTCAATTCATGAGTAATCTTGTCATTGACCGAGTATCTAGCCCTTTGGGATGTTGAGTTCAAGGAACAAAATTACACATATCCTTTTTGACACCTTATACGTCTAGTATTTCACTCTTGTCATCTTGGATATCCTCGAGTATTTCCTTGCTTGCCTAACCCATGTAGGAAGATGAACTACACAAGTAGAAATGGCGCTCCAACTTCACATTCAATGAGCACCTACATCGAGCTTACCTACATGAGCAAAGCATCAACAAGCCCAAGGTATGTTCTTCACATCTTTAAGGAGCTTTACTCAAAGTCATGAGTACAAGCAGCTTCATAAGATGTGATCACATCAAATGCTTAATCGAAAAATGGCAACCCCATTTTGAGCTTAAATGATGAGTATGACCTATGATCAAATGTCCTCAGTTGACTCCTAAGTCAATATACTCAAACATAGGTGATCTTGTCGCCGACCTTTATCTAGATGAAGTACATATGTTTTTTTGGAGTCTTTCTGTTTTCTCTTATGTTCTCTCATTGAGTTTTCTTTAAAACAACAACAACAAAAAAAAAACTTCATCTAGGAATCTTTTTTCATTTCTTTTCTTATGTCTTTGTGAATATCCTTTTGGCTCTGATCAATTCCCTGAAAATCTTACACAAATTCATTGCAAATCCTTTGAAACATTCCTCGCAAAGTGAGCTGAATTATTTCTGTATTTCCTTGGAATTAAACTCGGCGTCACCGATTTATTTTGGTCTAACCGAAAAGGGTCTACCCTAACTCCATTCGGTGTCACTGATTTATTTCCTCCAGGATATCATCTCCTGCAGCTCCACTCATTGTTTCTCTTGGAATGTTCTTATTTGCCCTGTTGTGATTCTTAAGGATCCCACTTCTTTCCTTCCATCTTTCCTGTCCTTCCTAGTTTGCTGTCCATTTCGGCACTTGATGTCAAAGGGGGAGAAGACTTAGGGGGAGTAGGGGAGAAGAGAACACTTAGGGGAGAAGAAAAGCAATCTTATCTTAAGGGGGAGAGAATCACATCAAAGCTTTGCCGTGTTTTACATTGGACATTACAATTGGCATCATTCTTTTGATTTTGCTATTTCCATCAAACCCCTTGTTCTGAGAGAACTCAAAGGGAGAGAAATCTTCACGATTGATATCTTTATGGAAAGCAAAATCTCTCAGAGTTCATTGAAAATCTTTTAGTTTCGGAGACATGTTTGCTGATTCAAGCCTGTGCTCAATATGAGACACTCCTTATACATGTCATCCCTAGCTTGGTACTCTTGATGTTCTTGCAGTTGGTTGAAGGAATACTCTTGTGTTATCTAACCTTGTTTTCTCAAGTTTATCCCTTCAGGTATAATGTCAAGGAACCTCAAGGTAAGTATATGCATCTTGCAGAATGTGCATGATGGTGACTTGCTTGTAAATACTTGTTTGCAAGAAATCACCATGCACATATGCATTATCACTCACTTCTTTTTTCTTCTGCTCTGATGCATATAGCCAAGCTGCATGTAGCACATCTTGCTTATCTCTCTTGTGTGCTTGAGGTAGTCCAAAACCATAATCTATGAAAATCTTGCACACTTGTAGGGGGAGCCTGTGTACTACATGCTTGTCAAAGCTTTCGTGATAATTCTGTCTTTCTTTCAAAAAGCTTTGATGTCTTGTTTAGTGTGATTTTAGTGTGTTGCCATCAATTACCAAAAAGGGGGAGATTGAAAGCACATTTGCTCTCCGGGTGGTTTTGGTAATTAATGACAACATACTTTGTGGTTGGACTAATGCTTTTATCAAGTATGTTTCAGGAAATCCAATCACATTGGCTATGGAAATGACTGAAGAAGTGGACCCCTCAAAATGCTAAGGCAAGCATTGGCAAAAGCTCAAGACTCCATTTTTGGTTTACTGATCTAAGATCACATTGAGTCCATAGGAAAAGCCAATACTATTAAAAGGGGATGAGGTTGTGTTGATGATCTGGTTGCTCAAGTGCTTAGTGATTTAGCTCCTTCAACTATCAGCAACTTTCACTACTATACACACTCATAAGTAATCTCGGACAAACCGATTCTTCCAACTCAGTCCCACCGAGATGAACCACCTCAGCCATAAGCCAAACCCTAGAAATTTCGGTCATTCCGAGTTTGAGATCGGTCTCACCGAAACTGGACTGCCAACCTTCTGTAACCATTTGACATCATATCGGAATAACCGAGATTGCTTTTTCGGTCTCACCGAGATTGGCAAGCTTCTGTCTTGGCTCAAATCGGTCTCACCGATATTGCATTTTCGGTCCCACCGAAACTGGCATGTTCCTGTCTTTTCTCAAATCGGTCTAACCAAGTTTTCTTTCTCGGTCCCACCGAAAATCCCAACGTTCATATCTTTTGCACTTTCGGTCTCACCGAGATAGTATTTTCGGTCCCACCGAAAACCCCAACGTTCACTATATTTGAACTTTCGGTCTGACCGAGTTTTCACTTCGGTCTCACCGAGATTACTCAAATATGTGTGTAACGGTTGGATTTTGTGTGGAGGCTATATATACCCCTCCACCCCCTCTTCATTCGTGGAGAGAGCCATCAGAAAGTACTACCACTCCTACCTTACACTTTCTGAGAAGAGAACTACCTACCCTTGTGTTGAGATCAAGTTGCTCCATTCCTAGCATATGAAACTTGATTTCTAGCCTTCCCAAGTTGCTTTCCACTCAATCCTTTCTTCCACCACAGCCATATCAGTGAGGAGAGTTGAGTGTTGGGGAGATTATCATTTGAAGCACAAGAGCAAGGAGTTCATCATCATCAACCACATCTATTACCTTTTGGAGGGTGGTGCCTCCTAGATTGGTTAGGTGTCGCTTGGGAGCCTCCGTCTTCGAGATGTGGAGTTGAACCAAGAAGTTTGTAACGGCAAGGAGATCGCCTACTTCGTGAAGATCTACCCCGAGTAAGGCTAGTCCTCCGTGGGCGTAGGCCATGATGGAATAGACAAGGTTGCTTCTTCGTGGACCCTTCGTGGGTGGAGCCCTCCGTGGACTCGCGCAGCCGTTACCCTCCGTGGGTTGAAGTCTCCATCAACGTGGATGTACGATAGCACCACCTATCAGAACCACGACAAAAATCTCCGTGTCTCCAAATTGCGTTTGATCTTCTCCACCTCTCTTTACTACTTGTGCAATTTACTTTCCGCTGCCCATACTCTAGAATTGCATGTGTAGTAGGCCACTTGACTTGTGTGTTATGCAAAAACTGCCAAAATATGTTCTTGTTAAAAGGCAGAATTTTTATCTTGTCGAGTAGTCTAATCACCCCCCCCCCTCTAGACACTCTCACCTTCTTCGATCCTACAGTGATGCACCGCATCTCACGTTGAAGGAGACCTGACCAGAAGCGCGGTACGCAAGCAATCCGGCGGGCGCTTTTAAAGACCCGAAACCCCACGCGTCCGGGAGGGACCCCGTCTGGACACGCGGCGGCTATGGGATGCCCTAGGTCGACCTGATCGCCCCTAGGGCCTCGAGGTTTGCCGCCCTACAACAAAAAGAACAGACGAAGAATGAGGAAGAAGAAGAACTAGGGTTAAGGAGAAAAAATAAAAGATAAAAGTGGTAGATGAATTGATCGATTGTGTGTTGTTTAATCGGCCGTCATCCCTTAGGTATATAAGAGGCGGCTGGATTCCCGTGCAAGGAAAAGGCTTGGATTCACGTCCAAAACCCTAGCCAAATTCGGATTGGTTTTGTCCGAACTTTCCAAAACGGTTCGGTTTAAACTGGCTGTACCTTGCGGATAATTTTTGAGGTGGTAAACAACCTCGGATGGAAAAGAGCTCAAAAGCAATCTTGACCGTTTCAACGAGACGAACAACTTTCCTGATGAACGTTTTTCGAATTGAATCCATCTTCTAGGCCAAAACGGTCACACAAAACAGGCTGTTATTCGCGCTACCCATCACACACGTGGCTGGTGGGGCGCGTCACTTATGGCTTTGTGACAGGGCTGTGTTCGGATGGCTGTAACTTTTGCATACGAACTCGGATTGGGACGACTTTTATATCAAAATCGACCGTTTCGACGAGACGCACAACTTTCATGTGGAAACTCTTTCCATTTGAAGTCATCTTAATTGGATTTCAGGCCATTCTTTAATCTGGTGTCACCATGAGCATCTCTGAACTTGTCATAACTTTTACATCCGGACTCCGTTTTAGAAAACTTTCGTATCCATCTTGATCTTATCAAAGAAAGCCATCTCATGGTGACTTCTAATCATAAGTTTGAAGTAATCTTGACATAGATTAAAGCAACTTTTACGATTGTGCCACTTTTGAGCGTCAACAGGATCGTAAACTTGTTCCTGGAACACGGTCTTGAAGCAACCTCGAACTCCGAATCATCACCGATCTCTACCCAACACAAGAATACAAAAACCGGAACAAAATCAATCACGAAGCAATGCACAAGCACATGATGCAAGACATGATGCATATGAGCACAAACATGATATGATGCATCACAAATGGACATGATGATCGCAACAAGTGGCATGGCAAAATGCAACAACCACAACTCATTTAAGTGGAACACCACATGCAAGAGAGTGCAAAAAACATAGCAGCACATTTGGTTAATTAGTTTGAACTAGCTAAGCACCCAACAAGTTTAAAATGTTGTTTAACATGGCAAGGAGTGCAACACAAACAAACTAACCCACTAGAGCAATTTAAATGGGGCCGGAAGAAACAAACAACAACTCCGGAAAATCCCCATGTGCACATTTGGATTCGGTGTTGTTCTGCCTATTACCCCATTATATTGTTATTAAATAGCGAAATAGATTGTACCATGCTGCTCTATGCAAAATTCTACGCCAAAAGCATATAAAGATCATTTTAAACCGAGCTACGATTTAAAAGTTATGAATTAAACCAATTTCAACATCTTTTTAACAACATAAACAAACATCATTTTAAATGTTTTGAACATGGCAAAAAAATTACATATTATGAAACTACACTGAAAACTAAACAACTTTCATCTTGAGTTCATTTGAATTGGAAGCATAGATTGAAAGATATAAGCAGATCAAAACTAAATGCAAGATCTGAAATAAAACAAAAACCTACAGAACAGAAGAGACCGGTCCTGGGCCAGTCACTATCAATGACAGGTAGATCTTGGGATGTTGAGGTGGTGACACTGGGTGTGTAGGACGGGTGTGTGCGCGCACAGAGGCTGCCAAGTGCGGCCTGGGTGTCATAGAGACAGAAAAATGCAAAAATAGGGCTTATTCCACTTGCCCTGTGGGGCATCGAACCCTGCACGTGTGAATACTAGAGCGAGGGACAAACCAGTTGAGCTAGGTATGACGACTGGTAGGAAATGGGTCTCTGTTCTTTTGAACAGACCCGTGGCTCTGAACTATTCTGCCCCGAATCAGAAGCAAATGACGACGACGCCGGCGGCAGCAATGACGACGCGGGGCCTGAGAGGCGGTGCGGGCGAGCGGGTTTAGCAGGGGGCGCGGGTGCGACAGCTCGCGTGCAGACGCGCGAGCACAAGTTGCTGTCCGTCTTGGGTGCGGCACGACACGACGCTGCGGCGGCGGCGAGAGATGGCGTTGTGGGCAAACTTGCGAGAGGCGCGGCGAAGTGGAGCATGCGTGCGCTACGGCGAGGCGAGGCGAAGCAGGGGGCTTGAGCGAGGAGATCTCGATGCAAACCGGACAGGGCACGGCAAGATTATCTGAAGATTTCAGAGGCACACCGGTGCACGGGGAGCGCGAGCATGGCACGACTGAGCGAACGACTACGCGGGAAACGGCTACCGGAGAGGTTCGAGATGGAGAGGCTGCTCACCTAGTGTCTCGGGACACGTAGATGTGGCCGGAGAACGACGAGGGGAGGATGATGAGCTGCTGAACTTCGGTGTGTCCGCTGTCCGCGACGTAGATGAAGCAGGGCAGTCAGCTGGTGGCGCCGGTCTTAGCGTTCCCTCGTTATGTAGTGGAAGCAGAGGACGTAGGGGTCGTCGACTGGTTTGCAGGACACACACGTCGAGGAAGAGGACGAAGGAGCTCACGGCGACGGCATGGTCAGAACTCCGGCGAACTTGGCGCGGGGCTGGATCTTGATCTCGCGGCGCGCCTAGGGTTTCTTGAGAGAGGGGAAAGTGTGAGGGAAAATGGGTGGCTTGCAGCTGGCTAAGTGCTCTGGAGATAAGGCGAGGGCGAGGCGGCACGGACGCGTGACCCCGCAACGGCCATGTGCACGGCGCGGCTCAAGCTTGACGAAAAGGTGAGGGGTGGGTAGACTATAGCCAGAGGCTGGCTGGTGGGGTCGCAAGGGACACGTGGGCGTATGGCTGCCTGGTAAGCGGGGTAGCCGGGTGAGAAATGGCACGGGGCGCTGGTGGAGAGGGTGAGCGAGGCCGCGGGCTGGGCTGCGCCTGAGGCTAGGCCCAGCTGGGGTGTGTTGCTGGGGTCGGGCCGGTTACTGCTGGTGGTTTCCTTTTTCTGCAATTTCTTCAGACATAAATACAAGTGGAAAAGGCTAGGGACATAGGAGAGGAGTTTGGTAAATATGAAAATATTCCGAAGCTCCTGGGATTGTGCACTAAGATAATAAAATGCTCTGGCATTATTTAAAGAATGATAAATAATTCCAGTTTGAATTTACTTCAAACTTGAATCATTTTTTAATCTCGTTAAAACATCTCCAAAAGGACTGAAACTTGGCAGAGAGGTTAGAGACATGGTCTAAGAATTTTAGGGAAAAGATGAACATTAACTGAGTCTAGAGGGATAGCTTGCCACAAAATGAAGGAAAAGGATAAGTGGAAGGCTAGAGGGGGGAAGGAAAGAAAAGGGGGTGGGGGTGATACATAGCTCACACATGGAGCATGCAACAAATAACATGCATGACAAAACACCCAATGCACATGATGTGCATGATATGAACACAAGCACAATGCAACATGATATGAGCATGATACAAACATGATAGGATGCCAAAATGCAATAGGCACCAAAGCAACATGATATGACAATGCTGCAATATGGCATGCCAATGTAATAACGAAACAAAGCAAAATAAAAGAAAAGCTCACAAAGAATTTGATGAGGACCAAGTTGAATATATTGCCAAATTTGGAAAGTGTTACAATTGGGGCATTACAACACTCATCCACTACGAAAAGATCTCGACCCGAGATCTAGGACTGAAAGAACTCCGGATATTCGGAATGGAGGTGATCCTAGCGTTCCCACGTAGCTTCTCGATCGGTATGGTGTGACCACTTCACTTTCAGGAATTTGATTGTTTCATTGTGAGTCTTGCGCTCGGTCTCTTAAAGGATGGCAATGGGGTGCTCATGATAAGACAAGTCGGCTTGAAGATCAATTTTTTCGAAGGCGACGGTGCACTCGGGCATCTTGAAGCACTTGCGGAGTTGTGACACATGGAACACGTCGTGCACATTGGAGAAGTTTGGAGGAAGCTCGAGTTGGTAGGCTAGATTGCCTCTTTCCCCAACAATCTTGAAAGGACCCACGTATATTGGAGCTAGCTTGCCCTTGATACCGAAACTCTGAGTACCCTTCATAGGGGAAACACGGAGATATACATGGTATCCCATGTCGAAAGCCAAGTCACGATGCTTGCCGTCATAGTAGCTCTTCTGGCGCGATTGTGCGGCCTTGAGATTCTCACGTATGACTTTGCACATTTCTTCGGCCTCTAAGATCAAATCATTGCCAAGGAGTTGACGTTCACCAGTCTAGGACCAGTTGAGAGGGGTACGACACTTTCTGCCATAGAGAATTTCAAACGGTGTTTTCCATGAGCTTGCTTGGAAGCTATTGTTGTAGGAGAATTCGGCAAACGGAAGACAGTCTTCCCATTTCATACCGAAGGAGATGACACATGCCCTGAGCAAATCTTCGAGAAGTTGGTTCACTCTTTCGACTTGACCACTTGTCTGAGGGTGGGAAGTTGTGTTGAAGCGAATCTTGGTACCCATAGCTGACTGGAAGGAATCCCATAATTTGGAAGTGAACAAGCTTCCATGATCTGAGGAGATTACTTGAGGGATACCATGCAAAGAGATAATTCTGGAGGTGTACATCTCTCCCAGTTGGGCTGTGTTGATGGATTCCTTGACTAGAAGAAAATGAGCCACTTTTGTGAGCTTATCAATGACCAAAAAGATAGCATCGTTCCCTCGCTTGGACTTGGGGAAGCCAGTGACAAAATCCATCTCAATGTGATCAAATTTGCACTCAAGAATAGGCAAAGGTTGGAGAAGTCCAGCAGAACGTTGATGCTCTGCTTTGACTCTGCGGCAGACATTGCACTCGTTCATTTATTGAGCAATTTCTCTTTTCATGCGAGTCCACCAATAGGATTGCTTGAGGTCATTGTACATCTTGGAGCTGTCTGGATGTATCGAGAGAAGGTAATTATGAGCCTCGTTCATTATGACCTTCCGTAGGTCACATTTTGGAACCACAATCCGGTCCTCAAAGAATAAGGTGTCCTTGTCATCAATGCGGTAGCACTTGTACTTTGGAGTACCTTTGGAAATACCATGCTTCACTTTTTTCACCATAGCATCAAGAAGTTGAGCTTGACGGATTTGATCATCCAAGGTTGGAGCGACTTGAAGGTTGGCAAGAAATCCTTGCGAAACAACTTGAAGGTTGAGTTTCCGGAATGCTTCACAAGGATCCGGTTGGAACGGTTTGATGATGAGACTATTGCAATAGAACTTTCTGCTCAAGGCATCTGCAATCACGTTGGCCTTGCCCGGAGTGTATTCAATGCTTGGGTTGTACTCTTGAATCATTTCGACCCAACGAGTCTGACGGAGGTTGAGATTTGCTTGTGTAAAGATATACTTCAAGATCTTGTGATCAGTAAACATCTCAACCTGTCTGCCCAACAAGAGGTGTCTCCATGTTATGAAGGCGTGGACAACTGCCGCCAACTCAAGATCGTGAGTGGGGTAGTTCTTCTCATTTGCCTTGAGCTGCCGAGAAGTGTATGCCACAATCTTATTCTCTTTCATAAGGACACCACCAAGACCTTGCAAGGAGGCATCGCAAAACACTTTGTATGGTTTGGATTCATTAGGAGGAGTTAAGACCGGAGCGGAGACACGCTTCTCGTTGAGTGTATTGAAAGCCACATCACACTCAGGAGTCCAAGAATACTTGACATTCTTTTGCGATAGGTTGGACAGAGGCTTAGCAATCTTGGAGAAGTTCTCCACGAACCTTCTGCAATAGCTTGCGAGCCCGAGGAAGCTTCGAAGTTGCTTGACGTTTTGAGGAGGTTCCCAATTAACAATAGATTCAACTATATCAGGGTTAACTGAAATGCCCTTGGTAGAGATGATACGACCAAGATAAAGAACTTCATCAAGCCAGAATTCGCACTTTGAGAATTTCGCATAAAAGCGGTGCTCTCTGAGCCTACCGAGGACGAAATGGAGGTGCTTGGCATGGTCTTCTGTAGTCTTGGAGAATACCAAAATATCATCGAGGTAGACGAGAACGAACTCATTGGTGTAGGGGTTGAATACGAAGTGCATCATCCGGAGAAGGTGGGAGGTGCATTTGCAAGCCCAAAAGACATGACTATGTACTCGTAGGAACCAAAGCTTGTTTTGAATGCAGTCTTGGGAATATCTTGCTCACGGATACGAATCTGATGGTAGCCCATTCGGAGATCAAGCTTCGAGAAAACCTTAGCGCCTTTGATCTACTCGAAAAGTTCATTGATGTTTGGAAGAGGGTACTTGTTCTTGGTTGTCTTCTTGTTCAATGGACGGTAATCAACACACAGTCGTTCTGTGCCATCCTTCTTCTTGACAAACAAAACACAACAACCCCAAGTAGAAGAACTCAGTCTGATAAAACCCAAGCGTTCTTGCTCGTCGAGTTGCTTCTTCAATTCCGTCAGCTCTTTAGGAGATAGCTTGTACGGACGCCGATGGGCTGGCTCCGTAGCAGGTTCAAGTTCAATGATGAATTTAGCTGGACGGTTGGGAGGCATCCCTGGCAATTCTTCCGGAAATATGTCTTCATATTCACAAACCACTGGAATCTGGGATATGGCATTAATCTCGCCCTTGTCATTGAGAGAGAATATCCTGAGTGTGTTATCTCGAGCTGCGAAGATAATCACGTCATCAGAAGGATGAGTTAGATTCACCTCTTTGTTAGCACAATCGAGAAGAGGATTGTGCTTAGAGAGCCAATCCATTCCAAGAATGAGGTTGATGTCCGAGTTGCCAAGAACCACAGGCAAGGCTAAAAATTTATAATTGCCCATATTTATGGAGATATCCGGAACCACCATGTTGGAGTTCATAATTTTTCCCGGAGAAACAATTGACATCGGCTTAACCAAATCTCTAGTAAAGAATGTGATGCACCAGAATCAAACAGTACTTTTGCATAAAATGGTCTTGAGATAAAAGAATGTGATGCACCAGAATCAAACAGTACTTTTGCAGGAAAAGAGTTGACTGGAAGAGTACCCATTATCACTTGGGAGGAATCTTCTGCTTGAGCTGAGTTCATTAGGTTCACTCTTGCATACTTGGGATTGTGCTTAACAATAGCATTGCTTGACGGCTTGATAGGAGGAGGAGGCGGAAGGCGCCTCTGGTTGGGTCACTTGTTGGTGTAGTGACCCTTCTGAGTACACTTGTAGCACGTAACCTCAGAGTGTGGACGATGATAAGGACCGCTTGGCCTTCAAACTTGATACTGAGACTTGTTCTGGTTGCTTGGGTTGGGTGGGTGGGAAGATCCACGACCACCTGAGTGCTTGTTCTGACGTGGAGGACGGAACACTTGAGGTGGCGGAAGCCAGAAGTTCTGCTGCTTAGCAACCACTGGTGAGGAAGGAGAAGAATGGTCTGCGTCTCTGATTCTTTTCTTTGAAGCCTGACACTTGAGCTGGGCAGCTTCTTGTTTGAGAGCCATGTTGTAGAACTGATCAAATTCGACTGGCTCGAAGAGAGTGAGAGCAAGGTGGAATTCCTCTTTCAGACCACCTCGGAATTGGTAGATCTTGCTCTTGGCATCGGCAATGTCTTGCTTTGCATAAGGAGCCAGATTCTGGAACTTGGCATTGTACTGGTAGACAGACATGTTACCTTGCTTGAGGTTGCGGAACTGCTCGCACATGCCTTCAATGACACTTGTTGGGATGTGATGAGAACGAAAGTCACGGCATAAATCAGTCCAACAGATCTCATGACCCTCTCTGGAGTCTTTGTATTGTTGCCACCAATCTGCGGCTTGATGAAAGTGCAACTATCCCCGGGTGGTTTTGGTAATTATTAACAACATATAGCTCACTGAACTAATGCTATCTCAAGATAATATTTCAGGAAATTTCAATGATTGGCATGGCATGGACTAGGAATGTGCCCCCCTCAAAATGCTAAGGACAAAGGATTGGCTCAAACTCAAGACTCTACATCTCTTTATTTTAGTGATCCAAGATCACATTGAGTCCATAGGAAAGCCAATACTATTAAAAGGGGATGAGGTGTTGCCTAATGGTTTTCTTGATCAAAATGCTTAGTGATATGCTTCAAACCCTCAACCACTTTCTCACATCCACATATGTCCGAAACCAAAAGTCAAACTCGGCCCCATCGAAAAGATCTATCCGACGCCACCTAGTTCATTTGACATAGCCACTGCCACTAAACCCTAATCATTTCGGTCTCACAGAAAGGGATCTCGGTCTCACCGAGATGGGATTGCAACCTCTTTGTTTCCCTTCGTAACATTTCGGTCTCACCGAGATGAGCGATCGGTCCCACCGAGTTCACAATGCAAACTCTTTGTTTCCTCTTCGTAATGTTTCGGTCTCACCGAAACGAGTGAATCGGTCCCACCGAGTTTGCCTGACCAACTCTCTGTAAGCTCATTACCAAAATCGGTCCCACCGAGTTTGTGTAATCGGTCTCACCGAGATTACGTTATGCCCTAACCCTAATGAAATCGGTCCCACCGAGTTGATCATACCGGTCCCATCGAAATGCCTAACGGTCACATTATGAACTAAATCGGTCTGACCGACTTCTCTGAATCGGTCCCACTGAGTTTGGTAAATTGTGTGTAACGGTTAGATTTTGTGTGGAGGCTATATATACCCCTCCACCCTCTCTTCACTCGTGAAGAGAGCCATCAGAACATGCCTACACTTCCATCATTCATGTTCTGAGAGAGAACCACCTACTCAAGTGTTGAGATCAAGATATTCCATTCCTGCCATATGAATCTTGTTCTCTAGCCTTCCCCAAGTTTCTTTCCACTCGGATCCTTCTTCCACCATATCCAAATCTGTGAGGAACTGTTTGAGTGTTGGGGAGACTATCATTTGAAGCATTTGAGCAAGGAGTTCATCATCAACACACCGTCTATTACCTTTTGGAGAGTGGTGTCTCCTAGATTGGTTAGGTGTCACTTGGGAGCCTCCGACAAGATTGTGGAGTTGAACCAAGGAGTTTGTAAGGGCAAGGAGATCGCCTACTTTGTGAAGATCTACCCCTAGTGAGGCAAGGATCCTTCGTGGGTGATGGCTATGATGGGATAGACAAGGTTGCTTCTTCGTGGATCCTTCGTGGGTGGAGCCCTCTGTGGACTCGCGTTGTCGTTACCCTTCGTTTGGTTGAAGTATCCATCAACTTGGATGTATGATAGCACCACCTATCGGAACCAAGACAAAAACATGCTTGTCTTCACTTGCGTTTGCTCCTTTCAAACTCCTCCCTTTACCTTCATATGCAGTTGTTTTACTTTCCACTGCTACACTCTTAGAATTGCATGTGTAGGTTGATTGCTTGACTTGTGCTAAGTTGCTAAAATCTGCCAAGAACATAAGGACACTTGATTAAGGACTCTGGCTCCATAAAGAAAAGGGTGGGAGGGTGGGGAAAAACAAAGACAACTTGGGATGAATGAAACAGACACCGTTGAGAAAAACCAAGACTTGGTCTTGCACATATTAAAAGGATCGGGCTAACTTGAAGAGAAGCACGCCGGTTGAAAAGAATTTACATTACAATCTCGATGATTAAGAAGGACTAGCACTCCCATAGAAATATGAGAACACCAATTAGGAAAGGTATGGAATCAACACTTGACATCGAAGCAACTCGGATACCACAATCGGAACAAAACAAAGGATAGATATGTTGCAACATTATCTTCACAATATCATTCGAAAAGAGAATTGAGCGAATGAATTCCATAGCTTAATGGTACATCAACTTGCCGACAAGCCACTTGGGAGAACAAAATGATAGAATAAAACAAGGTAACAGATGGAACTAATACATCATAGAGGTTTCGTCCCACATGTTCGTGCTGAGGCCCCATGGCACGTGTTACAAAGGGCCTTGCAATCCCAGAGTCAGCATAGCCAAGGACTCTTTAAGATGCAACCCCCAGTGTAACATCGACCATGATAACCTCTCCACTAGATGTTGAACCCCAACCTCATATCATGCACCCGTTGGAAGATTACCAAAGAGCTACTTGAATCCCACCTATTAATTCCCGAAGCTTTCCGGTTATGCAATCTGGTGTTGGGGATACAGGGGAAGAACAATATCTCACCCAACTAGCAATACCTACATCCAGCTATATCCATCCGTCAACACATAACCAGGCACCTTTGAAAACCATTTACCTCAGACCTTCGAAACGCATCCGCTATACTAGCTGTGGCAATACTCTCGAACTATCCCCCAGTATTGGGTGACGTCAGGGTTATCTCACCTCCAGACATGCATAGAAGAGTTTTCGATGTCGGCCGCCTATGGTTTTCTAGAACTGTAACCATACATAATGGGATGGACAACACCTCAGAGCTCAACTCCCCGGGACTCGGCCTAAACAGACGGGAGGCACCGAGACAGAATTCTCGTCACAAGGATATCGGAACAATCCAAACAATACCCGCGTGATCCTAAAACAATTTGGTGAAAATTGAGAATAGTGATGTTAAAAAAACGTCAGGAATCCTCACCAGAGCAACGAAGGGGATGAAGAGTAAAAAGAAATCCTAATCTCCGATATATATGGGGTGGGTCTATTATGATAACATCCCTTAAGACCCTTATTCTGCACATCCCAGCTTATTCTCCTCACACTCCATCACCGCGCGCACAGCCACCGAACCGCATCGAGCACAGAAAAAATACCCCACCCCATTACTCCACCTTCTTTCTCCTGCACCGGATCCCACTCCCTCCATCTTATCCACCGTGACCCGAGCGGCCGAGCCCACTCCCCCGTTGTGCCCATTTTCTCCCACGCACAGAACGACCTCCAACCTCCCCCCTCCCCCGCCGACGTTCCTTTCTCCTACACATCCATGCACCACCGCACCTACCACCTTCCTCCCCCGGCGGCGAGCACCCACGAACAACCACCTACAGCCCCCCGCTTCCGCCAGCCTCCCAGCATGAGCCGGCGTCAGATCCATGTGGTGCCTAGATCCGTCATCGACCATTCGTAGGATGCCGCTGGTGGTTTGATTTTCGTTGCCGCCCGTGCGCGGGCAGGCGGCGGTGCCCGGATCCATCATCGGCCGAGTGTGGGCTGGCGGTGCTGCCCAAATCTCTGTGCTTCATCGGGGTCGGGTGTGGGTAGCCCCGACCACAGCCGCCGCCCATGTACAACACTGCCACGCACCGATCCGGTGGGATCCATCGATCCCCGCCTTCGCCGACCACGTCCAGGGACGCCCGACGCCCGGATCTAACGCCCCTCGCCGGCGGCTGCCCCAGCGCCAAGCCACGACCCTCGGGAGCTCCTCATCGTGGATTCTCCTCCCTAGAGCTCTGTTGTTGTCCCCTGCAGGCACCACTGCTTCTCTAACGCGCGACTGTCGCCGAGGAAAAGGAAGGAGGAGCTCCACCTCAGCTTGTGCAGTCCGTCTGGCTAGTCCATGCAGTTGGATGGTGCGTTCATGTAGTGCGGTGCATATTTGTGTGTGGTCCACTAGCGCAGGTGTACGGTGCTTGCCGGAGTTTGCACGTAAATTGGCGACTCCCTGACCACCAGGTCCGCTTTCACACTGTGGCTCTCATATTTTCAAGGTGGAGGCCACCCATGGCTGCCTGGAATGCACTATTGCTGGCGCGGCCGTGCAGTTTGGCGCCCCATTCCTCTTCTCCCCTCGATCTGTAGAAGTCCGGCACTCCATTCCTCTTCTTCTCCCATTTTTCGCACCGAGGACTCATGGTGCAGTGCACCTCGCCGTGCGGTGTGGTTCAGAACAGTCCCCCTCCGAAATATTTTCTTGATTTCATATGTGAAGTTCAGCTGGATCCCGAGAGCAGTGCGTTGTGCGCCCCCGATGTGATTCATCCATGGCCACCGGGTGCTGTCGGTGGCGCCGTGGCTCCGAGCAGATGGCGGTGGAGCAGATCACTGCAGCATGGCGTTGCCACCATGGTGCCCTTCCTGGCTTTCTCCTCCTATCGCTCTTCCTTTCTCTATGTGGTGCCGGCTGGTGCTGCTCCTTGGGGCCGTTCACTCCGTGGTTTCCTAAAAAAAATCTCTTTCAGTCCTTGCAGATTGACGAAGATAGGAAATGAGAGTGGAAAATGGTTGTGGATGTGGATGTGCATGAATGCTTGTGTGTAATATGTAGCGTGTCACCAAAAAATTCCGTCCACTCGCCTCGTCCAGGTAGTGCATATTCCATTGTTAACCCAAAATATATATTTGCAGTGCACGTAGAGAAAAAAGCAAAAAGAAAAATGCAGTGCACTCCGGTCTTTAGAAAAGTCCACTCCGAATGACTTTCAAGTACACTTCATTTAAAAAATGTATTTGCAAAAAGTTTACGTTGTGTTCATTAAAGAAGTTTCAAAAACTAAAAAGAGTAGTGCAGTTCACTTTCCATAGTGCTCGCCGCTCATTTTCGAGAGTGTTGCGGTTTATTTAGACCAAAGTAAAAACACAAAAAATACGCAAAATAAAAAAATGTAATGTGGTTCACTTTCGATGGTGTCATGGTTCACTTACTACCGTTGTGCAGTGCAGACAAATGCCACGCACACGATAAAAAAATGTTGTTCACTTCTCAATACTGTTGCGGTTCCCTAGCTCGTCTTGAAAAATTACGTTCGACAAAAGAAATGATGCAGTGCACTTGACTATCTGATGCAGTGCGGTTTTCAGTCTCAAGCAGTGCGGTTTTTCGTTGGATGACGTTCACTTGTCGATTTGGGTATCGCAAAAAACAGTGTCCGCAATTTCGTAATTTTAAAACCGCTCTTCAACCGTAAGGAATTAGAGGGAGTGCTCTACATGAAAAAGTTGCATATCGATGATATATTTCCAACGACGTATATATTGAATGATTTCAACCAACGGTTTGTAATTTTTTTTTGCCAAAAACTGCTGCTGCCCCTCTTAGTCAGCCGCATGACTTTCAAAATTAACTAAAAACCGTAAGGAATCTCAAAATCATTTCATCAAATGAAATTGGTGCCTCGTCCGTAGTTTTTCAACGGTATATTACACGCCTTGTTTCGATAAACGGTTGGAAAACTGGAGTGAAAACAGTACAAAAAATTTGAATAATTTCGAAAAACAGAATTCCGTGATTTAGTAAATTTGAAACTGCTTTTAAATCGTAACGAATTAGACAAAAAATTATATATGAAAAAGATGCGCCTCGACGATATCTTTCCAAAGGTATATCATATGTTTCATTCAGACGAGCGGTTTAGAAAAAACACGAAACAACGCTCGCTTTCATTATTCATCGGTCACACCGTTTTTAAAACTGCTCTTAAACCGTGAGGAATCTCGGAAAGTCTTCAACATGGCAAAGTAGCGCATAATCCATAGCTTTTCAATAGTATATTACACGCATTGTTCCGACAAACGGTTAAAAAACTAGAGTAAAAAAGGTACCAAAAAACAACACGTATGGTTTTTTCAACATGAAGTTAGCTTTTCAACATGTTGCAGTACCTCTGCTACTGAGAATGCAGTGCCCTCGCGTTGAACGTGCAGCGCGGAAGTGTTATCAGAATAGTTATTCTGCTAATATTACCGTCTTAAGGGGTGTTATGAGAATAGACCCACCCTATATATATAGGGTGGGTCTATTCTCATAACACCCCTTAAGACCTTATTCTCATAACAAAGGCCTTATTCTCATAACACCCACCCTCTCTCCCACCTTCTCTTCATGCCCAACCCCCTCCCTCCCACCTTCTTACTCCTCTGTCGCCTCCTTCCACCATCCCTCCATCTTCCTCTGCCAGCGCCGCCAGGGGATCGTGCCTCCCTCTCCCTTCCCCACCTCCGCCCCGCCACCACCTCTCCAGGCCCCCGCCCGCCACCTCCCCG